>VZQC01015175.1:1203191-1365079 GCA_009823505.1 Rhizomys pruinosus
ACACAGAGACATGCACAGAGAAATGAACACGTGGGCATATCCACACAGACACATGCACAGAGAAATGAACACGTGGGCATATTCACACAGAGACATGCACAGAGAAATGAACACGTGGGCATATCCACACAGACACATGCACAGAGAAATGAACACGTGGGCAAATCCACACAGACACATGCACAGAGAAGTGAACACATGGGCATATCCACACAGACACATGCACAGAGAAATGAACACATGGTCATATCCACACAGACACAAAGGTGAGTCATTTCAGACAGTCTACCAGAGCATAAAGAAATCATGAGGTCATCTCCTATGCCAGGACATCACTAGATTTATGGCATCAGAGGTCTCAGAGTGCAGTATAGTCAGGGCAGGGGAGGTTTCTGGTGGCAGTAGAATTTGCAGCACCTGGGCCCCCGTTAGCCACAGTAGCATTGGCTATGGGCAGCCATCACCTGGCCCTTTGGGCTGTGAATGGAGTCATCAGCCAGTCAGGGAGCACCGGCAGGTAATGAAGCTCCCCTGAGGACATTGGTGCCATGAGGGCGCTCTCTGGGTCCAGCAGCAGATACCCTTGATAGGTTGGAATGGTCAAAGAGGAAGATGACAGATTCCTAAGGAGGCCAGGGGAATCTGTGACTCCCAACTCAGTGATGGGGTAATCTTGAGTAGAGGCTAAGATTCTGTGAGAGGAGAAGAGCCTGGGACATATGGCCCATGGCCACGGTTAATGTCAGTGGTTCTCACCTATGGTGCACTTGCCCATCGGGGGACATTTGACCCTGAATTGATAAAACCGAAGGGAAAGATATGCTACTTCCCTTCATGGGAGAAGACACAGGTGGCTCTGTATATGTCAGTTCCATGACAGGGAATTGTCAGGTGTGTGGTATCAATGGTACAGAGACCCTGGAACCCAGTTGTACCTCCTTTGAACCAATGCTTCATGCTCATGTGAGGTAGGTAAATGCAGATTCTACATACACATGTCTAGGAATTGGTCGCTATGCCATGTGACCAGCCCAGTCAATAATAAGATAAGAATGGTCTGATGATAGGAATCACATAAACAATATCACTAAGAAAAGCTAGCATGCATCAAATCCTATCCATTCCATCTGGCACTACCTAAGTGTGTTAGAAACACCCATCCATTTCATGTACCTCAGAACCCTAAGGGGGTAAATGGAATTTTTATCTATATCTTACAGATGATTTAAATAAACATGCTGTCAATATTCTAGAAAATATCATCCAAATTGTTCATTTTGCCGATTTGAGTGGCCACCTCCGTCCAGCTTCTAGACATCTCCATCTAGAAGTAAGTGTCTCTAACCTTACCTCTACCTCTGTCCCAGAAATGGGAAACAGAAGCTGGTCCAGCACTGTGGATCTCTGAACTCCACATGTACATATGCACCTGCACATGCATGTACATGTACATACAAACACATGGATATATCACACACATACAGAAATAATTTTTTAAAACACAGTGTAGTTTTCTTTGAAAGAGCAGAAGAAAAGATAAGAGAGAAGAAAAGAAATTAGGAAACCACAGACAAATCAACGAAGCACAAGGTCAAGTGGAAAAGAGGAGTAAGAAACCTGGTAACTGAGTATCCATTAAAATAGATCATTCAGTCTTCAAAGGGCTTTTTTTTTTTTTTTTTTTTTGCCTGAATTATTCACACAGATGCAAACTGTTTTATACATTACCCGGATGAATGGGGCACAGTAATGCTAACCTGTCTCGGTAGCTTTTGGATAGGTAAACTTTCTCTGGTGGCCTAATTAGTCCCCTAGCCTGTGGCTCAGTAGCCCCATTTTCTTTAGAGGCACACTGCAGACCTGTTCACCTTTTAGCTCAATCAATCGTCCCGTGTTTATGAAGGGCCCCAGGAGTGGGGCTCGGGAGGTCTAGATCATTCCATTTGTCGCTGCACATATTTTCAATATTATGATAAGACAAGGGACTCTACATTTTGTCAACTTGCAAGTCCAAGATCGATCAGCAAATAGATGGGCTTCTCTGTATTCTGAATTAAAGTGTGTGTTTGGGCGGTTTATTGACAGTTGATAACTACTGACCACACGTCCTGATAAAGTGACAAAGGTTGGGTCAAGGCAGGTCAGAGCTACAGAGGACACCCCCTGCTCTGGGGCCTGCTCCCCTCCCAGAATGGCTGTGTGGGTCAATAGCAAAGCCACCTGTAGGGTGTGAAGGCTTTTCCAGGCTTTGTCCCTCCAGCTGGCGGTGACATAACCTCCATCAGCCAGCACGGCATTGTTCTTCCCTGTTTGGGCTCTGGGCTCTGCCCTGGCAGTTTCCAGGGCTCACCGGGCAGGAAAAGGTCTGTCCCCAGTCCCACCCCCAATCCCTTCTAAAGGGGTTGGCAGAGCAGGCCAGGCTCCTACCCCTAACTCCCAAGAGTTCAGGACACACAGAGGCAAAGGCTGTGGCTGTCTTATGGCTCCCCCAGGAGCTGTCTCTCCTGTACAATATACAAACCACTCTTGGCAAGCAGAAGTTTAATTAAAAGCCTCTCTGAATGCCTCTCCAGCTGGGGTGGGCCTCAGTCACCGGGAGGGGCCTTATCAAGTGGATTCGAAAACATACAAACGAGAGGCCTTGTTCCCAGGAAATGTCATCTGGTCCTCCCTCAGTCAGTGCCTGGTTGAGGAGTCGAAGAAGAGGTGGGGAGATGATGCATGTTTTTGATGAGGTATCTGTTGTCTACCTGGAAGATGCAAATGATATTCAAATGTTGTTCCAGTATGCAGGCTGCTTGCATGTACCCCACGGCATCCCTCGAGCAAGTGACTAATGGGAACATGTGTTCTTTCTATTTTTATAAGGCTGGGAGAACAAGGAATTGGAGGGCTGAGTTTGTGGGCTTTGAAATCCCTCTTTGCAGAGGGGGTGGGCTGCTGTGTGCAGTGACAGTAATACCCAGTGGCAGCTCTAGGGAGCTCTGTGGCAACAGGCCCTGACCTGCCTCTATGCTCCATTCCACAGAGGACAGGGATTGAACAACTGCCCCTGCCTGTCCAGCCAACCAGGAGCAAAACCAGAGGAGGTTTCAAAGCTCCCAGGGCGGTGGTGGGACTGCTGTCGCCTGTGGCTGGCTAGTTCCTGGTCCCAGCAGAATCCCATCTCATCAGACACACCCTCAGCATCAGTATCTCTGGGACAACACTTTTCTGCACGGTTTTTGCTGTCATTGTTTGTAGTCTTAGAACAAACGAGGGCCTGTACATGCCAGGCAAGTGCTGTAGCACTGAGCTGCACCCGAGTCCTTGCCATTTGAATGATACGTGAGCCTATCTGTCAGGTCATAGAAGGGAATCTAGAAAATGCCATCCATAAGACCTGTATCTGTCCAAAGTCCCTTGCAGTAGCCTAAGATAGAAAACAACAACAACAACAAAATGAAACAGTAATTCTATATTTTAAAAAAATCATCTTGGCCCCTCAGTTGCTATTGCTGCTATTTCTGTAAAGGCAGAGGTGGCCCTTACATTTGACGGCGTAGTTATACTTCAATCCAATGCTTGGGAATTTCCTGGAAAAAGGGAGGAGTAAACAAACAGAAGCTCTGGGATTGAAAACATTCTCCTGTCATGTGTATGACAACACACACACACAAAAAAATCTCACAATGCTAGGATTTAGAGGGTTTGGAAGAGCTCAGCTGAACCAGTGGCCATCAGATAGGACTGTCAAGGTCATTTCAAAGGAGAGGAAGTGGTTTGAGCTATGTGTGCCTCAATCCCTGGAAAAATAGTCTCAGATGGATCTGGTGGCACAGGCCTATAATTCTAGCTACTCAGGAAGGTAAAGCAGGAAAACCGAATGTCTACAACCTTTTAGACTACAGAGAAAGTTCAAAGTCAGCCTGGGCATCTTAGTGAGACCTTGTCTCAAAATAAAACTAAAATGAAGAGTATATATGGTTCAGTGATAAAGCACTTGTCTGCATGCACAGGCCCCTTGTTTACTCCCTCATACCACAAAAGTATATGTGTGTATAATATTTGTTATTTTTATTGTATGTTTATGAGTATATAGCCTTCATGTGTGTAAGTATACTCATGCCTTGCAATGCCTAAGAAGGTCCGAAGAAGGTGTTGGATCCCCTGGAACTGGTATCACAGATAGTTGTACACCATGTGGGTGCTGGGAATCCAATTCACGTCCTCTGCAAGAGTAGCCAGTGCTCTTAACCAGTGAGCCCAAAGTATATATTTTAATGTAGAGTAAAATATATGTTTTATATATATTGATTTGTTGTATGTATATTGTATATTTTAAAATACAGTGTGTGTAACAGTGCATGCATGTGCTGTAACATGCTAACCCTAGGCATCTAACTGGGACCACCTACAAGCTAGGATGAGAACCCAAATATCAAGTTCAAGGTCTGTGACAAAGATAGCTGTTGTCAGCATGCACAGGGCTAGGGAACAGTGGCCTATGTACATGCATTGGTACCCCATGTATCAGTTACTCTGAAGAAAAGTGCTAAGATTTTAATGGGTTTACTTTTTTTGCATATAGGTAAGCATCTTCATCCAAACCTAAGTGGTGACACATTTTGATTTTAAAGATGAAATTCATCTGGGAGTGGTGGCACACGCCTTTAATCCTAGCACTTGGGAGGCAGAAACAGGCAGATCTCTGTGAGTTCAAGGCCAGCCTGGTCTACAGAGTGAGCTCCAGGCCAGCTGGGACTAAAGGAAGACCCTGTCTCAAAAATACCAAAAATAAAAAAAACACAAAAAAAGCAAAACTTAAAGATGAAATTTACAAATATACAAGGCAATGGCTCAGTGCTCCATGAAAGACAACCAGAGGCCTTCATAAAAACCCAGTCCCAACCTTCTCATGGCCGAATGGAGGACGGTCATAGAGATGAGATTAGAGTCCCAAGGTCCAGTTCAGTCGCCTTTGTGGAAACTTATCTCTGTAGACACCATGACTAGAACTTGACTTGTCTTAAGGTCACTGATTGTCCCTTACTTGGTCATAAAGAACCTTAGAAGTCAAGGACTCAACAGGTTTCAGGCATTATAATCAAAGTGCACCCTTGTGACTAAACTTCTAGCACTTTTTCTTCTAATGAAATAAATCACAGAACTGTATGTAATTTTCTTCACATTCTTCTAAATGATAAAAAATTAGAATCAGCTCAATGCTCATCAATGAATAACTGGATTTATAAATAATGGACAATTTATGGCTTATAATCTATAATACCTTTTCAAGTAGCCTATAATAATTAGAAAGCCTAATTTTTACAAGTATTGCTCTAACAAGCTACTCCAACATTCTTAAAAAATAAGTGAGGTGAATATTAATATCCACCGGGGACTAATACACAAATTGCATAATTCTAGCTAAAAGGAAAGCCACTTTTTCTCTTCATATCCATGTGTGGGCTTTAGTGAGATGCCTGCTTCAAATTTCCTTCTTTGCTTGTTTGTGTGGGAGGCATGACTTATCAGGACTTGGGTATATATGACTGTGACCCACTGCCTGGCCCAAAGGAGTCCCTACTATGGGCCAGCATCCTATCAAACACTGGAAACATGAAGGCAATTAGGACATGATCCTTTCCTTTGAAGGGCTTTTTGTACTCGAGGGGAAACAGAAATGGAAACTATTAAGGGACAGTGCTATGTGTCACCTGATTCAATATATCAGCCACTGACTTCATGCCACACATTGTCCCAGACCAATAATTACTGCAATCATCCCTTCACACATTCACCACAACCTGGACAAAGGCACCAGGGCCTCCTTTTAGAGAGAACTATGTGAGCACCCAAGCTCAGCAGCACAACAGACTCTGTAAGTGCCAGGACTCCAGCGTACTTCTATAACTTGTAACTCTAAACAACTCTTGAGCCAAAGCAATGCTGGAAAAGAAGGGGAAACTCCTTGATTCTACATACAGAATGCTCCTTGCCCAAAGGAGATTAAAGTGCCCACCTTTTATCCTAGCACTTGGGAGACAGAGGCAAACTCTGTGAGTTTAAGGCCACACTGGTCTACAGAGAGAGTTCCAGGACAGCTGGGGCTACAGGGAGACCATTACATTTATTTATGGTCGGGGTTACATGCCTGCCACAGGACATGTGTAGAAATTAGAGGACAACTTGAGTCAGTTAGTTCTCTTCTGGCCTCAAGGGTCAAATTCAGGTTGTGAGGCCTGACAGCAAATTCCCTAGCTCACTGAGCCATTTTCAAATAGATTCTGTTTCCTAAGGTTCCTAACCGGCACCTACAACAGTGTCCCAAAGACAGGGTGGGTGTGGTAAACGCAAGGCGTGTTTGTCAAATTGGCTGATAGCAAAAATGTAATGCCCATGTAAATGTAAATGTAAATTTCAGGTAGGCAAGGACTAATTTTGAGATAAATGTGTGATATTCTGCACATACTAATCTTTTTAAATTGTTCACCGTTAACTGAAATTCATGCTTTAATGGGCACAACAGTCTACCTGTCAATGCTGAGCGGTGGAGAGGGAGGCCCGGTTGGTATTGAGTTGGGCTAACCTTGGTGGACTCCACAGGTAGGGAATGCAAGCATGAAGCCAGGAGCCAGGAGCAGTAAGCTCTGAGCTGCCAGAGCTGGGACCAGGGTTCCCAACTGGGGGAGGGCCACGTATCCATATGCTTTCTTTGACCTCCTGATGTTAATTACCCATAAACATTTTTAAGTTGGGTCCTTTCGCTTTTTTGCTTGTTTCTTTCTTTCTTTAAATCTGAGAAGGTCTTTACTTTCCAAGGCAATAACGCATAGACAGTGAGCAGCCCGTGTCCCTTTGTGAGAGCCACGTTCCCTTAGTGCTTGCTTCAGACACTGTGTCCTCTAGGCCACATAGCATCTGAACTTGCTAGCCTGGAGCAGAGGGATTGGGAGAGCTGCTCGATAAGATCAATGAAAATGACAGAAGAAAGAAAAAGAAGGACTTCCCTGCCTGCATTGTAAAGGGCTGGTAAACCATGCGAGGCAATTTCTTCTATAGGAGGAACTATCAACAGGGTGTTTCGTGAACCAGACAAAGGATCTACTTTTATGCCCTTTGGAATGTAATTCTGGTGACCTTGGGAAGAAGAGACAGAAGCAGAGACTAGAGCCACTGAGCAGGCCACAACAGCCATCCCCAGGACAAATGATACCATAAGGATGGCGGGGAAGATACAATGGAGAGGACAGTTTGAGTCATAACTGTCTTTAGATCCCCATGAAGAGTCCTGAGCCCTTCTGAATCCAGAGCATTGGATTCTACTTATGGACCAGTACTTTCCCTGTGGATCTAAATGCAGAGTGTGGTAGGTTTAAGGAATGGGATAATGACACAGACCATTTATTCTTCATCTATTTATTTATGGTGGTGCAGGAAGAAAAGTGACAGATGGAGTTAGAAATGGACATGACCCTGCATTTGCTCTGCTAACTCTCCTTGGCTTAGGGAAATGGAGCTGTTCCCCTGCCCTGTATGTCTGGCTGACCCACACCGTCCCCGCCAGTTGCTGGTGGCCGGGGGCAGATGCTTTTGTAATGGAAGAGGAGAACTCGCTGTTGGGGGGATGGAGTGAGGCCATCACATCATTCACCCCCATCAAGAAAGAGCATGGGGAAGTGTTTTCTTCTCCCATAATAAGATTGTCAGAGCCCCTTCCTGGCCTGGATATTGCAGGGCCCGATGGACACTGCCAGGATGAACTCACTCCTCTTAATTAGCACTAATGCAGCAGAGGCTGTTTTCTTAGCCTGACCAAAGGGAATAGTAATTAACATGGTGGAAGAGACAGACGGAGAGTTCAAGGCCAGCATGTGTGCCCCTGACCCTGGGGTCACTGGGGAAGGAGGACCAAAGAGACAATAGCCCAGCTCCCGCAGGCCTGGACAAAGGCTGGCTCCAGTTCTCAAACCTCATCCCACTATGACCTTCCCACTAATGAGAAATTCTGTCCTTCCCCTTCTGCAAAAGGGACTGGCTTTTATTAGGCCTCCCAAATAAGGTGAGAATGTCTGCGTATGTGAGTGTGCTTTGTATGTGTTCTTAGGGATAATATATTTCTTCTTAACTCATGACGCATGGCAAGTGTCTTCTTTCTCAGTGCTAGGGAGTGGCCACTGTTGGTGTTGGTGAGGGCTGCCTGGGGACCACCATAAGGGGAACATGGGTTCCAACGTATTCATTTCATTCTGAAGATCATCCAGCAGCCTGGTGCTAGGAATGGAATGGGCCCTCATGAACTGGACGTCTGAGAGGGAACAGGTCGTGGTGACCAGTGGTGACCAGCTGCTGCTGCTGTGAGCAGGACAACTGGCAGCTCCGCCCCACAGGGCAGGAAGGGAGCTTCGGAAAGTGTCAGCAAAAGGAAAGAACGGGAAGCCTTGGAGTGGTGGGAAATGGGATCCCTGCCACGGTCTCCCTCATTAAAGATGACCTTGCCCCTCACAAGTGACAGGTGGACACGCAGCAGGAGTAAGTGGAAATCCACTGGACTTACCGTGTCTCCCCTGTGCTGAGATATCCATCTTCCCAGAGAGGAATTTGGTTCTTTTAGATTCTGCCTTCCACCTTCCTTAAGCCTTTCTCTTTCTCTTTCTTTTTTCTTTAATTAAATATCACTGCCTAACTCTTTCAGGTCAGCAGCAATGTCCCTTGCTTCATCCATGAATCACGGCCGAGCTGACATTTTAAAAATGGCTTCGTCAGGGCAGCCTGTGCAGGCCAGACACCCAGGCACAATGGCTGGACCCCGTAAATTACACTAAAAGTGTAATCAAAATAATCAGCACTGTGACATCTTTATGCATGAGAGCGGACCTGAGGAAGGAAAGAGGCTGCATGGGACTGCTCCAAGCTGCCACTTGGTGCTCTCTAGATGCAGAGGAGGCCAAGGTGCAGCTTTGGATTTCTCTGCAGTCTCTTTCCCCTGAGTTGTTCTGTGCTCCTTATAAGCACCTTTGGTTTGGGTTCAGCTCATACAATATAGCAATCTATTTTTGTCTTGCAAGCATCTCACGTGAACATATATCCTTGCTTGCATAGGTACACGTGAGTGATTCTTTCTCTCTCATATATGTGCACACATCTGAATCCTGTAAACGTCTGTATTCTTGGGTGTTCCTAGCTTCAAAACTGTGTTCATACTCTTTCACTAAGAGAATGCTTTTTATAATTCTGACCTGGTCATAATTCTTTCCTGCTCCCTCAGTCACGTGACAGGTCAGACGGGACAGTCACCCCCTGGCCCGCAGCTTGCACTAGCCCTCCTGTTCCATTTTAGCTTAATGCCTTTTCAGTTTTTTCCCTCCTTTAGTCTTTCTCCAACATTCCCACATTCCTGCTTCTTATCTTTCCAGGTTTCAGACAAGCAAACCAACCAGCCCACCCTCCTGAAGCTCTGGCCCCTCCTGACCACTGCGGAAGGTCAGAGCTTAGCCACATATATGCAGAAAATGCAGCTCCTGCTGATTAATTGGACTCACCAGGTCAGAGGCACAAAGAAACCATTTGTCACCAGTGCTCTCTGACCATCATAGCCAGTCTGCCCAGGGCTGTGGGTGGCCCCAAGTGCATCAGCTGGAACCAGCCAGTTAGTATTCATTGAGGTGTGGCCAGCCAGAGCCTAAGGGTGCATGGCTGCTAGGATGGAGGATAGAATGGGAAACAAAGGAAGAAAGGGGAAAACAAGGATCACTTCTGACAGACAAGAAGCAGATGTCCGTGGAAGGAAAGCGGACGCTGTTGCTCATCAATTGGAAACCTACTGTGTTCCAGGAAGAATGAGCTGTGGCCCCTTTTAAGCTGGTGCTGGAAATTGTTGATGCTCTTCCAAACACGTCAGTGGGTTTTACCCATCTGAGTTTTGCACTGGCCTAAGAGATGTTTGTGGTTGATAATCATGTGCTTATTTTTTTCATGGTGGAACTGTGACTTGTCAGGACTGTGGAGGGGTGACCACCCTGCCTCCTTTAGATTCTCTTTGGTTGACCACAAATAGGATGGATCCATCAGTGTGACCCGTCTGCCACACCCATGGTCCTCTGTCATTTCCTAATGGAAACAGCCCTCCCACCTTTTGCCCTGTAGACATAAAAATATGGCCTTCGGTTTGAGTTTTGGATTTTATGACCTCTGAGCTCCGTCGTATCTCCGTCACTGAGGTGGGCTTCATGCCTTAAAATTCTAATTTAATGAGATCTGGAAACTTGGGAAATTGCTTGGCACACATTGACCAGTTAATGTATTAACAGCTATATAATTCATCTGTGTTCACACATGTACATTCTGTCCAAGATGAGCTATCTGGGTGCCTTCCTGCATTCCCAGCATCACAGTGCATTCTGAACCACAGTGGGCAGCACGAGGTCCAAGGCAGCCAAATGCGCCTTGGTGCAGTTCCCAGGAATGTCCTTCCTTAGCTTTTCCGGTGGACCCTTCTACCACCAAAGATCCCTCCCCTCCATATGTTATAGTTATTTCTACAGCCAAGCTCTTGTCCAGTGAGTACTTGCTGGCGGTTACTACTGGAAAACACTGTTTTGAGTTCTGTAGTAAAGACAAGAAAGGAAGGAAAGGAAATGGAGAAGTGAAAACAAGAAGCAGAGGAGAGAGGGCTAGCACTCCACTCCTGGGGTCTTTGGCTACAGTCGACACCACCATCCAGGTGTGTACTCCTTAAGAAATCTTTAGACAAGAAGTCTAGCCCAGTGGATAATTTCAAGCAAGACAGAATCCTGTTGAATAACAAACGTTTCTGTTGAAGAGAAGTGATACTTGACATTGGGTCAATAGCTCACAATAGTTGGCTCTTACTTTACAAGCAAGCTGAGTTAGTTTCTTCAAGCATCAAGCTGCCTTGGTGGCTCTCATTGTATTTCTGTGTCCAAAAATATTGGTAGTCTAAACTGTTGGGCCACTCTCTGCTTATGAATACATATGTAGGAGGGATAAGCAGAGTACAAGGTACTGGAAGCCCCTGGGAGAGTGAAAGCTAGTAATGGCCTCTGTTTGTGGAGCCCTGGCTGGGCAGAAGGTGCTGTACTGAGCACTTGACACAACTGATCTCACAGGTTACACAGTAATGATACCTGGTGGGTATCACTTCCTCCTCCACTTCGCATATGAAGCAGCTGAGGTTTTAAGTGTGGCCAGTAAACTGATGGGATGGCTCAATGGTTAAGAACATTTGCTGTTCTTCCAGAGGACCTGGGTTCAATTCCCACGACTCACATGGTGGCTAACAACCATCTTTAACTCCAGTTCCAGGGAATCTGCTGCCCTCTTCTGAGCTCTGCAGGTATTGCATGCACCTGGTGCACTTGCATACCTGCAGGCAAAACACTCATGCACATAAAATAAAAATAATAAATAAAATATTTTTAAGACCTTAATTTAAAAAACTAGGGTCTGGAGAGATGTTTCAGTGGTTAGGGGCAGCCACTGCTCTTGCACAAAACCAGGGTGCCGTTCCCAGCACCCACTTGGTGGCTCACAGCCATCCATAACTCCAGTTGCAGGGAATCCAACATCCTGTTCTCTCCTCTGTGGGCATTGCATGTCACAGATGCAGTTACCTATGTGGAGACATAACACAAACATAAAAAAATAAGAATAAAGTTTTTTGGGGGGGTTCTTTTTGAGACAGTGTCTCCCTTTAGTCCCAGCTGGACTGGAGCTTGCTCTGTAGACCAGGCTGGCCTTGAGCTCACAGAGATCTGCCAGCCTCTGCCTCCTGAGTGCTGGGATTAAAGGTGTGCACCACCACACCTGCAGAATAAAAATTTTTAAGTGTGACCAGTTAATGATAAGTAAATAGCTTGAAGCCATTCTGTGGGTTAGGATGCTTTTGTGGCGAGAAGTAAAAATCTATGCCAAACTGGCTTAGATAGTTAGGAAAAGCTTTGTCTCACCTTTGCACATGCTCAGATGGGTACATTCAGTGGCTCATTAACATCACCAAGGCCCGGGATCTTTCCTCTCTCCTAAATATCTTGTTCTCAGTATGCTAGCTTGTCCTGTGCCCTCAGGAGTACTGTATGCATCAAGTCAGATGTCACACTAAGACTTGCTATTGCCCAGAGGTTAAAACAATGTTTTTTCATCATTTATTTTTTTATTGTTTGAGAAGTGCATGCATACACTGTGTTTGGATCAAATACACCCTCCATTCCTTCCCTTCCCATTCCCACCCACCACCCCTATTCCCTAAAAATTTCAAGTACTTTGTATTTATTTGTTCATTTTTATTTTATGTGTACCAGCAATTTGCTTGCATGTATGTTAAGTGTACCATGTGTGTGTGATGCCCACTGAGGCTGGAAGAGGGCATCAGATACCCTGGAACTGAAGTTCTGGATGGTTGTTAACCATAATGTGGGTGCTGGGAACTGAACCCAGGTCCTCTGCAAGAGCAGCTAGTGCTCTTAACTGCTGAGCCATCTCTCCAGCCCCAGATGTGTTCGTTTTTAAAATCTTCTAAGTCCGTGTAGCTCTGCCAGTATGAGCATGGGTGTAGAGCCATGTACTGCAGCATGAGTAGCTCTCAGGGGACACATCCCTGAGGAAAACTGACTCTCCCTCCTCCAGCAGGTCTCAGTTGCCAATAACTCTTCAGCTAAGGGTGGGACTTTATGCCCATCTCCCTGCTCCATGTTGGGATTTTGTCTGACTAATTATTGCACAGGTCTTGTATATGTAGTCACAGCTGCTGTGAGTTCACGTGAGCAAATGCCCTATTCACATGAGCAAATGTCCAGGAAGCACAATATTTTGTCCACTATCTGGCTCTTATGATCTTTCCACTCCTTTTTCCATGATGTTCCTGGAGCCTTGGAAGAAAGCGATGTGATACAGATGATCCATTTCTGGCTGAGCCTTCCACAGTCTCTTTTCTTCCACACATTGACCAGTTGTGGGTCTATGTTCATTACCATGCACTGAAAAAGGGGCTCCTCTAAAGAAGGTTGAGAGATGCACTAATCTGTCAGTACAACTATAAGTACTTAGGAGGTTTAATACTATGTCCACTTAGCAGATTAATAAAAAGTAGACTTTCCCCTAGGGCCTATTGAATGAGCCAGCCAGAGGTTCTTGGCCCTGTCAATGGTGCCAGGCGTGAATCTTGTTTTATGAAGAGGGCCCTACATCTGATGAAAAAGTAGTTGGTTACTCCCATAACATTCACGACACTATTACACCAGTGGACATATCTTGTCAGACCACTTACTATTGTAGCTCACAAGGCTCACAGCTGGGTAAGATTATTGGTTATTTTACCCCCCCCAACTCGCCCCCCCAAGTAGTGTGCATGGTACCTTCCAACAGTATGGAACTTAGCCATGGGGGATGAAGCTTCCAGGTGGTACCAGTTTGGCCAACAACTTGAGAAAAGGTACCTGTCATGGTTTGACTGAATGTCCCCCATAGGCTCCAAGTATTTGAACACTAAAAGGAAGGAAGGAAGGAAGGAAGGAAGGAAGGAAGGAAGGAAAAGAAAGCAAGCTGAGGATATAGCTCAGTGGTTGAGATGGTTAATCCTGTTAATCCTGGGTGTCAACTTGTCTGGATTCGGGATGAACAAATATGAGAAAGAGATCTTCAGATTGGATTATCTCAAGCCGGATGACGCACCCTAAATGTGGGCGTTACCTTCTGATGGCAGCCAGTATAAAAGGGACGCACCCTAAATGTGGGCGTTACCTTCTGATGGCAGCCGGTATAAAAGGCCATGGCAGACGGAGCTCTGCCCTTTTTTGCTGCTTTCCTTCTCTCTACCTGGTGACATTGTTTTGCTGCTGTGATCAACTCTCTGGATCCCAGAGTAGACTGAGACGGGAGGATATCCCAGAATCCATCCAGCCTTCAGCACCAGATTGGGACCACTGAGACATCCAGCCTCATGGACTGAGCAACTACCTGGATTCTCAGCCTCTCCCATGCGCACAGCTATGTGACTACTCAGACTCTATCTGGTGAGCAAATTGATAAATGTATATATATATATATATATATATATATGTATGTATATTCATTGGAAGGAATATATATTCAATGAATATATATATATAAAAATATTCATTCATTCTATTGATTCTGTTTCTTTAGAGAACCCTGACTAGTTGAGCACTTGCATAGCATGTTTTTGGTCTTCTGCTCATCCCTCAGTACAGAGACTAGGATGCAGATTCTCTCAGAGGGAAGATCATGAACAGACTCAGAAGGAAGGAAGGTACCATCTGTAAACCAAAGAGAGGGGCCTTGGGCGAAGCCCAGCCTGCCATTTCCTGGCTCTCAGGATTCCAGCCTCCAGAATTGGGAGGCAATACATTGCTGTTGTATAAGATTCCTTATCTGTGTTCCTATGTAAAGTGCCCATGCAAACTATCAAGAGGTATATGAAGTTTTCAGTTATCCTTCAAACCCATCCTGTTTACTGGGGTGGGAATGCTGGAAAAGGTGGAAGAAGCTAGCCCAGACTGTAGTGATCTAGAGAAGGAAAAGAGGGAGACTGCTGCTGAGGAAAGGTATCAAGAAAGTATGAAAGAAAGATGGTGGGTGTGCCTTGGAGAATTCCACTCATCAGTGACAAATCCAGGCCCAAGTCAAGGAGCCTCCAAGAATCAGGATGCCCCTGCCTCTGAGTGAAGTTGAAATGGAATGTTGCTTCTGGTAGGAAGATGATTTTGATTTGGGGAAGGGTCTCTTAGCCCTTGGTTAACAGTGAAATAAATAATTCATGTGTTCGTTGTGCTGGGCAGTGACGGGGACAGGTAGAAAGGCTCTGTCTTTGAGGAACTGGTTTGACTAAGAGAGAAAAGCACCATGAGAGACAGTAGGAGGAAGAGGTTTTGACCGAAGACTTACAAACCTGCATTGTCAGAAAGGTGTGCTGAAGTTGTTACTTATAAAGACAGTTCTGCCTCATCTAAGGAAATGTCTACAAGGCTGGTCTGCCAAATATGAAAAAATAAAATTTAGAACTTCCTATCTCCATGACTGTCCTCCTTGGGTTTCTTCAATGGAAAAGAAAAGACAAAAATAGACTGGAAGTAGAAAGAGGTAGTTTGTCCCAAAGACAAGCTCTATTGCCGACTTGTTTTTGTTGAGGAAACTCCTAGAAGGCAGCAGGAGTTAGTGTGGTCACAGTGGACTCTCACGAGCTTCACTGGCCACTCCAAGGTAGGCCTCTAGTTGGAAGAATCTGGTTTGATTTTATTTGGGGCTTTTCTAAAATTCTCTGAAATCTCAGGCTGTTGTCACTTGGGTTAAATCAAGGCAGCATGTTGCCTCAAGTTTTGCTGCCTGTGTGTGTGTGTGTGTGTGTGTGTGTGTACACACCCTTGGAAAAGCTAAGTCCTGTGTGGCACCTGTTCCCCTTCCCAGGTAAAGTACTAGGGAGATGGAGCTATAGTCTCACTTATCATGAACTTAAAATATCTGGGTTTGTTTCCTGAAAGGCGTGAACTCCATACCTGCCAAAGGGCATACAGATAGGCATGTGTATATGCATAGGTGTGTGCATAGGCATGAGAGTGCTCGCACCACACACACACACACAAACACAGGGCAGATCAACCAAGATGACAAATATTTAGGCCCTCCTCCCTAGTGCTTCTTGAGGTCTTTTTTTGTTGTTTTTATTGGCATAAAATGTTTTACTTTTCTGCATTTGTACTGTTGACAGGAATATTTAGATGATGACTGTAAATGCAATATGTATGCATCCTAAAGATATTTGTGTAATTTAGCCAGATTATTTTCCACATCCATTCAAAGCTCAGTCCTATCTTGCTAACACTGCAAAAAGATTTCACTAATCATACCCCAATGTAAGAACAAACACACGTTACTTAAACATACCAAATACGTGAACATATAAATAGTGTTTAAAATATCTCTCACATGATAAATTATGATCGCTATGTTAAAATACCAATTTCTAGAGAAAATTGATTTAAGAAAAATAGCTAATCACAGTACAATATGGAAGCAGCACTTCTTTTTTAATATCATTTAATTTTCAAGCTGAGAGATTTGGACTCTTGTCTCATTTTGTGTTCCATTTTTTTTTCCCCATTCATTTGCTGAACAATCATCTTTGAAAACATCCCTACTTCTGCCGTGGTATCAACTGGCGAGTTACCAAAAAGATGTAAATGATTTAATTGAATTAGTTTAATTAGGTAAATTAACAGTTAAGCGTATCACACACAAGCTTGTTCTGTTTATACTGTGTTAGAGAGCTGATTTAGCACAGGAGAAGCGGGGAGGGCGGGGTGGGGGGCATGACCAAAATTCCAATGCAATGAGCCAGATGAGCTGGCAGAGGACGAAATACAAAGATAACAGTTGCTGGAATTAAATCTGGGTAAATAATTCATGTGCTGGATTCATTATGTAATTCGAATCATAGACAATCAGTTAAGAGTCAGTATGCAAAAGCACTACTACTGAGAAAAGGGGTGAAGAAGAACTGAAGCTTCCTGAAGCTTCTAGAAACATCCCCAGGAAAAGTCTAACCATCTTTGCTAATTCAGACAAATTGAGGGAATGCAGCCCAGCCTGGTGAGCCAAAAAATTAGAATGAACTCAGAAAGAAACAAACAAGCTATGGTTTGATTGCTGTAGTGTATACCAGTAACTCAAGCAAACCCAGGGTTTCTCAACCATGAGACTACAGGCATTCTTGATTGGAGTAGTAGAGACTCCCATGAAATATATGATATTTACCTAAATCCCTACTTATTAGACACCAGTAGTACTTCCTTCTAGTGGTGACAACCAACATATGTCCCGACACTGGGACAGGGTAGCCCAAACCACTTGGTTGAGAACCACTGAAATAAACATATTATCCAATATGATGGTGTGTGTGTGTTTGTGTGTATGTGTTTTATGGGGATGTTTATGCATGTGTAAGTGCGCTTGCCAATTCTGTTTGGCTAGCTGGCCAGTGAGCCCCAGGGATCCATATTCCTCTGTTTCCTTCCCTCGTTCTGGGGTTATAAGTGCATGCCACTGTGTCTGGCGTGTGTGTGTGTGTGTGTGTGTGTGTGTGTGTGTGTGTGTTGGGATTGCACCAAGTTCCTCACACTTGAGTGGCAAGACCTTTACTAAGACATCTCCCCAACCCCTATCTTGGACTAAGATATAGCATTTGTAGTAGCTCCACAGAATGCTATATAAATATGAACATATTGATTACTTCAAATGTCTGAAATATTTTCCTCTTCTTTCTCATTCATTTATTCGTTCATTCATTCATTTGGCAGGAAGGCATTGAACACTAGGCCCAGAGCATAATTAGATTCAAAGAGTGTCATGATCTTTAGATATGCAAGTAATAAAATAATCACATAGTGTATAGTAAATACTAGTGGGTGGGAAAGACTAAGGAAATTACGGGCTTCTTTGAGAGCCTTGTGGAGCTCAGTCTTCATGCTGTGGCCAGGAACATGAACCATCACCATGACATCAAAGGCTGAGCTAAGTCATTAGCCGGCTGTATGAGAAACCGAAAGTTTAGAACACTGGGACGTTGCAAGCAAAAGTCCATGTTGACTTTTAGAAAGAGCAAAAATGTTTAAGTCGCATACTTCTAAGTTAATGCTGACTTAGATACTTAGAAGCAGGATTGTCTAGGCACAGTACTGATTTCTGAGCCATTCTGTCTTTACTTATAAGTAACAGTTCCCTCCTTGCACATACTAAGTGTGACAGTTTATAACTTGGCATACTATCTATCCCATAAAAGCCACTCCGAGGGTATTGGCTCTTCATCCCGTCCTCAACCAGTCAGGCCCTGCTACCATCTCTCCTGTGAAGGCTGCAATGGAAAGCATACATTTCTGAGGTTAGCATTCCCCACATCTGGGTTGCATTGTAGAACGTCGCTGAAGTTGTCCAAAACCTTTGCCACTGGATTTTGTTTACTCTAACGCTGAATGTTTAAATCCCTTAAATTAGGAACGTCAGTTCAACGTCCATGTTAATCTTCCGTGAGATTTTCAGATCTGGAGTCTGGAGGTGGCTTTATATACCACGGATCTGGAGCCAAACGTCACCATCATTACCACGGGGAAATGGGGAGAATGTGGAAAAGTACCCATTGGAAGAAATGATCATTTTTCTATACAAAGGAATCTACATATCTTGCCAACCAAGTTTCTGGCCACACGTCTTGAATGCTGGCATTTCCAATCCGTTGGAAAACAGGGACAAACAACCAGAGGGGAAGGGAGACTGTTTTACATTTGGAAATACCAACCAAACCACACTCCCAGCCCTTCTGCAAATGTATGAGTAACGTACACAGCACTTTGTGTAGCTGGTGGAATGTGGGGTTAAGCCTTTTTTCATAGGGACTCTGAAATGTCTCTTTCTCACATACATGTTTCTCAGTGACATGTGTTTCAGTGAAGAGTGCATTTCTGAGAACACGATTCCTTGTCAGAAACACGGACATGTAGTGGAGTAATCAACCTAGAGCAAGATGCTTTCTTCTCTGCCACCCCGGGCCCCCACCCCCCATCCTTCTGTGATGTCCAGCTATCCAGGTTAAGGTGAGTCTCTGGCAATGCAGCTTTTAGGACGACTGCCTGACTCTAGCCTGCCTGAAAGGCATTTTTCAGCACTCCTTGCCCCTTTACTCCCCAGTTGCCACTGATGGAGAAACCAGAACCTTCTTTAATCCCTTCCACACCCAGGGACTTAGCGTCAGCCGTTTTTGTAGCTTGTGTATGTTATGGTTATGATAATATACAAGTTCAGTTTAATGCAAGAAGGAAATGATCAGTGTTCCGGTGGCCTCCAGCCATCTTTTAGGACTTAGAAGGTTCTAGAAGGAATGGTCCACTGCAACATCTTTATCCCATAACTCCCTGCCTCCCCAGCCTTTCTTCTTTTTTCTTTTAATTTATTTTTAAATGACTCTAGACAACAGAAACATATAAAATTAGTTCAAAGAGTCTCTATACACATTCCCCCCAGCTGTCCCTAATGAAAACGTCTTATACTACCATAGTGCAATTACCAAAATTAAGAGATTAAACTTCTCAGTTGATGGGTGCCATACTATTACAGAACTACAGGTTCTCTTAGTATTTCACTGGACTCTTTCCAGTTATGATCTTTTTCTGTGTCAGGATCCAACCCAGGATTCCACATCACAATTCATGACCTTGGCTCTTCACTCACCACTGATTCATGTCTTTCATGATCTGGACACTTGTGAAAAATACTGTTCCATCACTGTGTACAGCATTCCTCCATTAAGGTAGTTGCTATTTTTTCAGACATAGAGTAAAATTGTGGATTTTATATAAGAACATCACAGAGGTAATCTGTCCTTCTCAGTGTATCATCTCAAAGGTTCATGACATCACTATCTTAATAACCAACAATAACTTTGTTCCCTAACTTAATGATGGCCTGTGCCAGGCTTCCTTACTATAAGTTATCATTTTTCCTTATGTCCTGGATAAATATGTTGGAGGAGATCCTTTGTCATTGTGCAAGTGTTTGATTTCCTCTTCAGACACTAGGCTGCTGAATTTGACATGCCTGGCGTTGAAGGTCATGCGTATAATGATTCTGGTGGAGGGATCCTCACTGGGAGCTTAGGGTCCCTTCATTATGCACAGAGTCTTTGGAACTCCCACCTTTTTTGGCCTGGCTCTCCTCAGAGTCTATGTCCTCCCCTTGCAGCGCTTTACCTGACTCCAAACTCTGGTTTCTAAGACCACTCCACTGATATTTTCAAAACTAGCAAGGAAGTTGAGGAAAAAAAAAACACAAAGGTAGGTTTTCTGACCTACCAGGATTCTACTGTGGATTCACTGTGTGACCTTGAACAGGTTAGTGTCCTTTGAACTTCTGTTTATAAATTTTGTTTAATGTTTTTGCAGCACTGGGGGTGGGACCCAGGACCTTACGCACACCAGGCAAGTGTTCTACCACTAAGCTCAGCCCCTTCCCACTCCGAAACTCTAGGATTCCATGGTGGGACTTGGAATTAGGACAGAATGGGTGGCTGATGTCACCAAACTGCCCCAAGAGTGAGGCAAACACAAGCTACCAACAGCACAAATGGGAATTCATGAAGGGGAGGAAATGGGCCATGAATCTTTTCCAAGCACCAATGAGACCGACATTAATAATACTTTACACACTGTGAAGCGCCCTGACAGCTCTGCTCAAGTTCGGGGAGGACACAGCCCCATTTCGGGTGAGCTCTTTTGTCTTTGCCTGGCCCTGGAAGCGGATGAATCAGGCCTTTTCTCTCTGAATAGAAGAATCCATAGCATGTGTTTCCCTTTGTGTTTCATTACTTTCTTTGCCTCAGACTTAATACCCATTTAAGGCTTAATGGTTGCAGAATTACACTGCGTGTAAAATACACTTTTTAACAGAGCCGTTAAGAGCTGAAGTTTCACTTCATCCTCTGTAGAAATTTCACACAAACATCCAGAAGTAGAGATGCAAAGTTCTCTTAATCCCTCATAAGCAAAGTCTGCTTCTACTGACTTAAAACAGAGAGCAAATTTCATTGCTATTTTAAACACACGAGAAGCTATTGGCTATTTTTGCGTCTTGCTGGATAACTTTAGAACATCAAACATCATTTTTATAAAACAGACTTTTGAAAGAGATGATGTTGACTTCCAAGAGTGATGTCATGCCGACTCAGTTTAGGGAAGACAGCCTGGAGTTGCCAAGCCTTCCTTCCGGTTCTGTGTCAGACAGAAAAGATTCCAGGGGTGCATCAACTCCAAATGGGTCCCCAGCTTATTTTATCTGACCTAGTATGTTTCGGGTCCTCCTCCAACCCATTCTCAAATCTCCCAAGAGATAAATTGACTAGCTTTCTCTCTTTCATTTCATTCTTTCTCTTCCTTTCTTCCTTCCTTCCTTCCCTCCTTCCTTCCTTCCTTTTCACTCTTCTCTGCCTCTTTCTTTTTCATTCTTTTCCTTTCTGGTACTGTAAGTAGAACCCAGGTCCTTGTGCATTCTAGGCAAGTGCTTCACCACTGACCCGGTCATTTTCTTTTATGTTCTGAAACACAATCTCACTAAATTGCCTATGCTTAACTTGAACCCACTCTGTAACCCAAGCAGGGCTTGAATTTAGAATTTTCCTTCCTCAGCCTCTCTAATATCTGGGTTTACAGGTGTGTACCACCGTGCCCAGCTATAATCCTCCCTCTTATTTTTTTTGTTTTTGATCTTTTTGAGACAGGGTCTCCCTGTAGCTCTGGCTGTCCTGGAACTCACTCTAGACCAGGCTGGCCTTGAACTCACAGAGATCCACCCGCCTCTGCCTCCCAAGTGCTAGGATTAAAGGCGTGCACCAACCACACCCTGTTATCTTATTTTTTAATTAAATTTTTTTCGTTGTTTCTTTTAGACAGATTGTTACTGAGGTCCCAGATGGTCTGAAACTTGCCGTAGACCAGGCTGGCCTCAATCTCACAAAGACCTTCCCATACTGTAATTAAAGGTGTGTGCCACCATGCCTGGCTTGAATCCTACTTCTGAACTACCCCCCTTTTAAGTAAAAATCTTTCTAAAATAAGACTGCTTTCTGTACATATAACTTAGGAACTCACAGAGTAAAGTGCAGATGGAAGACTGGGCAGCAAATTTGTCACAAATTATAATGGAGAATCTGCCCTATTGATTAAGCTATGAGTTTAGTTCCCTAGAGACAGAGACATGTCTCTGAGTTACTGCTATAGAATTAATGCCAAAAAGAGTGTTTGGTACACAGTAGATACTCAGTAAATCCTTGAAGCATGAATCAGTGGTTTATTATGGGAATTGCTGTGCTGTGCACTCCAATTACAATCCGTGTGTGTGTGTGTGTGTGTGTGTGTGTGTACACCTGGGGGCCAGAGATTATTACCCTTCACCTTATTCTCTTGAGAGTCCCTCACTGAACCCAGAGCTTGCTGCTGGGATTAAGAGTGTGTTCAACCATGCCTGGGTTTGTGTGATCCTGGAGATCCAGACTCAGGTCTTCATGTTTGCGTGCAGCAAGCTCTTACCCAATGGGCCATCTTCCCAGCCCCTTTTCAGGTTTTTTTCGAGGCAGTGGATGGGGTGGGGGGGGGATCTAGCTGGAATAACTATACATGAAGCTCTGTTCCTTGCCTTTAAATAATAATTTGTAACAATATTTTTCAAAATGAATGGTTAGGAAGCTAGTAAACATTATTGAATAAAAAGGTTGTGCAGTAATAGTTTAAACTGTGAAAAGGTAGTTTGCTATTGTTTTGAACCAGGACTCATCAAAGCCTTTGATTGTTTGATTAGGTATTGGGATTCCCCAGGAGAGCCCTAACACATTTAACTACTGTATCTTTTTTTCTCTTAAAATATCTTTCATGCTGGTTCAAACTAACATGGTTTGAAAACCATCACTCATAACATGCAGAATATTTCACTTGGGTAAATCATCCTACAACATTCCGATCAGCCCATCTTTGACCTTAGACTGGTTATTTGTATGTGGAAAAAAACTTCCAAATCAAATATTAATATAAAGAAGTGCCCCTATACACGTGTGCTGGGTAGATGGATGGGTGGATGGATGATGGATGGATGGATGGATGGATGGATGGATGGATGGATGAGTGGCTATATCACAATACTAGTGTTCTTTACATGTCATCTTTTTGCTGTTTAAATTGCTTCCTCTTTGCTCATTACAGATACTTCTTCATTGAGCTTCTCACATCTGCTCCCAATATCCTGTTTTTCATCCATGCCCTCAGCCTTCTGTGTGGTATCCAAGTCCTCATTCAACATGGCCCCAGAGCAGCTCTTCCCCTAGACCCCATCCCTTCCTTGTACGCCAGCCATACCCTATACAAACCAGCCTCCTGCATGTTTCCTGAGGGCATTCTTAAAATTCCTCACTTTCAGGTGGTTACTGGATTGATTCTTCTGTCTGGAATACCTGGGGAATTCCCCATCTTTCCTGGGGGGGGGGGGGCGCATGTGAAGTATTGCTCACCATTTCATTTCAAACTACCCCCTTTGTGAGGCCCTCTCACATCCTGCCATCTTGTGGATTTTTAGGGCATTCTCTGATAATTATCATCTCGAGGTATTCCACTCACTGCCTTTTTGCTGGATTACACTCCACAGTCAATCACAAATCCTTCCTGTCAGTGTTTTCCTCCTCTTTTCTCAGAACTTTGCGTATAGCGGGCCCCCAAGTGATACTTGATTTGCCCACTCCTCTTACAATCCAAAAATGTACCTGTACCATTGCTCCTTCATAGAGAAAATAGATCCTGGACTTGCCCCCAAGAAAACAGAAGTTCCAAAGAGGAAGCCCAATTATTTCCAGGAATTCAAGAAGCACCAAATCTACTAATGACTATGACATCGCCCAAGTCCATTTTGTGTACTTTGTTGGGAGCCTAGGTTAAATTTCCCCTTCAAAACTGGATTCTAGTGATGGCTGTGTCTCCCTGCGAGCACACAGAAGCCTATTTAACTTGTAATGTGTCTAAAGTCCGATACTAATAGCAGCCCCAGGGGTTCTACAGCCTCTTTTCTCAGGCCATCACCAGTCTTAACACTACAGACCTTGCCCTGAGGCAAAGCACAAGGCAGCTACAGTCAAGATCAGGGGCCTTCCTCCAACAGCTGTGGATGATGGAGGGGGTTGGAAGAGAGAGCAAAGAAAACATGTAGTCTGAGCAATAAGGGAGAAAGCGGAAGGAATACAGTGAGGCACTGAGCAGGTGCCCCATCCACAACAAGCAGCATATGACAGTACCTTGGTGGGTAAGCACATTCAATAACATTTATTTCATTTGGGGGGGATTTTTTTTCAGTACGTGTAATCTGAGTATGTGTATGTATGTGCACCACATGTGTGCAGTGCTGGTGGAAACCAGAAGAGAGTGTGGGATCCCCTGGCACTAGAGTTACAGGGTATTTCTAGAAGAGTCTTTGGAAGGCTTCCTGCCTATATCTATCTCAGAGGTTTTAAGTTGTTCTTCCTTTCTGTATTAGCTACAGCAGAAGCTAAATGCATCAATAAGGAAGCCAAGGACAGACTGATTTCAACACAGGGCACTTACTGTGGGACAGATGGAAGCTATAGACTCTAGTGTTGCAGAACTAAGGAGCCATGAACATTCTTGCTGTTCAACAAGAAAGCCTTGTGGACTGTGACAAGCTGCAGAGCATGTGTCTCATATACATGAGGCTGCTTATCTTCACCTGAAGTCAAATAGAACCCAGCAAGGCCTGCCACTGAACTGCATCTCCCCCTGTTGTTTTTGGTTGAGGCAAAGCTCTCTCTGTATAGCCAAGGCTGATCTCAGACCTACAATCCTCCTGCCTCAGCCCCATAAGTCCTTAGAATACAGGCAGGAACCACCATGCTTGGCTGTCAACCTGCATTGGTAAAATATTACTGTATGAGTTTTATATGTTTATAGAGCTTTTAAGACACTCTCATATAAGGCAAGGACATAAACACATACACATGCATGCACATGCATGCATACACATTAATGGGTCTCATGAAATTTTTGTGCTATGTGATTTTATTTCATGTGGTCCTGGGAAAAAGAATTACAAATGGAATTCTTGTAGGTGAAATCATGCATTCTTGTTTGACGGACATTAAAATTTCAGGGATGTAGTTTCACAGATAAAGATTTTTGTTCAACAATTCTTGAAAAATCTCACTTCCGGGAATAGCTCATGCACATATTTCAAGGGGAAAATGCCAATTTCTAATACAATATTAACAATAATGCACCAATCTGCTATAAATTTAATTGCTAACACCTTAAAACCCATAGCAAAATAACCCAGGACACAGGAATTTTTCAGCTGAGGGCAGAGATACTTTTAGACAGAAACTCACATCAGCATTTCTGAAGTCAGCGCTAGCACCGGCCACTCCATCCTGTGCAGATTCTGCATCTCGGGACTCTATCTTTAGAATTCTTGCTCATGCCCAGTGTCATGGTAGAGGCCTGTAATCCCAGCACATGGGAGGTGGAGGCAGGAGGACGATGAGTTTGAGACGAGCCTGGTCTATATGATGAGAGCCTCTTATGGCTTGAATCTGAAATGTCGAGCCACAGGCTCATGTGCTTGATTCTTGGTCCTCAGCTGGTGACTCTGCTTTGGGGGGTTCTAGAACCACTAGGAAGTGTGGTCTAGCTACCGGAGGGCATTGATGCAGACTAGCTTGCAAGGTGTTATGGAAGTGTTGTCTAGCTACCGGAGGGCATTGATGCAGACTAGCCTGCAAGGTGTTATGGAAGTGTGGTCTAGCTACCGGAGGTCATTGATGCAGACTAGCCTGCAAGGTGTTATGGAAGTGTGGTCTAGCTACCGGAGGGCATTGATGCAGACTAGCCTGCAAGGTGTTACGGCCTCTGGTTCTGGCTTGTGTTCTCTGTTTTCTGATCACCAACATGTGAAGAACTTGGGCCACGACCTTCTGTAACCATGGATGGAGCTTCCATAGTCATTGTGTCTTTCTTTACTGTCATGACACATTGGGCAGGTCACTTAAATTCTTTGTGCTTCAGCTTTTCCATCACTAAGAATGTACTTGCCCCATGGGACATTGTGGGAAGGGGATAGACTTGTGCTTATACACAAGTACGTACAGTGGACTCAATAAATGGTAGCCATTGGGACTGCTCATTCTTAGAGTTTTCTTTAGCATCATCAAAAGTCACATCCTCTCTCATTGGGTCATTCCTCCCCTCACCAGCTATTATTCCTTGAGATCAGTCTGGTTCATGGACATATCTCAGTTTGATGATTCAGCCGCACTGCATTGCCATGGCTGCACCATCACCATCTTCAGTGACTGATGACTTTCAAGCAGCATGCTCTTTCTCCATCTACAATGCTTATCCTGGAGCTATAGTCCAAAAGGTAGTGATCATTGGCTATATACCAACCATGCTACTCAGTGGGCAGAACATTCAGCCAGAGGATGAGTTTGCACAATCATTTCACCACAGCTACCTGGCACCATGATCTGCTAAATTGTTTTGATTTATTTATTTTTATTGTATGATATGAGTGTTTTGCCTGCATGTATGTAAGTACACCTGTGTCATGCAATGCCCACGATGGCCAGAAGAGGGCATCAGATGGAAGCTGGGCTTTCAGAGACCAACTCATAGCAGCATCTGGACCAAATACCCAACCCCTTGTGCTACCTAAGGGAAACTTCCAGGCCATAGCTGTCCTGACTTCAAGCCTAGAAGGTCCCAAGTTCAACTGGTTAGAAACTAGATTTCCAAAGTCCCGCTCTGCCTGTGTTTCTTTCATTCCCAAAGGAGCAAGCATTCCTGGCCACCGGGTTCTGAATGGGGCTCACTACATGGTATGTCTACATGCTGGGGTTCCACGAGGCATCCTTATCTCCTGGGCAGATTGCACAATGGGTGCACAAAGGGAAGGGTGGACTGTCTAGGAATCAGTAACAGCTGCATCTGTTATGGCATGAAGTATTAGTCCCCAGATCCCTGTTTCCATCACCCTGTTGACAGAAGACCTTGAGACACTGCCAGAGATTGTCCTGGGTGATTTCTTCTACCTTCACCCTCTCCACAAATTTCCACTCCAAGATCATTTTCTCCACACATCTGTTTTGGTGGTAGCTACAATGATAGACTCCTCTTTCTTGAATCCACTTGGCTATCTCTTAATGTAGAAATGCCTATGGGGTCTTAGAATGAATAGCCATCCAATTAGGTCTCAGGCCTAATTGGATCCCTCCACCAAAGAAGAAAAAAAATGCTCCCTGCACCATCCCCCACCTCTTTGCCCCTGCTTTTGGCCACCTACCTCCTTAGGAGCCTAAATCTCTTGGGTCCATCCCAAGCAAAGATGGGCCTGCTTGTCCCTCAACTGCTGTTTGCTTTTCTCCCAGCCTGTGGGAATCAGATATTGAGGTAGGAATTGATAAAAGAGAGCATTTTGCCATGAAAAGAACCTAAGAGGGCAATGGAAGACCATCCTTGTGATTCCCTAGGCTGTCTGTCTTTGAAAAGGAAGATCTGGTCAAACCTACAGAGCTTGCTGCCTCTGGAGTCTGCTCTTTACTTCACTCTGAGCTGCATGTCTTTGCGTATGAATTAAAGATTAAAGGCAACTTAACCTGCATTTTGCTATATCTCTGTATACAGGAGAGGAAGGGAGGGATACCACATATGTCTTTGGTGTTATCTCTGGATTCAGAGTCTAGACTGACAGGTGGGAAGCTAAATGTGGGAAGGCAAGGATCTCTTCCTGAATCTGCTATCCCCATAGCTTCTGGTGATCACTGAATTAGACCATGCCTCCACTTCTTTAAGTGCTTCTGTTGCACCCTCTGCCAAGCTCTCTGGGCCTCAGAGCACTTGTGACATCATGAGGCCACTAATCACTTAACAAAAGACATATGAGGGAGTCACTATCCAGTGGAAAGTTTGTGTTAAGACTCTTGTTTCTTTTTCAAGTTGATACATAACTGAAGTTTCTAAGTCTTGAAGGAGTCCTTTGTGGTAGAAGTCCATTGGGGACATCAGAAGAGATTTAGTAGCATCCCTGGCTTCTATATAGTAGATATCTACAGCACCCCTTGAGTTGTGAAAACTCAAAATATCTCTAAATATTGCTAAACATGCCCTTCAGGATAAAATCACCCTCCGTGGAAGTCTGCTACTACTGAATCAGCCACCCTTGGAGGAAACATCCCCGAAACCCTGATCCAATTAATTGTTACTTGAAGAAATGAAGACACAAATGAGTGAGCTAATTTGATGCCATATTCAGGAGCTGGAATGTTGCCAGAGACTAGAAACCAGTCGAAACAAAAACTCAAGAAGATAAGGCTAAAAGAAAGAAAGAAAAAGAGAGAGAGAGAGAGAGAGAGAGAGAGAGAGAGAGAGAGAAAGAAAGAAAGAAAGAAAGAAAGAAAGAAAGAAAGAAAGAAAGAAAGAAAGAAAGAAAGAAAGAAAAAGAAAGAAAATACAATCCTGAGGCAGTATCTGCTGCTTCACAAATATTCTTCTTGCAGCTAGCATCCTCTTGGTGCAAATCATGGATCATTGGCCTGATAAAGACCAACCTGTTGTCTGAGAGTTGCTATAACATCTGACAGGCACTCGGGGTTTTGCCAGGCATAAGTGGGATGTAAGCAGAAGGTAAAATACTTTACATGCACATGTGGGCTAGATGTGACCATTTGGTTCTGAACCTGTGATTAAGTGTCTATGTAACAAATGTTAAACAGAACATACTGCATTTCATATAAATATTTGAGCCTGGAATGGTGTACATTAAGCTATCAGAACCTGTCAAAACAGTCATGTCTTGAGGATGAGCCTCCTTTAGTTATCAGAGGGTGAAGACACAGAAGCCAGCCCTAAAGATGGACGCTATTATCTGTGATCATCTGGAATTGGCTTCAGGTCCCACAAGACACCAATTGGTCCTTCTTCAAGTGCAACTGTCTGGTAGCTGGTCTGGTTGCAGAGATCCCCAGGGAAGGTCTTAGTACACGGATTTAGTGATGCTTCCATAGCGTACCAAGAATCAGAGAGCCCATGTGGTCCGTGTGGTCCATGTCCAAAACTGGAATCACAAAGCACATACCAGCACAGCATGGAAACAAATGGGCCTATGGGCCTCTCTGGGTCTGAATCAGAAATAAAGGAGCAGATTCGAAACAGCACAGCATCTGACAGGGGGCATCCTGAGGCTAGCTTCTCAATCCAGATGTTTCTGCTCTGCTATATCCTCCCAGAGACAGGGAATGTGTGTCCCCTGTATTCCCTGACTGTGAGCATTTACCTTGGATGCCTCTTGGAAACCCCGT
The DNA here is from genome assembly GCA_009823505.1 of Rhizomys pruinosus. Taxonomy (NCBI): domain Eukaryota; kingdom Metazoa; phylum Chordata; class Mammalia; order Rodentia; family Spalacidae; genus Rhizomys; species Rhizomys pruinosus. Next base: position 1,232,092 of record VZQC01015175.1, read on the forward strand.
TCCTAAGAGCAATCGTGTGCATGACACTCTCTTTCCTACTTTCCCCGGAACAGGGAAAAGATTTACATTTTGCTGTGGATGTTCCAGAGGTCCCAGACATTTCCTCCCCTTTCAAGAAGACTCCAATTGAACATAAATCTTGCTGCAGCTCTGACAGCCTCCAGTCATCTGTTTACCAAAATAAACTTTAAGCATACATTGAAAAAATAATTCCTAGTGAAATATGCATCCCTGTGGCATTCAAGCCTGGTATTTAATGTCTTTTTTATGGTTAATAATGCATCAAAAACATCTCCAGTCTGAAGCTGTCATTATATCACACACATGATGTGCAGAACCCATTTCAATGGCTGGAAAAACTCGGAGTGGTTTTTATTTCTTAAAAAAACATACTAATGTATAATTACAGTGGCCTGTTTCCCCCTGCCTATATTTCTTTTTAATAAAACTGTAGCTCGATGAGATCAATCCGCGAGAAGTACCTGGAGAGGGTCTTTGCTTTGTACAGACAAAGTGATATGCTGTGTAAACAAGCCCAAACTCCACTCATTAGAACACAATTCTGTTTGCAGAGGACCCTGGCCTTCTCTTTCATTTTATGTTCTTTTATTTAAAAGAAAACAACCATGCGAGATTTTTCGTAGTGTAAAGAGGCTCAGCTCAGACGCATCCTTCAGGTAGTGATGGGGAGAAAAAGACAGTATTCGAATTGAAACCTTGGCATTCATTTCAATTCTGAACCCCTGACATTTTTGTTTTTAAAAAAAAAAAATGGAGGAATGCTCCATTTGTGACAAAAGTGAACGCTGCCCTGGAAGTCTTGCCTTATTTCCTGCCTGGTCACTGATGCTGAGGGCAGTGTGGATGCTGGTAATGAGGAAGGTTAAAAGGTTCCTCCAGAGCTATCTGGAGACTCCTATCAGATGCCAAGCACAGCAGCCCTAGGGCCATCCCAGACATTCATAATGGTCGTGTGTAAGTCCAGAAGCAATTTCTCTTCAGCCCTGGACCAGTTCAGAAGGCCAAGGAATCACTTCAGGAGGTCCAGGGATGACGCGAGTTCTTTCTAAGAGGTAGATAGTCAGCTTACCTTAATTTGTGACTCTCAGGGCCAAATGAACTAATGCCATAATATATGCAAAGTCCTCAGCATGAGCTTTGCACCTGGAGGCTCTTAGGAAACGGAGACAGAACTGCAAGAGCAGAGGCAGGAGAGACTGTGAGCCCGACTGGGGATGCGATGAATGAGACTGCTTGTCCCACCTGGGCTCAGGGACTAGTCTTGTTCCATGTAAGATGGAAGTAATAGTAGTACTACACACCTACTGTCTTACACACGTGTGGTGATGGTTAAAATGAGATGAAAGAAACTCAACTGACGGCCTCTGTTAAGGATCACAAGCGTTCTGAGTGGTGCCACCTTTCTTCATGTGTAGGCAGGGCAGGCAATGTGACTTTATTTTATTTTTTTTTATTGATGCTTTGTGTATTTCATACATCATTTTCCAATTCAGTTTAGGCATATTTCCCTTTCCCTTCCCCCCACCCCCCCCCCCCCCATCCCAGATCATGCATTCTGCCATAACTGTCCTGCATCTTTCTCTCAGTTTTTTTTTTCCATTTTTTTAGCAATAAGTGATAATTTATGTGTACAATCATCCTTCATGTAAAACCAATTTGTAGGCAGTTGTGCCCAAACCCACACAGCCCATGGTCCCACCATCCAGCCGGGGGGGGGGGGAGCTTGTATGTTCAATCAAGTTGATCAAATGAGTGTCCAGACTATATTGCTGTAGTGAATGGTAAAACTACGGCAATGTGACTTTAATCCAGGACCTGTGACTCTCTCCTTAAAACTGCACCAAAACCAGGGAGATAGAGCTAGTGCAGTCTAGTTGGCACAGAGCTCAAAGACCTGAGTTCAAATCCCCAGCACTCACATAAGGCCATGAGAAGAGGGGTGGTGTAATCCTTACACTTGTGAGGCAGGGACAGGAGGCTCTGTGGGCATCTCTGGCTCACCAGTCTAACTGAATCAGTAACCTCCAGGGTCAGTGAGAGATCCTGTCTCAAAAAATGGGGGAGGGCCACAGCTGTGGTCACCATTTGAGATTAGTGCTCTGCCCAGCCTTCATCAGAGAACCTTCCTAACAGAGCAGGAAGTGATTCATGCAGAAACCCACAACTGGCCAAAGTGCCCAGAATATGTAACGGTGGAATGCTTAGCCCCACCTGGAGCAGCTCTAACACCCCTTCAAAGGCTTGGGAAACATTACATAAAAAAGGGCGAAAGGAACGAAAAAGCCGAGAGATGCCTTCTGGCGTGATATAGTTGTGCCCACTGTTCTCATGTAGCTATCGTTATCTTGTAAGACCTGCACAAGAGGAGGCCTGTTACCATTCATCACGAACGAGGGAGGAGCCCAGGAGGCACCGTCCCTCCCCGTGGGACAATTGGCAGTGAACAGTTATTGGGTATCATTTTCTTCAGTGGTGCAGACACTGGCAAGGTGTTCTTTTGCTCCAGTAAATAACCTCCCGTCCATGATGGAGCAAGAAATCTAATGAAACTCTGTAGGCCACACACAGCCAGAGGACAGGAGAAGAGGAGGGGACTTAGTGAGAAGGGCTCAAGCAGGAAGGGAGGGATAAAAAGCAGGAATGAGCCGGCATGGAAATGACTAAAATTCATTATATGAATGTTTGAGACTGTTAAGTGATATGAAATTATAAACATATCCAACTTAAAATGAGGTGGAGAGCAATTGAAAAAGATACAGTCAACCTCCCGCCCCCCATGTTCACACGCATGTGTGCAACAGTAACTCTAAAGCCATCAACGTGAGGACGGGTGAGGCAACGTTAGGCTGGCCGTTCATTCTTTCTGCCATCTAGCCTTTAACTCCAGCTCCAGCCCACTCTGTTTCCTGGGACTGACAGGCCTCATAATCTGGAGACAAATGCTGCTAGCTCTCCCTTTCAGGAGAGGTTTAAGAAGTTGCAGTTTGGCTGTGTTGGCCTGGCTTCTTTAGAGTTTTCCAGCCTCTGCCCACCCTCCCGGTTCGGATCCTTTCTCAGAGTCTCTATTGTCCCACTCCACGGTACTTTTTAAGTGTCAAAGCAAATTTGTGTTTCCAGTAAGAAAGCACCTTTTGCTTTTTTGCCATTAAAAAAAAATTGCATAGATTTTAATTCCCATGGAAAACTTAACTGTATCCCTAAGAAAAGGAACAAATACGCACAGAAAGGCAGCAAATGGACGCTCCTGTGCCTTCGTACACCCTGGCAGACACAACTGCATACGGCCAAGCTTCCAGGTTGGAAATGACAGGATATTGTGGAAGGCCAGTCGCTTAATGAACCCCTACGGGACCGTCTTGGTTACTAACAATTTCTGTGGAACTCACCAGGCAGGGGAGTCTCAGGCCCCGTGCTTCACTCCATCACGCTTCCACTGCCCCTTCTCCCTGCTCTGCACAAACAAACCAATTACGGAACGGATATAAATTGGGCCCCCTTTCTGAAAGTGCCTCCCTCAACCTTTTTTCTGTTTCCTTACTCAGCGCCAGTCAGCCTGTGCTCCGGGTGCACTGTAGATCCTCACGCGTACCCATACTTACATACACATGTGTGCACATACACACCGTAGTGTGTACTCTGTGCATGACATTCATTGATTTTCTGCCCTTTGATCCAATCTAGTTTTCATCATCTTTTCTCATGGAATACATGTTAAGAATCTTCTTAGAGCTTTTTATACACAGCCAACCCCAAGCCCTTCTCTTCCCCTCTCTTACACCTTAGGGAAACATCTGGATTATTTCACAGACAGCGCTTGCTAGCTCACTCTGGCATTAATTGTCCACTGTCTTAGTAAGCAACCAATTACTTAACTTAGAGCATTCTGTATAAAGACCTGTCCTTGCTTGCATAAAACTATTAAAATATTATGTTTATAGACTCTTATAATAAGTTACCTAGTTGGAATTTGAGCCATTATAAGAGAACAAGACAATTCTTTTTTTTTTATATCAGCACTACTTAAACAATTTTTTTTTATATCAGCACTACTTAAAATATGGTCTTGAGCTGGGCATGGTGGCACATACCTTTAATCGCATCACTTGGGGGGCAGAGGCAGGTGGATCTGTGAGTTCAAGGCCAGCCTGGTCTACATAGCAAGCTCCAGGCCAGTTGGGACTAAAAATAGAGACCCTGTCTCAGAAAGACAAATTTCATATATGTATATGAAATATATATATATATATATATATATATATATATATATATATATATATATATATATATATATGTCTTGAGCCATTGCTGACCTAGAAACTATTTTCTGGAGAACTTCAATACATTAGAAAACTCAGAATAAGAGTTTAGAAACATGTAGGATCTGAGTATGTGAGCAAGTGGCAGGGGCTTGCCTCATGCATTGACAGGTGTTGGCCTTGAGCTCCAGCAAGCAACGCAACACAACACACACACACAAAATGTTTAGAAACTTTTGTACCAACCCATCGTTAATGCATTCAAATGGTATTTTCATGTGTGTGTGTGTGTGTGTGTGTGTGTGTGTGTGTGTTGTACATATTTGTGCATGTGTGCATAGAGATTAAAGGTCAATATGAAGCATCTTCCTCTCCATTTTAGTTTTGGAGACAGACTTGTTCCTGAGCCTGGAGCTCACTTGATTCAGCTTCTGGATCCTCCCGTTTCTGCCTCCCTGGAGCTAAGATTATAGGTGTCCACCACAATGCCTAGCTTTTTAAGTGTGTTCTGGGGATCCAAACTCAGGTCCACGGACATGTGAAGGAAGCATTTTGCCCACAGAGCTGCATCCAGCCCTATGATCTTTTATTTTTCTAATAATTCATCTTCTATATCATTTACAAATATCATTTCAGGCAAGACTGAATGTTAACAGCTTCAACCATAATTATCTTTCCCCACAGATAACTTGAGAAACAAGATACTACATCCATATGAAGGTCTCCAGTTTACCTAAGGGGAATAGGGCATAATTAGATTCTTTTGGTTCAGTCAGGAGGATGTGATCAAGAAAATACTGAAAAAGTGGAAACTGATGTTTATCTCAATAAAGTTCAAAAAGAACTAGGCTTAGGCATGAATAAAGACAGATATGTTACATGGATTCTGTTTTGAAATAACTTTAGGGAATAAATCCATCCTGTGAAGCAACCTTACATTCTGATGTCTTACCCCCATATATGTACATATTAATTATAAATATATACTCATATATTAAATAAATTTAAATTTTATTTATATAACCTCATTATATACCTTATAATGTCAGACTGTCCTTGTCCTACTTGCTAACCTGTGGACAAAGCTTGATACATTCTGAGAGGAGGGTATTGTTAGCCTTTGGCATCTACAAGTATCTGTGGCTTCAAACCCTGATATGACAGGGTTTTATGCATCAGCTTCCACACAGAGGAACACACATTTTAAAGGCAGATTTTTGTTACCTCTGGCATGAGGAACAATTACCCAGTAATCTGAGCAGAGTGTTGGGTGTCTATGACAAATCGTAGGCTGGAGACTTTTAAAAATAATAATTTGACTCTTTAGTGAACGGTTCCATTTGCAGAGCATGTCCAGTTCTATTCATTCCCAGGATGCTCAGAGACAGCCAGCCATGGGGACAGACAAGCTACAGTACCTTTATTCTAGGCAGAAATCTGTTACCTTTTGCCTATCTTCGCCATTGTCTGTCTATCCAAAGGCTGCACGAAGCCCAGGGAACAGGAAGAACCACTCCTTGCAGCCATTCCAGCATTGTGACAGGAGCAGCACCACCGAGGGTTCACTGGCAGATTCCAACAGTCCTCTGGGCTTTAAGGGTGTTTAGGGGAGAAAAGTATCTGTGGGTTTTATAGGCTAGACTGTGTCTAGAGGGAAAGGGAGAAAAAGGAACACGGGCATTAAAAATGACAAAGCACCTTCATTTGTGAGAGCCATCCAAGAAAAGAGGAAAGGAACCAATTTTTCTGAGGAAGAAGCAATTTTACACACCATGCCTGGGTGCATACAGATAAACAGGAGAGCAGGTGGGATGGCCTCCGACAGCCCCAGGGAAGGGTGGACCAGCAGTGTTTGCTCCTTATGTGCCTGGAGAGGGAGTTTTATGCAAAATTCAGAGAAGGAGGAAAGAAATCCCAGTTCTTGCCCTTCTTACTTTCACAGGCCCTCTTGCACCTCAGGCAGATGGATGTAGTAGAAGAACTGACCTAGAATTACCCTGATGATGGGGGGGGGTTCCTTTCAAGAACAGTAGATGAGTCCTGCACTCGTAGCCACACCTGGTTGTAAAGGATAATGTTTCTTCTAGGGAAGAAAGCAGGATAATAAATGACTTCTGCAGCAATTAAACATAAGAACAAAGGCGAGCCTCCAAATGTTATCCCTTTAAAAAAAAAAACAAAAAACAAACAATAACAAAGATGACCAGGAGTCACCAATCCGGAAGCACTTTGCCCTCATCCGGAATGCTGACAGCTGCTTTCCCTATTAGCAAACACTCCCCTGAAAACTCCTTATAGGTTTGCAGATCAGATATTCAGAAGCAGCTGAGGGGTCCCTATTCCATCTTGCATTTGCTAAAATGCATTTGGAATCACATTATTATAGATTATGTAAAACTAGCACAGGGCAAAGATGAAAATGTAGCCCGGGATGCTTCTGTGAGAAGGGAGACAGACTGACCCCTTGGAGACCCAGCTTACTGCCTCTTTGTTCTTCCACGAGTCTACTTGCCTGAGGGGAGCATTCAGTTATTCCTGCCTTTTAATTCCTGTCTTGTGGGAGATGTGAAAACACAAGGCAAGGAGAGATTACCCCCTGCAAACTACCGTCATACGCTAACACAGACACGTGCATGCACTGGAAGAGGTTTTAGAACTTTACTTAGACCTGGGCTTGCTTATAAGAAAGCTGGATTACATCTTTCAGCCTAATAAAGAAAAAAAAAAAAAAGAAGAAAAGAGAAATCATAAGCTGAAGATGCTAAAACCTATGATGTCATAATCTTGATACATGTGTGGCATACATATGTGCATATTTTGGAGAGATGCAAATTGGAAGGAACAACAACAACAAAAGACTGGGTCAGAGAACTGACTGAAATGGTGAACTTCTGCCTGAAACAGTAAACTTCTGCATCAAAAATTTTAAGAGACTGAGAAAAAGATGAAAAACATGTTTGGCAGAATGCATGAGCTCTGGTGGGGTGGGGGGCAAGGAAGGGGGAGTGGGTCTCGATTTGCTTGGGAAATGTTGTGTGAAATGCACAAAGCTTCAGTAAAAGATTAGCTTTGAAAAAAAAGCTAGATTATAAGATTAAAATCAAGGAAGCTGGAGAGATGGCTCAATGAGTGGAGTTCTTGCCATGCAAGCATGAAGGCCTGAGTGCCAACCACCAGGACTTGTGTAAAAAGCAGCTGCATGCATCTATAACCTAGCACTGGGCGGCCGGAGACAGGCCAGGCCTCATGGCTTGCTGCCCAGTCAGTTGAGCCAGTCGGTGAGGTTCAATGAAGAGACCTTGTCTTAGAAAATAAGGTGGAAGGATGGAAAAACAATGTTTATGTATGAAATTCTCAAAAATAAAAACTTAAAAGCCAATTTAACCCTCTGGGGGTTAAAAAATAATGTGGAGAGTAAATGAAGAAGATATTCCATGTCAAGCTCTGGCTTCCAGGCTAATGTATGCATATACATGTACACACACACACACACACACACACACACACACACAATAATAAGGGCAAGAAATTCTATGTGTTCTGATTAGCTATGTGGCCTTAAGGAAGTTGTTTAACTTGTCACTGGTTTGACTTCCTCACCTGAAAATATGAAGCTCTGAATTTGATAACTTTTATGATTTCTTGTAAACTCAACATTCTCTGATGCAGGGGCTGCAGTTTTAAAGAAAAGCTTCATTCACAAAAGCTGTGGTAGGTTTTTCAGGTACCACTCTGTGTACACATGTGTAGCCTCAGCGGTGCACAACTGATGACGGGAAGGTACCACTTTGCTCCCTCCGGAGCCTGGCCTCTGAGTGTCCACCTTCTGCTGTCTCCCCATCCCTACCCATCATAGGTAGTTTCGGTTGTCAACTTGACATATCTTGGAAAAGGAAGCCTCAGCCAAGACATTTACTCCATCAGACTGGACTGTGTGCATGTCTGGGGAGCCTTTCCTTGATTGTTGATGGATCTAGAAGGGCCCAGGCCACTGTGGGTGGTACCATCTCTGGGAAGGTGGACCTAGGCTGTATAAGAAAGGTAGCTGCTCAAGCCAGTGAGCGGCATTCCTTCAGGACTGTGCTTTGGTTCCTACCTCCTGGGTCCTGCCTTGAGTTCCTGCCCTAACGTCCCTCAGTGATGGATTGTGACTGGAAAATATACAATGAAATAAACCCCTTCTTTCCCAGGCTGCTTTTGGTCAGAGTGTTTTATCACAGCAACAGAAAAACAAGCTAGAATACCACCTCTTTCTTGTACTTCTTTTTATTTTTTTAATTTTATTTATTTATTTATTTATTTGTGTGTGTGAATGTATTGTCTGCATGGAGGTTTGTGCACCCGCGTCGTGCAATGCTGCAGAGGTCAGAAGAGGGTGTTGGATTCCCCTGGAACTGGAGTTCTCCTGGAATTGGAGTTACAGATGGCTCTCAGCCGCCAATTGGGTGCTGGGGATCGAACCCAGGTCTTCTGCAAGAGCGGTCAGCGCTCTTAACCCCTAGGCTATCTCTCCAGCCCCTTTCTTGTACTTTTGATGGCCCTTTAGGTCCTGATGGCAGCCACCTCTCCTGCAAGTCATCGTTAGGGTGATGCAGCCAGTGTGGAGGCAAGCTAGTGCTTAAGTCTTGGCAGAGGCCACCTGAGAAGACTAATTAACCCATTCGCTTCTTTGTGAGAACACGTCTTGGAGTCGGTGAAATAGGTGTGGTAAGGATACTGCCAATACTGAGTAGAGGGAAAGGAAAGAGAGGGAGACAGAGAGGGAGAGAGAGAGAGGACAGAGAGGAGAGAGAGAGAGGGAGAGAGAGAGAGAGAGAGAGAGAGGGATTATAAAGAAAAAAAGATTTAACTACAACCCCTCAAAAGGACACTGGGTGTTCTATATGAGAAACATGAGCTCTCCACTTATCCAATGCCCTCTCTTGCCTCTCTGCCCTGAACCAGGACCACATCTCCATGCTTCTGCACGGACCCCAGAGGGGAGGAGCTCCCTCCATCCTCTATTCTTTTGTGACTATTGTAAGGAGAAAAATATTCTACTACCTTTATATAAGTTAATGCCACAAAACCTTAGTCCTCGGTTCCCTTTCCTAGAGCTGCTTAAAAGCCACATCCCCTAGGGATGGGAACAGAGCTGCACCGGTCATAGCCGGCATGCACGGCGATACCAGCTGGGGAGAGGGACCACTATGTACCATAAATGGGCAAATGGTGTGTTATCTGAGTCAGCTCCCTGAGGAACAAATGTCCTGTGAACATACACAGATGGCTTGGGGTTCCTGTAGCACTCTTCAAAGGCTGAACCCCTAAAATGGGAAGGATCAGTGATGTGCTAATAAACAGGTCCCAAGTGGCTAAAATATACACAAGTTAGAGAATGTGTCAGTTTCTATGGCTTACATGTCCCCATAATTTCTACATTATAGCTGCATTAATAACTGGCACATATTACTCCTGAAAACAAGACAGTCCCAGCACCCCACAGGAAGTGACCAAAGACAAGCAACTTAAAAGGGGGACGATTTAGTTTGCATCATAGTTTTGGAAGTTTTAATTCAGGGTCACTTGGTCCTGTCATTTGGAACCTGTGGAGCCAGGAAGGAAATTGTCTCCTTCAAAGTACAACTCTAATTAATACCACTTCCTCTGATTAGACTCCACCTCTGTTTTTTAAAGATTTATTCTTATTTTTTAAATTATGTGTGTGCATGTGTGTCTGTGTGTGGGTTGTGCTCATCGATATAGGAACCTAAAGAAGCCAGAAGAGGGCTTGGGACTCCCCACAGCTGGAATTACAGGTGGTTGTAAGCCAACTGCTGTGGGTGCTGGGAACCAAACTTGGTTCTTCTTCAAGTGTGGTGCACATGCTTAACAGCTGACCATCTCCCCAGCCTCCAGACCTTCTCCTGTTCAAACTTCCATTATTCCCGACTGGTGCTGCCCCTGGGACTAAGCCTTTAACGCATAGCCTTAGAGGGAGAGTTGAGATCCAAACCATAACAGGGCAGAAATGGCTTGACTCGTTCCCACTCAACAGCCACAGCGATGCCGAACAGGGTGGATGATGTATCCTGGCAAAGACTATGTACTGAATGAATGAATGAATGAATGAATGAATGAATGAATGAATGAATGAGGAAATAAAAGGATTTTCTAGTTTAACAGTATAAATACCAAGTCCCTTTTGAAAACCATCAAAGCTTCCAAGGGAGGTTCAGAAGGTAAAGCAGCCACTCCTTCTCTTTGATCCTACATGGAATGCGTGCACCACAGAAATCTTTCCTAAGGGAACCCATCATCAGTCATTGCAAGCTTGACCTCATTCTGTCCCCTCCTCTCCAGAAGCCCAAACCCATCATACAACTAGAACCGGATGAAGGCAGATACCCAGCAGGAAGGAGGCTGATGGGGAATCCTGTCTTTCAGTTTTCTGTCCTCCCTTTGGGCCCCTCAGCCCCTGTCCCTGCCCACCACAGAAGTGACTGCTTTCCTCAGAGGCCCTGTCCTATTTATTTCAGGTATAAGTAAGAAATAACAAAGAAAAAAAAAAAAAAAAAGACAAGAATTTTTTTTAGCAAGCATTGTTTTCTCTTAAACCTTGTTAAAATCCCAAACTCTTCCTAAAGAGTTCATGCTATCATATTTAACAAAGTCCTATGGGACAGCTGTTGTATAGGGGAGCAGTCTATAGATGTTTTCTATTTCTGAACTCCAGATAGGTAAGAAGGGCTTGGAGTGGAACTTTCAGAGTGTCTTGAGGAGCTTTGCACATCAAAGTCCTATTCTGAGCACCTGTGGAAAAATCCTCCTCTGCCAATGTTTTTGAAGTATTCGTCACATAATCAGATATGTAAGAAAAGCAATTGGAGTCCTCTGTGTATGCAACACTATATGGGCTTTAGAAATTTCAGAAAAAATAATACACTTGGGAATATTCATAAAACTATTGAAAACTTACTCTGTGTTGGGCCCTGTCCTAGGTGCTAGGGGTTAGTTATGAGCAACTCATTCGGGATTTCATAAAGAAAAATCTGTACGATGTGATATAGGGTTCCCAACCTCGATCCCATTGAATATTTGAGGTCAGGTGATTCTTTTTGTGGGGCGTCCTCTGAATTGAAGGATTTTAACCAGGAGCATCTACCCACTAGACATCAATATTTCTTCCATCCTCAGATGTGGAAACTAAAAATATCCCTGGACGTTGTCAGATGTCCTCTACAGGGCAAAGTTAACCCTTATTGAGTGTCACTGACTAGTGAGGAAGACTGTAATATTTGGGATAATCTCTAGATTCAAATCCTGCCTTAGTCCACCATTAGCTTTAAAACCTAAGGCAAATTCCTTTACCTCCCGGTCTTCAGTTTACAGATGCCTGGGTTAGTAACAGGCTCATGGAAATAAAGAAATGTTATCTAAAGAGTGCAAAATTTGGTTTGCTCTAATGCTATGTAAAAGCCTCAGTTAATATAAAATCCAGAAAGATATTTATCATGTGAGCTTTTATTTCAACAACATTGTCTGTACCGTGACAAGCATGTCTGTCTGTGTCCTTCTGTCTCTGTTCATGTGGAGTATTATATTTAAAATATTAAATAAAACATCAATGATGTTGGTGGACTAGAGATAGAAAAGATTCTTGTTTTTAATTAACATTGAGTATTTTCTGGCACTTCCCTTTGCTACTACTGCTCTTTGGCCCATTGAATGTTGTAGTGGGGCCCAAGATGAAGTGTCTTCCTACAGGTGTCGTTGCGTCTGCTCTGGAGCTTGGGTTCTATCTTCCTATGGTTTATCCAGTGTGATAAAGCAGTGAAATAGTACAGAGTATCAGAAGAAAGATTCATGTGACCATGAGCACGTATACACTACCAGTAGAAGCCAGATTTTATCTCTGTTGACTTTAAAGTTACAAAGAGCACCGCATCCTTCAAGTGTCTGTTCACCACTGCTTCACATCTGAGACCATCGTGTCAATTTTAAAGGAGCTGGTATGGAACCAGCTGGCTAGACAGACTGGAAATGCTGGGTGTTGGATGGAGGAAGAGGGGAGTTCCGGAGCCATGGTATCAGGATAGTGACTCACGGTTATTGACGGCAAAACAAGCCATTAACACAAGAAAATATCAACAAATGTGGATGTGGATTTGATCAAGAACATGCTAGGCTTATATTACAGAGAGGGAAGGAAAACTATGCAGTAAAGTATGTTTTTAAAATTACGTATGGTAGGGGATCATGAAAAAGACATTAAGAAAATAATAGAAGTTGGGCTGGAGAGATAGCCTAGCGGTTAAGAGTACTGACTGCTCTTACAGAGGACCCGGGTTCAATCCCCAGCACCCACATGGCGGCTGAGAACCGTCTGTAACTCCAATTCCAGGAGAACTCCAGTTCCAGGGGAATCTGAGACCCTCTTCTGAACTCCGCGTCATTGCACGACACGGGTGCACAGACCTACATGCAGACAGTACATTGATACACATACAAAAATAAATAAAATTTAAAAAAATAAAATAAAATAATAGATGTTGTCTGGTATTGTCAAGAAAGCAAAGGAAAGGTTATTCAGAAGTAGCCTTTAGGACCCCAGTTATCTGTGGCCAATAAATAAAGTGAACTTGAACGTTTAATGTAGGCGTGGGGAAACTCTTTGAGAATCTGAAAATGGAATACTAAGGAGCAGGGTCCTTGAGTCTGTGGGTTGGAATGTGTTGGAGAATGGATCTGTCTGGATAAATACAGAGATAAAAGTGGTGTCCATGTGGGCATATGCGTGAGACCACCCAGGTGACCCCAATACGTGGTTTATTCTTGTTCTCTGGGATTGAACTTCACATATACCAATGCACTGGTCATAGGGTCATCATCTCTCCCCACATCAATGCAACTTCTTCTGTTAAAGGTACACTTGAAGCACTCTTAACCTGTCTTCTTCAATGTCTTAACTAACTGGAAGGTTGGGAAAGAGAAAACAATATGGAACATTCTAATTAATGCAGATGAACTATGGGTAAATACAGTTGATGAGAGATAATAAATTGCAATGTAAATATTAAAATTTTAATTTACCATATCAAAGTTATTTATCTGTTTACTTCTTAAATTCAAACAAGACTAAGACCTGTTTACAAAAATAAGCAGTATGTCCCCAAAGTCTTCTACCTGGCTCCTCATCTCTAAAAATAAATTCTTTCCATTCTTTTAAATGATTTTTTTTAGACCATTAACTCTGCATCTCTGAGTATTAGCTTCACAGTGCTATTTCTCACCATCAGCCATCACCTATGGACTTCCTATTATGGGACATGACAGTCGCACTCAAAATCTCCTTACAAAGAGGCACAAAAAGATCCTTACCTTTTGCCATCGTCATCTTTAGGTCAACATTTGGCCTAGATGAACCACGTAATGTAGTCTACTTTCCTTTCTTATGTGGCTCTTGCCTTATCTTTCTGATACTGTGACAAAATTCCTGGGATAACTTAACAGAGAAAAGGTCTGTTTTGAAGTCTGGTTTTAGAGGCTCCAATCCCTGGCCATTTTGTCCACTCTTCCTGGGTTTGTGGTGAGGTGGAAGATCGTGGTGGAGGGGGGGTGTGTGGCAGAGCAAGGCTACTCACCTAATGGAACCTAGGTTAAGAGCACCGACCGCTCTTACAGAGGACCTGGGTTCGATCCCCAGCACCCACATGGCGGCCGAGAACCGTCTGAAACTCCAATTCCAGGAGAACTCCAGTTCCAGGGGAGTCTGACGCCCTCTTCTGACCTCCACGGCATTGCACGACACAGGTGCACAGACTTGCATGCAGACAGTACATTCATACACATACAGAAATAAATAAAATTAATTAAAACAAAAAAAAAAAGAAAGGATACACCCAGGACAAAATATCCTCTCCACAGATACACTCTCAGTGACCCTCAAAACCATGGCAGCTCTAGTCCTTTTTACAATTCTTAGTTTTCTATTTAATAATAATGTCTGTATCCATAGCGTCTCACCTGTTTTATGCATCAGCTCTCTCTGTTCCAATGTATTAAATGCTTATCAGGTCCTCTTCTGACGAGACCCCTCCTATAACCTTCTGCAATGTTCTCACTGATGCTGGCCAGCCTCTCAGCCTGGTACCCAACACTGTCCTGGGACGTCTCCTCCTCTTTTGTCACTGAAGATCCAGTTTCCACATCCCATTTCTTCATTCCTCATAGTGAGCACAATCCACTCCATTCTGCAGCTGAGCCAAACCAAGGTATAGAACACTTATGGATATGCTATCCCAAAGGCATATGGTTCTTTTTATACAAGTGACAGAGAGAAGACTCAGATCCAGAGTCCATCTGACACTGACCCAGGCCCTGATTACTTTCTGTGACTTTAGCTGTCCTAGCCAAGAAGTTCAGAGCACTTTGGAGTGCCTGAGCCTGGTGCATGGGTGAAGCACTCCAACCTGAAGAACTTTTGTAGGCCCTGACTCACCATCTCATAGCAGTTTCTTATCTTGTTTTTGGGATTAGCTAGTTAAAAAAAATAGCTCCTGGGCATATAACACTATCCTTGGGCCTTTAACATCAGAAATAATGATTGTGTTAAATTGGGGCCCATTACCACAGAATGAGACTTCATTGGGCTCTCTGGGGGATGGGAAGTGGGATGCTTAATGATTTTTTTTAACTTCCTCCTCTATAGCTCCGATATGGGGCATCATGGGGAAATGGGAGTGTTTGGACTAGCAAATTTTTATTTTTTTATTTTTTTAATTAATTTATTATTTTTTATGTGTATGAGTACACTGTCTGCATGTAGGTTGGTGCACCCATGTCGTGCAATGCCGCAGAGGTCAGAAGAGGGTGTCGGATTCCCCTGGAACTGGAGTTAAAGATGGTTCTTAGCTGTCATGTGGATGGTGGGAATCTAACCTGGGTCCTCTGCAAGAGCAGTCGGTGTTCTTAACCTCAGAGCCATCTCTCTAGCTCTTGGACTAGCAAATTTTTAAATAATAAGAAAGACTTCCTTTCACTGGTATAAGGACAGGAACCCATCCTCCATTGTTCTTGTGAAGCATTGGCTGCGCCTTTGTTGTGATCTCAGGGAAATTTCCTGAGCCCCTTAAGCCACTAATACCAGTTGTATCCCCAGCAGCCATAAGACATACTTAAGGCATTGTTTCCAGCCCAGCTTTTCCCATAATGAATCTGAAAATCCCGTTTTATGATTTGTTCTCCAGAATGAGCTTTCTGGTGGAATCCCTGCTGTGCCTCCAGCCACTAGCACAGAGGCTTGGCATGACCATCCACAGAAGGCGCCCTTGGCCTTGAATGGACCATGGCACTGCCCTGGGCCTGATATTCAGAAAGAGGGGGTCAGTCTCTCCTTCCGCTGGAAGAACACCACAGCATCCTAACACACACCAGCATGTCTCTGATGAGGGTGCTGCACATGAAGCCCCGGGTCCCTGTAGTTGGAACATAAAGTCTCTAGAGCATCGGCCGCCTCAAGAAGCAAACAGAGGAGGGTGGGTTGCCTGATGTCATGCTAGCCAAGAGACAGATTGAGGGACTGGGGATTTTTTTTTTTAATTCAGCGATGCAAGGCACAAAGGTGAAGCAGGCCTATGCTCTTTACACACTTGCATTCTTTTTTTTTTTTTTTAATGAGAATTACCTTTTTTATTTTTTTATTTTTTTCAATTTTTTATTTATTTTTGTATGTGTATGAATGTACTGTCTGCATGTAGGTTCATGCACCTGTGTTGTGCAATGCTGCGGAGTTCAGAAGAGGGTGTCAAATTCCCCTGGAACTGGAGTCAAAGATGGTCCTCAGCCGCCATGTGGGTGCTGGGGATTGAACCTGGGTCCTCTGCAAGAATAGTCGGCACTCTTAACTGCTAGGCCATCCCTCCAGCCATGTTTGCATTCTTTTGCACAGGGAGGAAAGGACTGGAAATCAGATTTTGACTCAAGATTTTTAAGAAAGGATCTTTGCAACAGAGATGCACAGGCTCCCAATGAGCAACTGCGTTCGCTTTCATTAGGCATGTGGAGACAGGTGGGACATGCAGAGGTATTCTCCAGAGGAGAACCGTATTCTAAACCACAGTAGGACAAGTCACTTAAAATATACCTTCTAATGATGAGGCCCCTGGAATCTAAGAAGTAGAGTTTTATAAGTCACTTTTGTGTGAATGTATGTGTTCACATGCATGCTGTTGCACATACATATGTGTGCATGTGTGTAGACAGCAAAAGTCAACTTCAGATGTGATTCCTTAGGCACCATTCACCTTGTTTTGTGAGACAAGGTCTCTCACTGGCCTGAAATTCACTCACTGAGTAGGCTAGGCTAGCTCATCAGAAAGCCTCAGGAATCCATCTCCACTGCCCCAGTGCTGGGACTACAAGTGTGTCACCACACCTATGGATTCTGGGGATCAAACTCAGGTCATCGTGCTTACACAGCAAACGCTACTGACTGAACTGCTTCCCTGGTCCTATAAATCACTTTTAAAAGGAAGGAAAGTCCTCTTGACAATTAAAATAAGCAAATGTATTTTCTAGATATAAGATGCTATTTTAGAGTAAAAGTCAGCAAATGTTTTCTTAAAGGGCCAGAGGATAAATATTTTAGACTTTATAGACTTGATTATCTGTGTTGTAACCACTGTTGTATAACTTATTACAGTACAAAAGAAGCCACACACAATCACATAAATGAATGAGCCTGTCTATGATCAATAAAACTTTATTTATAAAATAGGCAATAGAATGGTTCTGGCCCATGGGCCTGCTTTAGAGGATGCTGGGGATCACTACAGGGGTAAAAAATAAAGAAGATACCTTATTACTCTATGTGTATTTATAAACGTGACACACTCATGTATGATGTGTACATGTGTATCTTTGTGTGGGAAGGGTGTGCATTTATTTATGTACGTGTGATTTGAGGAGTGGAGAGGAGAGAAAGAGACTGAACACATGTATGCACACAGAGAGATAAAACCCCTAAGATGCCTTGGTCATTGTCCACACAGCCCAGTTCTCTTGTCCCAGTGATGTAAAGGCTTCAGCCCCAGAGATCCCCCAAGGGGAGTTGTACACAGTGTCTGAAATTCCTGCCTCTTCCCTCTCTTTGCTTTGGGCATCTGTCTTGTGAAGGAAAGGGCCTAACTACATGTAACTATGTCCTGAAGGAGGGAAAAATGTGCTTTTCCAGATTAGGATATCAGATCGCCTGCTTGTCACTCAGGTTTTCAAAGACAGAATTCAGACTACATCACTGCCTAGCACAACCTGGAAGACCAAGAAACTTCTTGGCTCTGGAGGCAAGATGACCCTGGAGCCAGCTGAGGGGGAAGGGGGGGGAGAGGGGGAAGAAGAGTGAGGGCAGAGAAGGAAGAGGGGGGAGGGCTGCTTCGGCAGTTCTGCCCAGGGAGAACCCTTCTTGAGCCTCCAGCCCTGCCTCCTTATCTGTGTAGTCACAGGCTAACTTGAAACAGTGTATTTCAAAAGCAGCTGGTAAGAGACTAGGGCGGTGCTCCTTCCGCGAGTTAGCATAGCTCCTCGGTTTTAAGTGGGTAAGATATGAGAAGTTCCGTGTCTGGGAGGGGCGTAGCATTTCCGGAGCCCTCTTCATCCCAGTCCACCTTTGCTCTTCTTAGCCATTTCCCTTTTCACCTTTCCCTTCCTTCCAACTGCATTCCACTTCCTCCCCTTTACTTTAAAAACCTCCTAAACCAGGTAACAGCCCCCTGCAGACCTGAACACACACATCTCCTCAAACACTCAGGAAGCCCCACTGGGCCATTTGCGGCTACTTCCTGTTTCCATGGTGGCCATTTTGTCAGAACCAAAGATAGGAAAACAGCTCCCCTCATTCTTTCTCAAGTACACTGTTACTGATCCTCCCCAAAATCATCTCTAAACAGACGTTTCTCTTCCCCTCCTGCTAGCCCCAGCGTTAGAGCACACCATGAGTGTGCCCTGCATTTGAAATCTGACATCTCCTTCTCCCAACCATTCACTTCATCTTCAGCCTGGCAGAGCACTTTAAAATCAGTAGTCCTTTAACTGGGCCAGCTATTCTTCTGCTGGGAGATGACCTTTTACACGGCAGATAAGGCTGTCATCAGTGATCTTTGGTATATGAGAGTTCCTGTGTTCCAACAAGGAACACAACTGCACCACAGAGACGTGGGTGTTTGCTCTGTGTTTCTGTGCAATTTGTTGGTAAAGATTATTATTTTTAGACTATATAGGAATCAGAGTAATTATTGCCACTTTTTGAACATACTGTCAGCCCTTATGGAGGCAATGTCTGTCCAATTAACTATTTTTTTTAATTGAAAAGAAAATATTTGTCAGATTCAAAGACTCTTAGGGAAAAAGAGCATCAAAAAGAGGAAATTTTTCTACAGATTTTATAGAAACTAATCGCAGAGTGTTGAAGTTATGAAAATAACCTTTAAGTAATTCTTCCCATAGACTCGAGGAGTAAAAACAGTGAATGTTTTTTTTTTTTCTCTTCCGAGATAGGATCTTGTATCCTAAAGTCTTCAACACTGCCCTTTGTTTCTTATCAGAAGTCTAATGTCTGATTTGTCTCCAAGCAGAAGGTAATTTGTTATTTTCTTAAAATGTTAATCTGTCTCACTGTGGAGTTGTGGAATTTGCAGCGTGGGCTACAGTGTTAGCTTTCCAAAGGGGTGATAATACAGATTTACTCACCTGGCAAAAATTCTCTGACTACCCCACTCTGGACTAATGAGTTTATTTAATCTCATTTTATTTATTAATGTATTTATTTATTTATAATTTCTTCTTTTTTGCATGCATGTATGTGTGTGTATTTCCCTGGAGGTCAGAAGAGTGATGATAAAAATGTGCTCACCCGACTCAAACCCTCTGAGTACTCCACTCAGGAATAAGTTTATTTTTTTTTGTTTTATTTATTTATTTATAATTTCTTCTTTTATGCATGTATGTGTGTGTGTATGTCCCTGGAAGTCAGAGGAGGGTTTCAGAGCCCAGGTGTGAGCCACCCAGTGTGGGTGTTGGGAACTGAACTCAGGTCCTCTGGAGAAGCAGCAGGTGCTCTTAACCACTGAGCCACCTCGTTACCCCTGGGACTAATGAGTTTTATCCTTGGGATGTCTGCTCTTGGCTCACATCTTTCACATACCACAGTCACTAGTACCCCAAGGGAGCATAGCTCACAGGACAGCATGAACGATATATCCCGTAGGCAGGATGGAAATGCCGCAGTATGCTGACCACCAGCAGCTCCCTTGGTGTCACTGAAGCAAGAATCCCCAAATCCACTCTTGGAGTGGAAGGCCTGCTTCTCTTTGCGGCTGGGCCCCTTTTCCAACTTGTTGCCAGTACGTGGATTCTGGGGGCATTCCTAGTTGATGGGAGGGAGACCTTTTACAGACTTGCTCAATGAGTCATGTTACGTTTAACCAAACATGAGGGTGGCCTGTATGGCAGGAGGCTCACAGCCATCCCACTGGAACCCAATCCTAAACGTCCCACCAGAGCTCGATCACGGTGATAGCCTCCAAGAACAAGATATTTAAAGCCCGCACATCTCTTCGTGGCCACTCCAAATCTGTGGAATCCCTCTTTT
Source organism: Rhizomys pruinosus (assembly GCA_009823505.1). Taxonomy (NCBI): domain Eukaryota; kingdom Metazoa; phylum Chordata; class Mammalia; order Rodentia; family Spalacidae; genus Rhizomys; species Rhizomys pruinosus. The sequence goes on from VZQC01015175.1 coordinate 1,251,994, forward strand.
GAGTTCCACACAAGGGCCTGTATTTCAAAGTCCTGGCCGAAAGACTTGGAAGACTCCCGAGTATCTTCTTTGAGAACCACATTTGAACCTACGAACAGGTTTTCTCCTGTCATCGACACCCTGGCCAAAATGCCCTTAAGGTTGGGTTAAAGAAGGAGTGGAGGGGCTGGAGGATGGCCTAGCGGTTAAGAGTGCCGACTGTTCTTACAGAAGACCCAGGTTCGATCCCCAGCACCCACATGGTGGCTGAGAACTGTCTTTAACTCCAGTTCCAGGGGAATCCGATGCCCTCTTCTGACCTCCGTGGCATTGCATTGCATGACACGGGTGCACAAACCTATGTGCAGACAGTACATTCATACACATAAATAAATAAATAAATAAATAAATAAATTAATTAATTAATTAATTAAATAAATAAAATTTTTAAAAAAAGGAGTGGATCCCCATAACAGTGAAAATACTTCTAAGAGCTTTAAACGATATTCATATTTGACTGTAGCAATATTTAATAACATTTTTATTATTAATAAATAGTGACAATCTGCCAACTATCTAGTCATGACTACTTATCAAGGTAACTATTTTAATAATAAGCCAACCAGGGTTCAGGGACTTTAAACTGTATACTCATACCTGGTAAATCCTGGCCCAGAATGCAAACCCATCCAGAAAGAACACACCCACGAGTTGGTGAGCCTGGTTAGTGTTCTAATCTGCTTGCCAGATGAAAGCTGTTTGGAAAAGAGAGTGAGAGAAAGAAAGAGGAATGAAGCAACAAGGTGAATGGGATGAGCCACTCCAGCATTGAGAAGACAGGAGATAATTTATTAGCAGGACGCTAATAAAGAAGGCCTTGGCCTGCTCTACTGTTATCTAGCCTTCTCTACCCTTTGCTGGGTCCTTTAGTGTTTCAATTCTTAGCTGACTGGAGGCTTGACTGGATTTCTGAGCCCTCTTTCCTGGACCTTTCTTCTAGAAACTGAAGGACCGTTGTGACATGAGTTGACCGCAGTTGGAGAATGGGAGCACTAGGGTTGAGATGCAGCAGCAGTGTTGGCAGTTCCAGGGTCACAGACACCCCAGCTCCTAGATGAGTAGCCATCTATGACTGCTACTGCTGCGGATATGCTGAGCTCTGCCCCAGCCTATAGGAAGCTCAAAAAAAGATCCCATGTACAGCACGATTGATTGAGCTGCTCAGATATGGTCAGCTGGAACAATTTTCCAACTTTTCACATCAGGATTTTTATTTTCTATTGCAAAACAGAAACTTTAACCTCACATGGTAGAAACAAAGTTTCACAGAACTGAAAAAGCCACTTGAGACACCAGCCAGGCCAAGTGTAACATTTGATTAGGAACTTAAACAAGGTCACCAGACTTCTTGTCACTTAGAGTTGTCTGCTTCTTCCTGCTGTCTCCCCCCAAGAGGCTTCTTCAGGGCTCTGAGGTACAGAAGCTTAGGTCTGCTGTTCTCTCACTAAAGACTTCATAAAAAAGGAGGTGCCAGTGAGATGGCTCAGAGGGTAGAGGTGCTAACTGCCAAGCCCATTGACTTGAGTGAGACCCCCTCAGGATCCACATGGAAGGAGAAAACAATAAATCAATGTAATCTTTAAAAAAAGAGAGAATATTCTCTCTGCAATAATCTCCTGGGAACGACCTAGTCCATGTGCTGGTCCGGGAACCAATCATGGCGGCTGAGGGAGGAGACAGTAGTAATCTGATTGAGTTGGGCTTGCATCAGGTATTGTACCCTGGGAATCAGCCCCCACATGACATGAAGGACATGGAGGTGGGCGTGGAGAGAAGAATCTCAGAATGGTTGTTATCAGAAGAAGGAGGTTAAGTGGACCCTGGAGGTCCAAAAATGGCAAATCTCCAACACCCCATCTGTCCAGCTTTTCAGCTGTCTACAAAGTGGGTGGGAATATTCTGGTCCTTTGATATCTGATGTGAGGCTTGTATCAGTGAGCAAGGCCAAGGAATCAAGGAAAAAGGATGCCCTGGACTCCTGGACCGTCTTTGATTATGGCCCACTCGAGTCATATGATGCTACAGGGCTAAGTGTGTGTTTGATTGGCTGGCTTTGCTTTTGTTTTGGAGAAGAAATCCTTTGCTTGTCTCAGTAATACCTGGAGCATCTTAGAAGCAGAGTCCTAGACTCCACTCTGCACATGCTAAATCAGTAGTTGGCATTTTTTACTAAGGGACCAGAATATAACAGTTTCAGACTACAAACCCAATCTGTATGACTTCTGTTATGATTAGTCAAGTCTCACTGCTCCCAAAACTCTGAAACAGCCCCTAGACTGTTAAAAATGGGTGTGGCTATGTTACAATTAATCTTATCTGCAGAAATGGGTCATAGCTCACATTTGGTGTTCCAGCTCTGGTTTACCTATCCCTGGCCTGGGAATTGTCGCTGTGACTGAATTCACGTGCATGTCACCTCTGCCCCACTGGGCTTACAATTTCAGAATGGAAACTGTTAGAACGTGGCTCCAAAATTATCTTCAGAGGACACACATTGAGGTTCTCTTATTTGGGAAGCATTTCTGGGCAGTGCGAAAACCACTGAAATGATTCACAATGTCCTTAGTGCCTGCGATGTCTGTGGAAGCTGCTTGCTGGAAGGCAGGCTGTCGCCTGGTGCACATGCAGTGTGTTCTTATGGACAGTACAAGGCTTGGCTGTTTTGTTCAAGACCTTTGGCAAGTGGAACTTATTGTGCCCATCTCCCTGGAAACCAGACAGGCTCAGTGATGGAGAACAGAATATTCTCTCAACTTGCCTGGATGCCGCTGGGAGGGACAGAGTTGAGGGAAAGCTAAGACCTCTTACCCGACCCTACCCCCAACCCCAGTTCCTTGGGATGCGCTTCCTTTCCCAGGCTCCAAGGGGGCTGCAGGCAGGAGAGCGGCCTCCACAAAGACCAGCCGAGCAGACGTTCAGTTGCCCGGTTCTTGGGTCCCTCTGCGCCAATGCTATTCTCTTCCCTTTGCAGTAAATGTCAGCTCTGCCGCCTCTCCCAGCAGCTCACGTCTGTGTGTGTTCTTTCATTTTTCTCTAGAGATCCCTCCTGTCCAGGTTGTTTTTTGTTTTACACTTGAAAAAAGCCGAGGCTCTGCACAGAGCCACAGAGACTGCCTTACCAGCTCCAGGCCCGGCGTTTTGCCTCGGGCTTCCTAAACCTTGCATGAAGAGGCAAAAGACGCCCCTTTCTCCTATCACTCTAGCTGCTATTCCTGCTGGTGCTGCGGGGTGGGTGGACAGAGTTTGAAACCCACTTACAGAAGAGAAGTTATTGCTTCACTCTGACCACTGGATACTTGGAAAATTCTCGGCTTTACAGGTGGAAAAGTGACTTACAGCTTAGCCTTGAGTCTCCCCACACCCGGCTCAAAAGCAGAGCATGGACTGCTCAACGCACACTCGGTACACACAGCCCAGGTGCTGCCTTTTGTTTCATGCCATAATTATCAGAGAGCCCCTTCCTCCAGAGCCCTCCATTATTAAGCTAAAAATTCACCAGTTCCTCAAGCTCCAATATAGCTTCTTACGTCCTCTTCCCCAGAACAACAGGCAGACTGAACCACATAGGTCCAAACAGCAGGATTTCTTATGGCTAAAATGTGTCCAGAGATGCACATTTCTCTGTATCAAAAAATTGGAAAAGACTTGTACCACATTTCAAACCTCAAGGAAAGGATCAGGGAGTCAGTTCAGGAACGCTTGGCCTACCTGCCCAACGCTCGGAAAAAGTCAATCTGTGTTTTTTAAAGGTCCACTAAGCCTTTGCTGGGGAGTCCGCAGAGGTACCTGGCTGGCTCTCTTCCGGGTTCCAGGCTCCCCCAACCCTCACAACCTATACTGCACACTTCAGCCCAAGACTCTAAACATAATCCATGTTACTTTCCTGTTCAAAACCTCCAAAGCTCAAATTGCACTTAAACTAAAATCCATACTATTTTCTGCTTTTCGGTGGGGCTGTTTGTCTTTTTCTTGCCAATGGTAAGAGCCTTTGAGGAGGAGAGCTATCTGTCATGTGTGGGGCAAACATTTTTACCTTTATTCTGTCTATGTTATTTTATTCCTGTATAAAACTTTTACATTTTTATGCAGTCAAATAGGTCCAGTTTTCTTTTATGGCTTTTGGCTTTCCAGGCTTGATTAAGATGAATATCTTTCTTGACATGATTATATCTCACACCACTTGGATTTTTCTTCTAAAAGGTTTATATTTTACATTTAAGTTGTTACTCCATCTGGAACTTATATTTGGTCAAAGATGAGGGAAGGAAACTAATTTTCTTTTCCTGTAAAACAAGCATTGATAAACTATGGTCTACAGGGTGTCTGACTGCATTTGTAAATAAAGTTTTATTGGAACACTGCTGTGCTCATTCATTTACATAATCTCTGTGACTGTTCTCTGACATGGCACAACTGCATTGTGGCAGCAGAAACAATAGTTCCCAAAGCCCCGAATCATTTCAGAATAAGCTTTTCAACCCTGTTCTAGATAGCTGTCACTTGTGCCAGCATAATTTCTTAAATAAAAACCACATCTGCCATCTAGAATGGAATTCTTTGTCATATATGAAATCCCAATGTTTCAATACTCTGGTTCTAAGAAAGAAAGAAAAAAAGAAAAAAAAGAAAGAAAAAGAAAGAAAGAAAGAAATCCCAATGTGCTCTAGAATCTTTTTATGGATTTTTCCATTAGGTTCCTTTGACCACTTTGTCTCCCTGCCAAGACCACTTAGATTGGATTACTATGACTTTATATTTGGCAAGCCATCTCCTCCATCATATTTCTCAGTCTTCATGCTTGTATTTGCTGTTCATGTGTAATTACCCTCCCATTACAAGTTAAGATAGTTTTATCCATTTTCAAAAGAGAAAGAAAACCCATTATCACTGTAATGAGACTCACACAAAATTTATATATGCCTTACAAGAATGAAGAGTTTCATTATATTAAGCATTCTTATCTGAGAAAATATCTATTTAGTTCTTGTTTGGGGTACTTTGATAAGATTTTCTAGTTTTATTCCCATGGGCCTGCATTAATCAGTCTGTTCAGAAACAGAAACTGCACCCATAATTTGAACAGGGGAAATTTATAGAAGACTTATTACCTAGTAAAAGGTGTTTAACTGTTAAAAAAGGTTAGGGAAAGCTCTAAGGAACACAGAGGTAGCAAATGCGAGGAGCAACAGCTATTTCTAGGGCTTAAAGCAAGTGTTCTTTATAGAAACAGGATGAATTTAGAAGAGAAAGCTCTGAACCTGGAGAGATGGCTCCGCAGTTAAGAGACTGGCTGCTTTTGCAGAGGACCCAGGTTTGGTTTTTAGCACCCACGTGGAGGCTAACAACCATCAGTAACTCCAGTTCCAGGGGATCGAACACCTTCTTCTGACCTCTCTGGGCATTGCACAATACAGGTGCACTTACATACATGCAGGCCATACATATAAAAATAAAATAATAAATATTTCCTTAGAAAATTAAAAAATAAAAAGAAGAGGAAGTTCTGAACCCTGAGGTGAAATTCAGACCCACTGAAAGAGGTTTAGCTGCCCAGGAATATATAACCAGGGTCCGCGTCACATTCTTTTTATATGAAATTGTCCCTAAGTATTTTTAAATAATTTTCCCTCTAACCTTTCCTGTCATTCCTCCATTCTCATTTCTAGTTTCTTACTGCCAGTTAAGAATGAAGCTATTGGGGCTGGAGAGATGGCCTAGCAGTTAAGAGCGCCGACCGCTCTTACGGAGGACCCAGGTTCGATCCCCAGCACCCACATGGTGGCCGAGAGCTGTCTGAAACTCCAATTCCAGGAGTACTCCAGCTCCAGGGGAATCCGAGACCCTCTTCTGACCTCCACGGCATTGCACGACACGGGTGCACAGACCTGCATGCAGACAGTACATTGATACACATACAGAAATAGATAAAATTAAAAAAAAAAAGAATGAAGCTATTGATTTCTGTATATTTAACTTTACTAAATTGTCTGAGTTATTTGACTAGTCTTTCATTAACATCTCTTGGGTTTCCTATGTATTCAAACCTATCAGCAAAAGATAATCTTTTCTATTTTTCTCAGTATTGATACTGATGGTTTCATTTTCTTCCTTCAGTGAATTCCCGTGTTTTGAAGATAATGTTAACTTTAGCAATTCATCTCTTCTGCCAAGGTTCTTTCTATGAAATTCCCTCTGTCCTTCCATATTTTTATTTACTGGCCATATCTAATTCTGAGGGATGGGTAAGGTTACTTCCAGCTTTTATTTTAATTAAAATCTGCTTATATTTTAATGCTTTATTTTTCTTTATGTGTTTAGCTGTTATGGTGTATGGTGCACACAGGTTTATGAATATTATATTTCCTTTACAAATTGTGCTTTTTAACAATTTCTAATGTCATTCTTAGTTGTGTCTTATATCTTCAACCTTAAGTTCTATCTTTTCTAATATCCATATTACTAATTTTGCTTTCTTTTTATCTGATTAGTCTTTACAGTTTCTATTCCCCCTTGTGGTGGTTTGAATGTGTGTCCCCCATAGGCTCTAGGTATTCAGACGTTTGTCTCCAGTTGGTGGCGCTGTTTTTGGAGGTCTTGGGGTGTGTGGCCGTGCTGGAGGAAATGTCTCACTGGGGGCAGGGCTTAGAGAGTTTAACAAGCCTACTGGTCTACAGTTGCCCTCTCTCTGTTTCTTGTGCTCTTTGCAAGATGTGACCCTCAGTTTGCTGCTCCAGATCCAGCCACCATGCCTCCTGCCACAATGGACTCTAATTCCCTGGAACCGCCAATCGTAAGCTCAAATAAACTCTTCCTTTTATAAGTTCCTTGGTCATGGTGCTTTATCACAGCAACAGAAAAGTGACTAATACACCCCTCTACATTCCTGGTTTGACATTGTTGAACCAATTAGTGGAGTTTTCACTCTTGAGTTTCTCTAGAATATCCAGTAACTGTGTTTTGCTTATTTTTAATTTATTTTTTATTTATGTGTGAGTCTGGTTATGTGTGCACCGGTAAGCACACATGCACACGAGTGCACAAACAGCATGTGCATGCAGGAGCTCACAGAGGCCAGAAGAGGGCATCAAATCCCCTGGAGCTGGAGATAGAAGCAGTTATCAGGAGCCTGATGTGGGTGCTGGGAACTGACCTCTAGCCTCTGCAAGAGCATTAGGCTCTCTTAACCACTGAGCCATCTCTCCAGGCAGTTGTTTTTACACTTGAAAGCTTAGGACTAATATTTCTAATTGGTATAATTGGCCCTGAGTGATACCTTCAGTCAAAAGTAAGTGCTGTTCGTACATTCTGCTCAACCCACCCTAGCTCATCTCCGAAACAGAGCTGCTGTAAGTACCATATAGAGTATATGAATAATTTAGCAATACCCCCATGAAGACACCATTCCTTTGCCTCTTACTGCCCCAGACATGCCTTGACATTATTTTTGCTCATTTAACCCAAACTTCTTACTTCATGCAAACAGAAATGGCCACCAAGATATTTTTTCGTTTTCATGTATATTAATAATAGGTTTCATGTATATTAATAATAGCTTTCGTGTATTGAATTTGGATTCTGTGAAGGCACTATGCAAGCTCTATACACATTCTCTTGCTTAATTCTCATAGTAATCCTGGGAAATACATTAATATCATATAAAGAGACATAGGTAGCCTGCTCATGGGCACATAACCTGTAAACATCAGAGAGAGAACGTAGCTTTTGTCTCACCAGTGTCCTCTATATAGTTTCTTCCTTCTTCAGAGCCCACAGTTCAGCCCCATCTGGTGCTGGGGCTGAGGGAGCAGGTTGGTAGTGACAGAAAGACTAAAAACGACTACGTATTTTGGAATGCCCATATGATGGTTATTAGTTCACCATAATTTCTGCTTGTGCTTGCTACCTTGACTCCTCCATGGCTAACAAGCCAGATATTATCAATAACCATGTTAAAAACCATTATAGAAGTCAGGGCTATGGAGCTATAGAGTAAAAGCAATCTTATCTCTTTCAACTTCCCATTCCTGTATCATGAGATGATAGAAATCATCCTCACACTCTATTCCTGCTGCTGTACCACATCAAAAACAGCCTCAAGTGTTCTGGTTCTCCTCCCGGAGAGTTCGCACTTCCTTTAGGATAGGTGTCCCCTCCACCAATTATTTTTCAACATGAAGAGGACACATTAAATGTCTTGAAAGGTCAGAGGTGATGTCCCGGGGAATTAGTTGAAACAGACCAGGGCTTTTATGATAAGAGCAATGAGGACCAAAGCATGGGAGGACAGGGGACACATCGCATGGAGAACAAAGAACAAGCTGAGGTGGCCAAGGACAAAGGTTTGTATGAGAAGCTCAGGATGAGAGAGATCACCAGGGTTAGTTTGGCACAGATCACCCTCACATTACAGACTTGGGACTTGATGCTCTAGGTAGCAAAGAAGCATTGAAAGTATTGAGATGTGAGGCAGGAGAGATGGCCTAGCAGTTAAGAGCACTGACCGCTCTTACAGAGGACCCAGGTTCAATCTCCAGCACCCACATGGTGGCCGAGAACCATCTGAAACTCCAATTCCAGGAGAACTCCAGTTCCAGGGGAATCTGAAACCCTCTTCTGACCTCCGCAGCATTGCACGACACGGGTGCACAAACTTGCATGCAGACAGTACATTCATACACATACAGAAATAAATAAAATTTAAAAATAAATTAAAAAAGAAAGTATTGAAACATGGTACCAAATACACAATGGTTGCCTCAAGAAATGAATGTCAGGGCTGGGGAGATGGCTCAGTCAGTAAGGTACTTGATGCACAAGCACAAGGACCTGGGTTCAGATCTCCAGCACCCACATAAAAATCTGGGTGCAGTAGTGGGCACCTGGAATCTCAACACTGGAAACCAGGGGCTTGCCTGGCAGTCAGTCTCAATGAGAGATGCTGTCTTAACAAATAAGGTGAGAAACAGTTAAGGAAGACCCCCCCAATATTGGACCTCTGGCCTCTATATGCATGAGCACATGCAACTTTACATGCACTCGTATGTATACATATATCATGTTACACAAAAGAAATTAATTTCAAAATGTTTTACCTAGCAGATCAGAGTGGTGGGGAAAAGAATAGTTTAGTGAAATAAACATTTCACAAAAGCAAAAGTTTAAAGGGCCAATCATTTGGCTGGAGGTGAGGGTGCAGGTGGGGAGGGATGGCTAGCTTCATATGTATGAGTAAATGCTAATTAAAATAACAATGAGTTGCTCTTATCTAGTAACTTAGTACAAAAGATTTTCCTCTGATGATATTCCAGGCTGCCAAGGAAGAATGTGAACTTTCTCATATGCTGTTGGTGGGAGTATCCGACCTTTCAGGAAAGAATTTATAAGTGTGGATTAAGGTTTTCTAAAATATCTAAACCCTTTGACCTTTCATCATCGTCTGAAGAATTAATCCTAAGGAAATAAGAATGTGTTAACATTTTAGATATAAAAAAATCTCCATTGTAGCACTATCTATAATTGCCAAAATTAGGAGCAGTGTTAAGAGATAAAGGTTGGTGAAATAAATGATTGTATGGTGGTGGTGCATTAATGAAGTAGAATATTACATGGCTATTCAAAATGATGTCTTTTGATGGATATAGATATAGAAAGATGAGACAGTGTGCTCTTCTTCTCCCGTTGGCCTCTAATAGCACCTCTGCCATAAAGCAGGCATGTAAGTATGAAAGAATCTGCCTTTCTGGGCTCTCAGTTTGCTTCCATTGCTGCAGGTGGCTATCACACCATCTTAATCACTAAAACTTCCTAGTAAGTCTCGATACCTGGTGTTCCGGCTAGCATTAGCATTAACTATTAGCTTAACATGGCCTAGAATCAGCTGTCCAAAAGATAGACAGTCTCAACTGAGTGACTGTCTTTAACAAGTTGGACTGTGGGCAGGTCTGTAAGGGATTGTACTATTTGTCTTAATTGATGGAGGAAGGCCCGCCCACTGTGGGAGGTGACATTTCCTAGGGGAGCCAGCAAGCAGAGGTGATCTCTGGTTTCTACTTCAAGCTCCTGCTTGAGCTTCTGCCCTGACTTCCCTCAATGATAGACTGTGACCTGGAAGCATGAGCCAAATAAATCCTTTCATCCCCTAAGTTGGTCTTGGTCATAGTATTTTATCACAGCAACAGAATAAAGCTAGAAAATCTGGTAAGACAAATTCCCCTGTTCTGGTCGCTGTATGAAGGATTTAGGAAGAGGAGCAAGAATAAAATAGAGAGAACTTAGTACAGTTAAAACAAGCAAAAGTGGAGGTGATTGGTGAAAATCTGGGGCTACCCTATTGTTCTACAAGTCTAAGGGCATTAAAGAGCAGTAAATAAGATGTTTGGGGGCTGGAGAGATGGCTTAGCAGTTAAGAGCAGGTACTGTTCTTCCAGGGGACCAGAGCTCAATTCCCAGCACCCACATCAGATGGCCCAAAATCCCCTGTAACTCCAGCTCCAGAGGATCCTATATCTCTGGTCTCTGCAGGCACCTGCACTCATGTGCACAGATACACACACACACACACAAACACACACACACACACACATACACACACAATTAAGAACAATAAAATCTTTAAAAAAAAAAAGAACTTTGTATCCTATATCTTATATCTTAGAACACTGCTACACCATCATCACCAGATTCATAATTATCAAGGAGAAGAAACAGGGTATTGAGCAGGAGAGTAAATGTAAGAGTCTGTATTTTCAGTGCCACCATCACATCTCCCAGCGATGCTTACAAATGCCATGGAAGTACATCTTCTTCCCCAAATACCAATCCCATCAGCCTTTCAGCCATGTTTTCTGTATAGTCACTGCCATTGTAAACACCCTGTCTTTCACACTGACCCCATTCTGGTAAAAGAAGCAAGCTGCTGTTGCATGCACATGACACACTGATGAGCCCTGTAGTAGAAGACTTTAAAATGATTTCAAAGGGTTTCCTTCCTTCTATGAAAATGAAATGAATTAAAGTCTTGCAAGAGAGTAGTAAAAGCCTTGCTGACCTGGCTGAAAATTCTATGGATGAGCTGACCCAAGGTCAAGGGGAGAAAATGGTCTAAGCAGGACCTAAAATCATTTTTCAAGAGTTTTCCATAATGTTAAAGAATTACAAGTCAGTAATGACCTTCTTAAATCTGAACTATTCTAGGATTTCAAAATGCACCTTTAATCACTGAATCCAGCAACAGCCTTTATTTTATCAGAAAAAAAAATAGAGGATGGAGAGAGAAAGGGAAGAGGAGAAAGAACAGGATGATGGGATTGTGGAACATGCTCATTTTGTAAATCTTAAACAATGAATGGATCTATGCAATGGGCAGCGATGACCATTCACATAAGAAAAAATGTTTCGCCCAGACATTTAACTTCCTAAGAGAATACCACTACCATCTATGACATAGTCTTGCCAAAGAAAAGAGTTGAATCAAACTAGGATCCATCTGTCAAGTATCAGAAACAGAACTTCTATTATTGTTCTCGATGCTGTGATCAAATACATAGCAAGAAAAAGCTAAAGAGAGGAAGAAATTATTTTTACTCAATTTCATGAAGGGGAAGGCATGATGGCCTGGGATTGTCCCATGTCTAGAACTTAACACACAGCTTGTTACATCTCCATGGGTTAGAGCTCTGGTTGGTAGTAGAGCTGACCTATAACCTTCAAGTCCCCGCCCCCCTTATAAGCCTATGCCTGTCATCTAGGACCCTTTGTTGAAAAGGTCACACAAGAAAGCAGTGGCACTGCTTGGAGATCAAATGTTCAAGCCTACAAGCCTGTGGGGAATATGTCACATTCAAACCATAATATTTCATTATGAAATCCAGATCCATTTACTGCCTAGGAGCTCAATTTCCTGACTGCCTGTGAGATGTGACCAATTGTCTCACACTCCAGCTACCACATCTGTGAGCTGAGCAGCTGGCCACCATGCTATCCATGCTATGATGGACTGTATCTCACCAAAACTAAGTCAAAATAATCTTTCCTCCCTTAAATATGATTAGACTCATGACCCGGTGTCTTTAATAACAATAAAAACTTCCAAGGACAAAAAAAGTTGAAAGTGAACCTGCCAACCAGTTATACTCCATGGGCCTTATTGTATCTTCATGTCAACATTTAGAAAATAAAAGTTATGGGAAACCTATCAAGGAAGTGAAAATTCTGACCAGATAATTGATGATATTATAGAAATCTTTACATTTGTGATAATGGCATTATGGTTATGTCTTTTTCTTTAAGACAGGGTCTCATGTAGCCTAGGCAGGCCTCAGACTCACTGGGTAGTTAAGGATGACCTTGAACTTCTGCCCCTTCTGCCTCTACCTCCTTAGTGCTATGCTTTTAGGTGTGTGCCACCATGCTCAGTATATGTAGTGCTAGGGATGGAACCCAGGACTGTGTGCATGTTAGGCAAGCACGGTAGCAACTGAGCTGTATCCCAGCTCCATGGTTATGCCTTTAAGACACTATCTCTTAGAGATACAATCTGAAATGGTTACAGGTGAAACGACAGGTCTAAGATTGGCTTCAAAGTAGTAAGGTGAAAGAGAATAGGAAGAATCAATGAACCAAGGCTGACCATGAATTGGCACTGGTGAAATAAGAGATGGATATATAGAGGTTTGTTATTTTTCCCTAAGAGATTTTTAAAGATATAGTTTACATGGCTCATATAGCTGATGGGGTGTGTGTGAGTGTGTGTGTGTGTGTGTGTGTGTGTGTGTGTGTGTGTGTGTAAGTGTTTATGCTGGCCCTCTGTCTCCTTGGGTTCTATCCATGGATTCCGTTGAATTCTGGGGTTCATTCAATTACAGATTGAGAATATTCAGCAGAAAACAATTATATCTTGACAAGTGCACTGACATTTTCCTTTTTGTTATCTCTTTAAAAATATAATGTGAAAGCTATTTTTATAGCCCTTATGTGGTGTTGGGTATTAAAAGTTGGCTAGGAATTATTTAAACTGGTAGACAGGAGGGTGGGTATAGTATATATGCAAATACTATTCCATTTTATATGATGGACTTGCACTTCCATGGATTTCGGTATCTGAGTAAGTTCTGGAACCAATTCCTTTCAGACTTACTGGTGGTTAAGCAATAGCCCATCTTCATGCTTCACCTGCCTTATGTTCTTGCCTCTACTGTCAGATGTGATTCTGATGGACCAGCTGCAGCACTGAGGCTCTGGCCCATCCGCTGGAGATCTGCTCGCCCCAGGCATGCTCCCTTCCATGTGCACAGGCCAGCACTGTGTTTTTCTCCTTGCAGAATTCATACTAATCTCCTGAGCTATAATAGAGAGCTTATCTTTTCAGCACAACTTCTTCCAGCAACTATTGCAAGGTGCCAGAGTCCAGAGTTTATAAAAGTAAATTAAGTAAGTGGTCTGAAGCCGCAGCCCACCGATACCAGTTGGGTCCTTATCATGTTGTGTAGGGAAATCACACATCGTCCTAATGGCAGAGGAAGGAGTTTGCGAATCTCTCTTTGTAAATTTCTGAACCAAAGAAGCGTTCAGAGGAGTGGCATAGAAGGAGAAGCACGTCACGCACTGCCTCGTTTTGTTCTTGCTTTCTTCCATTTATTATTTATCTACTTTTGGCGTTTTTGAGATAGGGTCTCCCTGTAGCACCAACTGGCTTGGAACTCAATATGTAGACCAGGCTGGCCTTGAACTCACAGAGCTCCACCTACTTCTGCCTGCCATGTGCTTGGATTAAAGGCGTGCACCACCACACTTGGCTTCATTTCTTTTTTCTGTCTTTTTTTATTAATTTTTTTTTATTTATTTCTGTATGTGTACGAATGTACTGTCTGCATGCAAGTCTGTGCACCCGTGTCATGCAATGCCGCGGAGGTCAGAAGAGGGTGTCGGATTCCCCTGGAACTGGAGTTCCCCTGGAATTGGAGTTTCAGACAGTTCTCGGCCGCCATGTGGGTGCTGGGGATTGAACCCGGGTCCTCTGTAAGAGCGGTCGGCGCTCTTAACCGCTAGGCCATCTCTCCAGCCCTTTTTTCTGTCTTTTTAAGACAGGGTCTCCCTTTTGTCCCAGCTGGCCTGGAACTTACTCTGTAGACCAGGCTGGCCTTGAACTCACCGAGATCTACCTGTTCCTGCCTCCTGAGTGCTGGGATTAAAGGCATGAGCCACCACGCCCAGCCCCATTTTGTTCCTTAAGCACAGATATTCCCCTGTACCCTTTGGTAGCAGACCTTACACTTCTGCTGATCTTGGCCTTCCCACTCTCTGTAGTGGCCTGGACTGGGGATAAGGAAGAAATTAACACGAGCTCCACGCTGTCCCTACTTCTACCTCCCTAAGACTCTTGGGATGTCACTCCTAAAATAGAATATGAAAAGGCTCTTCCATATTGCCCACCATGAGCTACACTCCCTAGAACATTTCCATTTCCCTCTGTGTGTTCTTGCTTCTGCGGTCAGTGGAGGCTGAGTGAAGTCACACTTTGCCTGTTAAATCCACCTCACCAACAATTCCTAAATGTGCGTACTATGCAAGGGGCTGGAGAGATGGCTCAGCTGCAAAGAACATTGTTTGCCCTTGCAGAAGACCCAGGTTGGAAACCCAGCACCCATATGGCAGCTAACAACCATCTGTAACTCCAGTTTCAGGAAACCTGACACCCTCTTCTGTCTTCCATGGACACTGCACAGCATGGGTGCACTTACGTGCAGACATAACACCCATACACATCAAATAAAAATAAATAAATAAATAAATAAATAAATAAGCATAAAAAATAAAACTGAGGGACCATGGAATGTGTGATCACCCAACCAGTGATGCATGGAGACCAAGAAGCAGTGTGACAGTTAATTGAAGCAGTGTGACAGTTAATTGGTCTCTACTAAATCAGAGAAAACAGAACAGAACACTTTGGAAGTCTTCCAGCGCCACAGAGACAACTCCCCAAGTCTTGGGGCCTCCGGTTCTTCATTCTTCAGAAGCCCCAGAAGCTGGTGACAATGAAGATTCTGTCTCTGGATGCTCAGCTCATTAAAGTCTGTGAAAGCAATTTGACAGCATGGAGGATGTGTTTTGTCATTAGGGGTGGGTTTGGCACCATTATTTGTTTTAGCCGGAAAGAGGTGTGTGTGAAGGTGTCTGCACGTGAGGGTGTATGTTTCAGAGGTAGGTGCCACAGCCTTTGTGCAGGTTTTAGATGGGTGTGAGTTTCTCAAGGATTTCTTTACTATTTTTGTTGTGCGTTGTTTCTGCTGAGATGTTACAAAGCCCCTGGGTCTGACTTACATGGAAATTCTGCTTTTCTCTCCAGTGTCCCTAGAATCAGCCAGAGAGAATTATCTCAAATTTCACTCTTTCCTAGAGGAGCAAGCTCTCTTTTGAATGAAATCGTCCTTCATTACATGATGCAAAGAATAAAACCTTTGAATTCCTTTTACTAAATTCTACTTAAAATCAATTCTTAGAAACATTTTGGAAGGCAAAATTTGGATGGATTCAAATGTTTTCTGCCAAGTGCCTCATGGCAGATGACTTGTGTAATGACCAGTAAACGTGTTATCCTATTTCTTACATAGAATAAGCAGAACCTGGCCATTTCTATTTCATGTGTTCTTTTTAAGCCCTTTATCGTCCTTTGAAAAAGAATCTTGTTTAATAGATCACAGACATGATCTTTTAAACTGTTTTCAGTAGTTATGCAAAATCTTCACAAAAGTACTGGTTGGTAGACTACAGGGACTTCTGGACTTTAATCAGCCACAAGAGTAGACAGGATTTAGAAGTCATTTCTCAACTCGGGATCACCTGCCGATAATGAAAAAGTCCCAGGGAAGACTGCTGAGTGAAAAATGCCATTGTATACATAGACTTTTATGGACTCTGAAAAGCCCTTTGACTCCTTGGAAATAGAAGCTATGCTGGAAGTGGAAAGAGTAGAAAAATTCATGTGCCATGCGCAGGTGAACACTGCACTGATGTTTAGGCTTGAAAAAGAGTGAAGAGGTGCTGGAAGGGGGCTCAGAGCCACCGACAATCTTAACTGTTCGCCTGGAGGGGCTGGGCTGAGACCTTGAAGGGGAGGGAAAGGGCATAGCCATCAGTGAGAGAGACTTTGAACTGTGTGCCGGCATCTTTGACTTCAGAGCTGGGAACCAGGCAGCTGTAATCCAGGAGCAATGTATGGAGACGGGGCTCCGCCTGAGGATGAAGAAAGCAGACTGAAAGGAAACTAGATAAAGGACAGCCACTGCTCTGGCAATGCGGCCTCTGTGGGGCTTGCTTGTTTGCTATAGCAAACCAAGATGGTCAGAGAGGGGCTGCAGAAAGCACACTGGTGGCTCTGGGCTTCCTATCCTGTCCAGGGCCCTTCTTATCCTGTGACCTTGGACAACCCACTTCCCTCCTCTCTGCTTTCATCACCCATAAAGTTGAACGTTGGAATGGCTGACCTTAAGAAGCCTTGAAGATAGAACATTCTATAGTTCACGGGTGATTTACCAACAGGGAACTGCTTGATTTCCCAACTGGATTAAAATCAGGAGCAAATTATCCAGTAGAGTTTTGGCTGTTTTGTTAATTCCCATGTGTCTAGCAGCTGTGGGTGGTTGAACACCTAAATATCCACTCAGAATATCCAGAAAATAGTCAAGGACTGATTATGCCTGAGATAGCTGAACAAAGAGACAGAGAATGACTTGAACCCTTCATGGGGCTGGTGAGAGATGGGCTGAGTTTTAAGTCAACAACACGCAAATATATCAGGCTGGGGAGATAGTTCAATTGGTAAAGCGATTGCTGCTTAAGCATGAAGACCCAAGTTTGATAACCAAAGCTCATGTCAAAAAGCAAGTGTGGGGGCTAGAAAGATGGTTAAGAGCACTGGCTGCTCTTGCACAGGACCTGGGTTCAGTTCCCAGCACTCACATGGTGGCTAACAACTGTCACCATTGCCCTCTTCTGGCCTCTGTGGGCATTGCATGACATGGGTGCACTTACATGCAGGCAATATACATACACATAAAATAAAAATAATAAATAAAATAATTTTTTTTTTTGCAGGGTTCTTATCCTCAGCGTTTAACCGCTGTGCTATCCCCCAGCCTAAAATAATTTTTTCAAAAAACAAGTGTAATGGTGAGCACTTAAAATCCCATGCTGGGAAGGCAGAGACAGGAGGCTCTCCAGGGCTTGCTGGCCAGTCAAAGAGCTCCCGGGAGGCTCATGGCATTGTGAGAGACTTTCTCCAAGAAGTAAGGTGGCTGGCTCCTGAGGAATAACACCTAAACTTGCCCTCTGGTCTCTGTGAGGCACACTCACATGAAAACACACACACACACACACACACACACACACACACACAAACAAACACCAAATCAAAAGCAAAGTGGCAAGATCCCAGGAGAAAGAAGCCAACAGTTTCCACAACGCTATCTATGACAATCCAAGATGGCACCCTGACTGGGATTGGGGTAATGCCCTGGTCCCATGTTGACACTGAAAAGGAAGCTTTTACAGTTGACCATGATAGTATAGCAAACACATCCATGCTCCCTGTATCCATATGTAGAAGGTGGAGATTACAATTTGGAAATGTTGAGTTGAGCCTGCAATATATTATGGGTTGGCATGTGGATTTTATTGTACCCCAGCTAAGTCGCTGTGGGTACCTCTGAGCTTCCCATTTATGTACATGTTCTCCCCAGTTAACACTCTGTTAATGGCTGCACACATGCACCAGTCACCATTTGCTTTGTCACTATTGCGCTGCAGCTCTGAGCCACTCCCAATCTGCCTCCTCATATAACGAAACCTTAATTAATACTCCTTCCCATTTTCAGGCAGAACACAATGTTTTTTGTAAGTCGGTGGCTTTGATGAGAGGATGAATGTGACTTGTCAAATGTAGCCATTCTTTCCTCCTCTGACACAGACACCCAGGTGAGAGCACAGCTGAGCTACGTTGACATGCGCCAGGAGGCATGAAAGGCCTCACCATCCAATCAGTTTTCTGCCATAGATTTGAAGTATGTCCAAAGGAAGGTTGATGTTGTATATCTGTTCTCACCAGTGCTGGTCTTTTCTGGTTACGTGGCAACTGGAAGCTAGAAGGTTGCAGGGTGGGAGGCACAGAGCTCAGTGTGAAAACTTTAGCCTTGAAGTTACAGTTTCAAGAGAAGAACAATTCCTTGCCTACTGGTATGAAAGGAGTCTTTTGTGTGTTGTACAGCCGTATCACTGGCAGACTGACCAACTGATAGACTGAAAGGCTTTCATGGGGTGATGTCCAGAGACTTAGCCCTTTAAATAATCCTGGAGTCTAATCTCAAAACAAAGACAGGACCATCCTAATTCTGAGTCATTAAGCTAAGTGTTCTTCCACGAAACAATGTCCTTTGCTTGGCCGTGTGATGCTCCTTGATCCTGGCTATGCATCTGGCTTGCTTCCACTGTTAATTACACAGATGTACAGACCTTCTCTCCTGGGTTGCAATCCTTAAGGAACAAAACAGCTAGCATCTATATCTTTCATAAACTCATGGGAGGCACCTACTGCACAGTCAGGATGGAAGAGCACTAGCGAGCTAGCTATTTTGCACCAAATCCAGAGTTTTCCATCTATTCACTTATTTGACTCTCCGAATGACTTGTGAGGTCCCCATGTGGTGACGAGAAACCAGAGAGACTGGGGAGGCCACACCACTTTACCCAAGGTTGTCACAGATTCTCTAAGTTGCCTAGGCAACCTTGACTCCCCCCACTCACTTTACAACCACGTGACTTTTGTACTTCTGCAGATCTGGTGTTTAAAAGCCATGTGCTGCTTTCCTGCATTATTCTTGCCATAACAGAATCCTTAATTTTTTTTTTTAAGATAGGGTCTCACTATGCAGACTTGACTGGCTTGGACATCTGTATAGGCCAGGCTGGGCTTGAACTCACAGAGATCTGCCTGCCTCTGCCTCTCGAAGACTGGGATTACATATGAGCTGCACCACTGGAAGAATCTTTAAATGTTTTTGGAATTTTCTTGTTTTAATATTTTTATTGGTACTTTGTGTATTTCATACATAATTTCTCAGTCCAATTTAGACACATTCACTTTTCCATGCCTCCCACCCCACCCCAGTTCATGCATTCTGCCATACATACCTTGCATCTTTTTCTCAATCTTCTTAAAGGCTTTTTTTTTGCAAAGGTTTATTGTTTGGGTAGAAGCTATCTGTTTCAGTCAGTTCTTTGATCTAGTCCTTTTGTCATTGTTGTTCCCTCCCATTTGTGTTGCTCCAAAATATGCCTGTATATACGTTACATATATACCAGTATTATGACCTCTGAAAATAAACTGTTAATTCCAAAAATCTGTTTAGGAGTCCACATTTTTCCCTTAAATTTT
The DNA here is from genome assembly GCA_009823505.1 of Rhizomys pruinosus. NCBI lineage: Eukaryota > Metazoa > Chordata > Mammalia > Rodentia > Spalacidae > Rhizomys > Rhizomys pruinosus. The sequence goes on from VZQC01015175.1 coordinate 1,271,462, forward strand.
ATATTACTATAAAATATGAATACATACCCTCCACCCATATACCACAGTTACAAAGCCTGAAAATAAATGTTAATTCTAGAGCCTGTTAAGTGATTCACATTATAAACAGCATAGTTGCCTTCAGATAAAAAGAAATATAACATTAACTTTGCTCAGCTTGGCTTTCAACTAGGGATTTGGTGCTAGCATCCACAAATGAGGGCTACCATTCATTGTTTGTTTTTCTGGGACTGTGTTACTTCAGTTAGTATAATGGCTTTGAGTTCCATCCAATTACCTACAAAGTTCATGATATCATCCTTCTTTACTGCTGCATAGAATTCCGTTGTGTAGATGTACAACATTTTCTCTATCCACTCATTGGCTGAGGGGCACTTGGGTTGCTTCCAGTTCTTTGCTATTGTTAAGAGGGCTGCAATAAATATAGATGTGCATGTATCTCTGCAGTAGGATGAGTCTTGTGGGTAAATACCCAGGAATTGTGTGACTGGGTTGGGTGGTAGGCTCATTTTCAGTTTCTTACAAGTTCTCCACACTGCTTTCCATAGTCACACCTGGAAGAATCTTGAATAAGGATACCCCATTGTGACTTTGCTTTGGGCCATGGCAGTCACATTGTCAGCCTGCTACCTAGATCTATGGATCATGTTCCCTCAACTATATTAGATGCATGCTAGGAAGTAGTAAACACGACTTTCCAAAGTGATTGGGGGGTTATTACCTTAAGTGTGCTAGCCAGGTAACCTAGAAGAAGCTGTTACATTAGTCTATTAATAACTCCATTTACTGAGCCCTGCACTGTGAGCTTTCTATAAGTGATTTCACCAATCTTTATAACAATCCCATATAATTATTATCATTCATTAATAGCGGGGACACAAAAGCACAGAGCATTGTGACAGCACAGAGGTCACATGGTCTATGCCTGTGACCAACTGTGGATTTGGGTGGTATATTTCCTAGATTTGAATCTCAACCACTGAATCTCTGCCACTTATTTGCTGGCTGTGTGATATTAGGTGATGGCTTGACATCTCTGAATTTCAACTTCCTCCTGTGTTAGGTGGTGGGGGCAGGTGGGGATAATTCATTGCGTTGAGGATTCAATGGATGGGTATGAACAAAGTGCTTGGCACATAATAGACACTCAATGAACACTGGATTCTTTAACAACCTTTGCTCTCAAGAATAATCCCCATTACATACTGAGATAGGTATTTAAATGGTACCTTACTTAAGGATCTGAAGTGTTTCCACAGCACTGGGTAATATAGTCAAGGTGCAATTAGCCATACATTATAATATTTTTAAGTGATTCAAGTGACACTTCTTATGTCTAAGTGTAATCTCTCCCACTTTAACATTTATCATAGTTTAATAACTACTGAATGCTGTTGAATTAAAATACTGTTCTGTCTGGGGACGTGTTGACCCTTTGCATAGCAGAACTCATCCAAGGCTCTGACAGAGCCTGGAAAAGTATTCGCTCCTGCAATGGAAATCACATGCTCTCTGGAGGCAAGAGAAGACTGGAAGTGTAACGGAGACCCCGTGACCTTCTGGAAACAAAACCCCCAGAGGTTTATTCATAATAAGGATATTTCTGTAACATTTTATAGAGACATTTCAGGCCATTAGCTATTCTAATCCACCCAACAACTTGTGTTGTAGAATAGGGATGAGGAATTTAGATATTCACATGTGTGTGCATGGCACATGTGTGGGGGTGTGGCCACATGTATGTATCTCTGTGTCTGCAGGCCAATGGGCAATCTCAGATGTCATCCCTTAGCTGCCAGCCACCTTTTGTTTTTTGGAGACAAGGTCTCTCAGTGGCCTGGAACTTGTCAAGTAGGCTGGGCTACCCGGCCAGCAAGCTCCATTAATCTACCCATCTCTACCTCCTGACCACTGGGATTATAAGCATGTACCACCATGCCTGGCATAGTACCTGGGTGCTGGTGATCAGGTCTTCATACTTGCAAGACAAGCTCTTTACCAACTGAGCTATTTCCCCAACTCCATAGAGACTTTTTTTGGGGTGTTTCTTCCAAACACTCCTCTAATCCAGCTAGCCATCTATGTTGGGATGAAGATGGTATTAAGACATTTTGTGATGACTTCCTCTGTGTGTAACCACCAGAGCCCCTCTACATGCAGTGTGGTGTGTTCAGTTCCAGTATGCAGTTGATCAAGGTTCTCATGGCATCTGTTAAGTAATACTAACCATTTTGTAGATGAAGGAAATGAGGCCTCAAGTGGTAAGGTATTCAGATCCAGGGTAGCTGGTCTTTGCCTGTATTCCTTAAGTCTCATTCATCCTTTCCACACCTGAGGGCAAGTGAACTAACTTCATGTTCTTTGATGGGACTGAAGAGGCCAGGCGTAAGGGACAGCGCTTCCCTGCTGACAGAATGACAAGGAGCTGAATCAGAATAACACCAGAGAACATTCATCTCCAAATGAACTGGCCTGAACACATGACCCAGTCAGATGTACAATTGTTTTTAAATTATTTAAAAGCCATGAAACATTTGTTTTTCTAAGTGGCTATTTTTCTTGTCTTTATGGTGCGTTGTTCTTCCTGTTCCACGCCATGAAATGTGTCAGCCTGATTTAAGAGTTTGTGGTCTTCTGGGCACTCAGCCATTTTGACCCAATGGTCTCATGGGCTCTCTTTCTGTCTTGTGTATCTCAGCTCCAAAACCATGCAACTCAATCTAACCAGTGACTGTTCATAGGGAGAGAGGTTGATAATTTGTGTAAATCTGTGTAGGATTTTAGCGAAAGGTCATTTTGCTCTAAGAAAGTAACCTGGGGGATGAATAGAAGACTGCTCACTGTGTGTGTATGTGTGTGTGTGTGTGTGTGTGTGTGTGTGTGTGTGTGTGCACTCCTCCTCTCTGTTAAATCCAGTAGAGGGCAGGATCGAGCCTAATTTTCAAATCTATAGTGGGTCTTCAGAATCTTGAGATGGATTGGGAGCTGTGGATGTTTCTCAGCCATCTTGGAAACCTGGTGAATACTAACCCAAGCCTACAGATCCCTCTGGAAAGTAATAAAGTCTCGTCACTCTCGTCTCGTCCTTGGAAAATTGTACCCATGTAGCTCCATGCACACCCATACAATTTGGTCAACAGCATCAAGTAATCCATGACATTGTGATGTGCCCTCTAGAGTCATGTCTACATGGACTTTCTTTCCTGCCATAAGATACTTTTCAAGATTTCTCTCTAGCCACCTCTCTTTGCCCACCCTCTCCACTTACGAATTAAGCTGAGCAGGATTTAGTTCTCCTTGTTTTTCTCCACTATGTCATACCACGAAACTTTACATGTGTGGCTGCATATCTTCCTAACACTCATCCATGACTGTCTAATATTCCACACAGTAATTTTCTCAGTGTCTTCTTCATTATTGAATTTTTGCAATTTTCATGCAATATAATTTGATGGTATTTAGATCTGCTCCCTTATCTGCACCTCCACTTATAGGCCCCCACCCAATTCAGTGTACTTTATTATGTATACAATAAGGCCTTAGAGTCTAATCTGGGTCTCCAAATGTCCTTCAGTGTGGGTTTATCCGCTGGAGCTTGGTTAACCTACCAGAGTCCCATACTTGAAAAAGACAGCCTCTGCCCCTCCCAGCAGCCATCTGCTGCCACAATTTCCTTAGGAGAGGTTGAAACTTGTTACCCACTTCTTCATCTCTATGCTGGGATGTTTTTCTGGTTTGATCTTGCTTAGAATTTTGCAACCAGTCACCATTGCTGTGAGTTCAAATGAGTAACTGACCCGCTTATAGAAAATCCTGTTTCCTTGTGGTTGTCCACCTCCTCTGGCTCTTACAATCTTTCTACCCCTTCTTCCCCAATGATTTCTGAGCCTTGGGAGGCAGAAGCTTGATTCAATGTCCCATTTAGGGATAAGCACTCTTCAACCTCTTGTTCACTGTACATTGGCCAGTTGTCTGTTTCTATGTTAATCAACATCTGTCGCCTACTGATAAATGAGGAGAAATCACGTTGTGCTGACTTCAGAGCCTCATTTCCACTGGCTGGCATTTAAAGTTCTGGAAGATGCTATGTGAGCTTCTGGAAGGAAAAGAATAATCATCGGCCTTACCCAGCTCTGAATCCTGTGAACTACAATAACAATTGGCCTGGCAAGATAATCCCACTGGTAGAATAGTGGCATAGATATTATGGGAGTAACCAACTGCTCTTTAATTGTATTTAAGGTCTGCTTCCTAGGATGGAGCCCAGACCTGACATTGATATCATGTTTAGGAACCACAGGACATAGGGGAGAACCTGATACTAGGTTTCTTTTTCTTTTTTTCTTTTTTTTTTTATACTAGTTTTCTAATAAATGGTTGTAGCATTAAACTGACTTATTGTTATGCCCATAGATTAATGCATCCCACTTCTCTTACCAGAGAAGTCTTAAAATCTCCTTAAGCACTCCTTACTGCTGTACATTAAAGCTGTTTCCTCTTTTTCTACTTTAAATAGCATTTCAGTAACCTATTTCCCAACAGCACTTCCTGTTTGGGGCCAACCCTTTTTTCTCCTCTTACATGCATTGGTGTAATCATGGGTTGATACTCTTTCTGACCGCTTAGTGCTCTTCTTCTTTATCCTCTCCACTGGATGTCTGAGTCAATCCCATCCGGCCTCACTCACCTATTCCTTTGTGTTCTCTTGAATGCTTTGCTTCTTCCTTTCCTCCGTGTCTTTCCCTGAGCATACCTACGTCCTCCCCAGCTGGACAACGTTCTCTCGCATGTACAAATTTGCATGACCAGGTTCCTCTGCTTAGAGCATTCTCCCCCCCGCCACCTCCTGGAATTTGGAATTTCTATCAAGCCTTAGACTGATGAAAGGCGTTATTCACAACAGTGTCTCCAAGGTTGGAAGGGAGAGAATGGGCCACTGTACAAGGACTACATATCTATATATGACCGTGAACTGGAGGCTAGGGTCTAGTGTAGCTTTGTGCCTTAGCTTTGATGAATATTTGGAGCATCCCTGGATTTCTGGAGCAGAGCAACATCTTAGAAAGAATACTGCATTTAATCATCTTTTTAAAAAGGTTAACTTAGTGTTATTTTAGAAGCATGTGTGTATGCCTGCTTGTGTTTCTGTATACCATATGTGTCAGCCAGAAGAGGACGTTGGGCCCTCGGGACTTGGAATAACAAGTGGTTATAAGCCACTCGATGTGGATACTGGGAAGCAAACCTGGGTCCTCTGCAAGAGCAGCCAGTGCTCTTCACCACTGAGCCATCCCTCCAGCCTAGAACATGGGATTTAACCATGCACTGACAATGAACCAAGCCTGCCACGTACTAGTTCCCTAACCCTCTATGTCTCTGAGCAGCAGTCCCCTCATCAGAGGAAAGACTGATGGCACAAGACTCAGCTTGGTGCTTAACCCTCTTAGCTTGAGTTTCATAAACGGTTGCTCTCCTTCATCACAAGCTTTTGTACGCCAGCAATATCTTGACTCATATCTTGCTCACCATAGGGACTCAATAAATATTTATTGAATGAGTAAACAGTGTCTAAGAGCTCAAATGTGCAGACATCAGCCCTCCTCTGCATCCCCAGTCACCCCAGCCAAGGCAGCAAGCAGGTGGTGGGGCTGCTGTATGCGGAATGTGTATGGTAAACAAGCAAGCCTGTGGCTGTGCATGCACATGTGGCCAGATGGCAGCAGCCATCTCCAGATGAGGGGTGGGCACCATGCCAATTACCCATGGCGTCTCCACAGAGTACAGCAGTAATGAAGGTCCTGCATGGCCTTCTGCAGAGTCTCTCATTGTGAACACATGGTACCTCACAGATGTCATCTTGGTGAGCTCCACCACGTGGTCGTGAAGGAGGCAGCGTGCCACATGGCCTCCCAGCTACCCTGTGCACAGCTGGGCCAAGATGGTGGCTGAGGAGCTGCACATGCCTCATTGTACAGGCAGAAAGAGGGGAGAGATGTGTCAGCGGCTGAGCCACAGCTAGTGGGATGCCAGAGACAAATTTAGGAACACGTGTCCCATGGAGCACCCACATAAGTGGAAGGACCCCCATCCAATAAACGGCAACTGGGGTGTGGGTAAAGGGAGACACAGTCAGACAGACCTGAGTGGTCACAGGCCGGCAGGTCAAGTCCATCAGTTCTTTAAAGTTCATTCCCATGTCCTTAAAACCACATAGAACCAGGTCATAAAACTCACCAGCTCAACTTGCAGCAAACTTTTGCTAAGCTTCTGGTTTTCCCCAAGATTCCCCTGACCAGCCTCTATCCAGACTAGATCACACCCCTCCTCCCTCCCACCACCCTGGCCTCATGACAATCACGTATCATTCCTTTTGATGCTTTGTTAATTTATAATTATTTGTTAGATTATAATCAAAAGTGGAAGCTCTGGGAGGTCCGAAGGTCCTTTGGTTCAGTTCATCTTATGTACATCTGTGACCAAGCCTGATCTTTCAGCAAGAATTTGCTGAATAGTTACAAGAATCATAAAACTTGAAGAAGCAAAAATGAAGGTACCAACAAAAAGGACAGGAAAAGACATTCTGTCTAAGGATTCATTGGCATTTGTTCTATAAAATTCATTCTACGACTCTGCTTAAAATTTCTATGTACAGTCCCAAAGTGCAATTCATTCTGATTTATGCAGAATTAATGGTGTGACTGTCTATAGCTCCGTGAGACCAGAAAAGCTTTGTATCTTTTATCTACCATGTATACACGCACACAGCACATAGTACAAATTATGCACTAAACAAATATTTGTTGAAGGGCAGATAAAAGAGCCTGTAGATACTTTAACATTCACCAATACATGCCCCATTAATTAAGAATATTGGAAAATTAAGACATGGTCTAATTGAAGATTTTTTCCCCTTCATAATTATACTTCTTGCTTTGTGTTTATCATTACTCTCTGCCTCATTTAGAAAACAAAACTGAGGTGTCAGCAATATAAATCTGCCTCATTCTTTGACTCAGTAAATCTTTACTGAGTGCCTACACCATGTTTCATGGATGGAATAACATTGGGAAAATTGTTTACTAGTCTGACTTCATAGATCTTAAAGTGTATAAACATGCTGGCTAAGGAAGTCAATAGAGTTTGGACCTGTGTTTACAATATGTAACAGTTAGCTTCCACTGTATAACAAATTATTCTAAAACTTTATATACCAAAACAGCGATCATTTTTGTGGTTCTGTCGGTCAGTTTGGTCCAGTTCATTCAGGCAGCTCTGGTTGCCTAGATTGGGCTCGGCTGATCTTGACTGGGCTCATTTATGAAAGACTAGATTGATGCATAGCTGGCAGACAGTGAGTATGTACCTGAGTTCTATTCTATATGGCCTTGGCTCCAGCAAGCTAGCTCAGACTTACTCCTGTGGAAATCTCAGGGTTTCAGGACCAAGAGAAAAGAACTACTAAGACCCAGCAACCACAAGACCTCATGCAATGCTATGTTGGTTACGTTGTGTTAATCAAAGGCCAAAGCCTGCTCAGAAACCAGTAGTAGAAAAACGGATCTTACTTCTCGATGAAATGAGTTGCAAAGTATTTTAGACCTTTTTTACTTTAATAGCTCTTCCTGGTTTATAAATTTAGCACTTTCTTTTAAGAGAAACACAGCTGATCCGCAGTTTTATTTGACAGCCCTTTCGCTCCCTCAGCTACTTCGATGCAGATAGCCTGCCTCCCCTGCCCCTAATTCCACATTAGAGTGATGTCACTGTTCATTTTCACCTCCAAGAAATAGGGACAGCTTCCCGCCTGTGAACTCAGCAGTATACTGGCTGGTGGTCAGGGCCCTTATTGCCCTACACTGTCTTGCATCAGGCACTGAAATATGAGATGAATTCATCTGTGGTTCTGGATGTTTCTGTGCCTCATTAGCAGGATATCCGGTGATCCTTAGGAACACTCTGCAAAGTGTGCTGCATGGGTCTGACGAAGCCTAATACCCATTAGACATTCCTGCTGTAAATTGGATGTGCCAGCCCCTGTAGGTTGGTGCCAAGGTGTGAATTAGATAGAGATACTCTCGATTGGTCCTCTGGTCTCGCAATTCTGTTCCTGGGCCATCTCATGGCCGGCCAAGTCTCCAGGCAGCCAGCCTGACCTAGTTGCTCTGGGATGGAGGTGTTAGGTAAGTATGCTCTTGATTGGTCCTCAGGCCTCCTGATTCTATTCCTAGGCCGTACTGTAGCTGGCTGATGCTCCAGGCAGGTAGCCTGACCTCGCTTCCCTGGGACGGGAGAATTTAGAAGTGGGTGACAGTGGACCACTGTGGCAGTTCTGCATACTATTTACAAAGCAGAGTCTCAGAGACATGAGCCTCTTTTAGTAGGAATGTAGCAGGGAGCAGAGGCAACTAATACAAGGAGACTTTTGGCCCAGAGTGAGAAGCCAAATCATCCTTGGCTGCCTCGTTTGCCCCAAATCATGTTGGAGCTAGTTGTCCATGCAAGTATGGAAGACAAAAGTTGTCTGCTAAATCTGCTGGGAATATAGGCTTCTCTGAAGATACTCTGAGAATCAGGCTGCAGAGATGGCTCAAATAGTGAAATACTTGCTATGCAAGCATAAGGACAAGAGTTCAAATTCTCAGTGCCCATGTTAGTGCCTAGCAGAGCGGCACAATACTATATCCCCATAGAGAAGTCAGAGATAAGTGGATCCCTGGGGCTTGCTGGCCAGGCAGTCTACGTAAATCAGTGAGCTCCAGGTTCAGTGAGAGACTTTGTCTCAACAAATATGAAGGAGAATCATTGAGGAAGACACTGGACATTGGCCTTTAAGCCTCCACACACACATACACATATGCACACAAACATATCACACAGAAAGAGAGGAAAGAATGAAAGAAAGAAAGAAAGAAAGAAAGAAAGAAAGAAAGAAAGAAAAAAAGAAAGGGAAGGAAGGAAGGACGGAAGGAAGGAAGGAAGGAAGGAAGGAAGGAAGGAAGGAAGGAAGGAAGGAAGGAAGGAAGGGAGGGAAGAAGGAAGGCAATCAACATACTATTGATTGGTTATAAGTATGGAGGAGGAGTTCTCCACCTGCAGTACTTTCTTTTGCACTGCTAAAGTGTCCCGTCAAGAATCACAGCTGGCTAGAGTCTGGAGAGATGGCTCAGTGGTTAAGAGAACTTGCTGCTCTTCCAGAGGATCTGAGCTCTGTTCTTAGCTCCTACATCTGGTAGGTCACAACTGCCTAAAACTCCAGTTCCAGGGGGATCTGACGCCCTCTTCTGGTCTCTGCAGGCACTGCACTCATGTTGCAGACACACGTGAGTAAAATTAGAAATCCTAAAAGAAGAAAGAAATTAAAGCTGGCAAAGATTTAATAAAACAGAGTAGACAGTTTTAAGCCCCTAGCAACATATGTGGAAAACAGACCTTCAGCATTTGTCATCCGTGTACCAAACACTGCCACGTATACACGAAAGCTGTCTTTGCAGAGCTTATCAGCTCTAAACACAGACAATCTGGCTTCAAACCTTGGAGCCATACTTTTTGTCCTTTGGCAAGCTTCTGGGCCTCAGTTCCCCCTCTAAATGACTGTGAACACTAAGTCAATCAGACACACAAAACAAGGACATACTTGGCACACAAAACCTTCTGGAGTCAGATTACCTACAGCCCCTACCGTTGCTATCCTTATCTCTTGAATCATGCTAAATTCATATAGCCACTCATACTGTAGATATAAACAATCCCTCTGTGCCTATTTGGAACCTGAGGCACAGAGAGGCTGAATCACTTACTCAAAGTCACACAGCTAATGAATGATAAACCCAGGATCCAAGCCCACATCTGCCTGCCAACCTGTATGCACTCACCACCTTCTGTCTTACTCAGCTTCACAGCCCCTGATACAAGGTAGCTTCAGGTAGGTGGGTCTTGGGTAGATTTCCACCAATCATTGTTTGATCATCTCAAAACAGAATATCATCCCATAAGATGATCAATAGCCATACACACTGGTCTTCAGTGCTGGGTCTTATCAAATTAGCAGCTTCCGCCACAACTCAGGGTAGAAATCAATGTTTCTTTGACTTTGAACATGCACAGACTTGCAAATGCTCCTGCATCGGGGCTTTGAGGCTGGTAGGTAAAGGGGACCACTCTCAGACACATCCTGGGGGCCATAAAGCTCTGGGTATGTTATGAAGTTGCAGACAAGGCTGGAGTGGCTCTTCTGTCCCCCACCCCATGGGCCTTTCTAGTGTACCCAGGATTGTGGCACCTCACCAGGCAGCCCCTGGGCTCCATGTTAAACTAGAAGTGTGGGGCTCCTGACCACCCGGTTCCCCATCTCTATCTGTCCTGTTCTTAGTTTGTGAGCAAACTGGCTTTCCTCATCCTGCAGGCTCTGCCGCTTCCCATCGTCATGTAAGTCACTGCTCTCCTTGGAGTCGTTCTTCTCCAGGGCTGACCCTGCACTCTTGCCAAACCTGCACCCTCCTCCTTTCCAGTTGCTCCCACCTCTGGTTCTCTGCTCAGGCCAGGTTCCCACTTCTTCCTTCTGCACTCACATGGCAACCACTGGTGGCTCTGGTTCTAGAGTACCTGACGCCCTCTTCTGGCCTCCACAGGCACCTGCACTCACATGTATAACCCCCCCACACACATACACACCTAATTTAAAATATTACTTTTTTTCATTAGAAAACAGCATGACTTAGCACCTAAGTGTCTTTGGACTTGTACTGTCTCTTTTTTCCCCATAAACAGGTAAGATCTCCCTAGGGTGGTGGCAAAGCCCTCAATTTCCAAAAGTTTTATTATATCCTCATCTGAGTGTGAAAATTTAAGATTTAATTTTTTATTTTATTTTTTATCTTTTTGAAGCAGGGTCTCCCTATTAGCCCCAGATGGCCTGGAACTCACTCTGTAGACCAGGCTGGCCTTGAACTCACAGAGATCCGCCTGCCTCTGCCTCCCAAGTGCTAGAATTAAGGGTGTGGCCACCACACCTGGCTTAAAAGATAGTATTTATTAAGTTCTTATTGTGTACCAGGTAATGGAAGCAATTCGTGAGTATCTTGTTTATTCCAATAGCCACTTTAAGATGACGCACTGATACTGCCATATTTCATGTGAAGAGGTCACACAACTGGAACAAAGTCATCTAGGTGGTACATGTGGAGCCAGAATTCAAAGCCAGTCTAACATTGGAAACTAGGCTCTTAGCTATTTTATTGTTCTGGCTCTCAGAGCCTAACCCTGAGTTGTTTTCCACTCAGTACCTATTGTAAAACTCTCCCCTAATGCATGCACTGCCTGATGCAATGAGAGACCACAGCTAATGACGAGAGTTACTTGTCTATTGATGCATAGCAAATTATCCCCCAAAGCTGGCCACTCAGAGTAATCTTCACACCTTAACCTACATAGCTCAAGAATCTGTCACAGCTTAGCTGCCTGTAGCTGTCTCTGTGTCCCTTACTAGGCTGTATTCAATGCATCAGTCAAGGCTGCAAGTTGTCACAGAGCTGGACAGAGGGAGAATCTTCCCTCTACTTCCTGGCTTCTTGACAAAAGTTGGTCCTCTGTGAATTCCCAGCGGCAAGCTGCTTCCTCACCATGCAGCCCGTCCCCAAGCAGCTCACAACAGGGCAATTACCTCCATCAGACAAGGAATGGAAAAGGAGAATGGGGCATGGTCTTCTGTACCCTGATCCTGGTAGTAACACCCATAATTTTTTCTATATTCTTTTTCATTAGAAGTGACACACTAGCTCTAGTCTACCCATCAGGGGATAGGATTACGGGAGCCTGGGTGCCAGGAGGTGGACAGGCCTGGCTGGGAGTCATCTCAGGATCATGCATCTAAGCAGAGCAGTTGTGGGAGGCCATGCTGAACCAGAGCGGGTGAGGAGACACCTGTTCTGGTGGGCACATCTGGGCAGAGAAGCCACTTTGAGGGGACGATAGAGGCAGGTCATGGAAGGAACCTGGCTGGTTAAGGCAGCAATGAGATGCTCTCTGCACATGATGTTATAAGGATGAGGGTATGGGAGGATGACCCAAGACAAATGCAGAGCAGGACGTTGTAGGAGGATCCAGAGTCTTCATCTTTCATAGAGCCGGGGGAAGTCCTTGGAGGAGGTGAAGCAGGAAGGCCTAGACAAGGCAGGAGTGGAAGACACTGGTGTGTCAGGGGCTGTTACTTCTGGAAAAGAGAGTGTGGAGCCTGAAAGCTGTAATTTGGAAGAATTGACTCAAATAGTTCACCACCCAAAGCAGGCCATGGTTCAAATCTTGAACAACCATCTAGTGGAACCTGTGTCCTTCCATACTTCTGTCTGCTGGTCTGAGGCAAAGCTGATCTTTTTCAGACTCTTTTAGGATCTGGAGAAAAGGGTTCCTTGCAGGGTAAATATTCTGATTCTCTGGCAAAATCCCCTAGCTCTGGAATGTCTGTGATCAGGCAACGGTATTTTAGCCCACCGCTATGATTCTCTCAACCCCCTCTACTGTACTCAATATTACTGTTATTATGATGATGACTTATGTCTTCGGTTGAGTTTTCTTAGAAATCGTGTCTTTTGGAGGTTATGTCACAAAATACTCATAGGGAGCAGGCAAGGGAAAGAAACTCATAAAATGTGTGTTCATGTGTGTGTTCATGCATGTGGTGCATACGTGTGTGTGTCTATGTATATGTGTGTGTTTGTGTATATATGTGTATGTGTGTGTGTTATCAGGCATATCACTATGAGGCATAACTCCACATAGAACACACACTCCTGTCTTTCAACAGAGGGCTAAAGAGGCCCCAGGGTATCACTAATTCCCACCCTGTGAGTCTTGTATACATCCCAGCCCAGGCCTGGTAGACTTCCATAGCCAGGGTAGAAAGAAGTGGGAACCACAGATGATTGCAGATAGCAAGCTGGCATGAATAGGGTGACTTTTGAGAGAGTAGGCAAGGGACCTAACAAAACCTCATAGCAATGTTAATCATAGCTAAAAAGGTTTTCATATAATGAGTCTCTTTAATCCCCAAGGAAATGCTAGCTCAGTTCTTGACACATTTAGGTGCTCAACTGATGTTAATTAAACCTGTTAGTGATGCCACTGTGTGCCCAGGGTCACTGGGCTTGTAAATGTCAAAGCCAAGACTCCTCTCAGGTCATCTGGTACAGAGTCCATTGGGCCTTAGCCTGTAGGACAAGGAAATTGTCACCACTAAGAGCGATCCTGCCTGGGCTGTGGAGACAAGCTGAGGAGAGAGATGCCTGGTGCTAGGAAGGACCAACCGTAACATCGCCATCTTGCTCTGGGTCAGTCCAATTAGCAGTATTTGTCTGATAGAATTATGAAGAGGTAAACCCCTGAATGACCTATGGGGCTGCAGATGAGCCCGCGGGAAGAACAAATGGGGGTGACCTAAAGTGCATGCCTGTCTGCAGCCAGCCAAAGTCACCAGACAGGAAAACATTCAATTAGGTCTTACCTTCCATTTGTTTCTCGAGACCAACATAGCTGATCCAAGTTGGTATAGGAAAAAACCTACTCAGAACAGGTTCCTGATCCACTGAAACATGGCCGGTCCTAAGCTATGTTCATTCTTGACCAAGGTCAAGAAGATTTCTTCCTTTGTTCTAGAATCAATGTTATTTCAGAGCTCTGGGCCTGGAGGACAGATCCTATGCAGACTGGCAACCATGGAGTGAAAAGATTGCCGGAGAAGCAGAGCAAATAGGGGCAGAAAATACAGGGAGCTGTGAGGACAAGAGCATGGGCCTCGGCTGCTTCTGAAGCCAGCCACCTGGATTTAAATGAAAGGGGGAAGGTAATCTCCACACTTGGGAGATTAAAAGTTCAAGATTATCCTCCACTATATAGTGAGTTCCAGGCCAGCCTGGGCTACATGAAACTCTGTCTCAGAAAACAAAACAAATGAGAGGAGAGAGGAGAGAGAGGAGAGAGGAGAGAGGAGAGAGGAGAGAGAGAGAAAGAGAGAGAGAGAGAGAGAATCATCCTGTGTGTGTCAGGCCTGTGATGTTTAGTGCCTTTATGGTGGTCTCTTGCAGTTAATCGGTACAATAGCCCTTAATGTACCTGCTGTCACCTCCTCTATGATTAAGCAAGAGCATTTGAACCAGTGTAGCTCTACCTGACTCTAAATTCCTTGTTCCTTCCTCCCTGTTGTGCCTCAGTTTCTTTATGAGCTTTAGAGGACTATCACATCAAACGTGTAGCCCGTGCTTTGTGAGTATGTACATGCCTGTGTGAAGGTATATGTGAGCTCAGGTGTGCATGTCTGGGGAGGCCAGAGAACAACTTAAGGTGTTGTTCCTCTGGGGTCGTCCATATTTATTTATTTATTTTGATACGGGATATCTCACTTATCTGGAATTCATCACTAATTGGCTAGGCTGGCTGGCTAGTAACAGAGATAGGCTTATCTCTACCCAATACCAGGATTGCAAGTACACACCAACTCAAACCACCACACCTAGCTTTTTCTATGTGGGTTCTGGAGATTGAACCCAGGTCCTTCATGCTTTCAAGACAAGAGCTTTACAGACTAAGCAATCTCCCCAGCCCTTAGCTGATGCCTCTTTAGAAAGTGTTTTCTACATGACAACACAGCATATTGGAGGAATCAGACACCCCAGCTTCTGCCCCACCTTTCAGCATCCTTCCAGAATGAAGTGGGGAACCGTAAACTCCTTTGTCCAGCTGGAGGGGGGCCACTTGGGAGAAGAGTTCTCTGGTGTGTGACAATCAATGGGACAGGGTCTATAGAGTTAGAAAAAAAAAAAGGAATTTTTTTAAAGCCAGGTTTCCTTTTATTATTATTATTCCTATCAGAAGTCCACTGGGGAAATCTTTATCTGCATTAAACATACATAAGAAGAGGGAAGGAAAAAAGGCACACAAGAGTGTGTCCTACAAAGCGTGTCTTTGAGCCCAGCTCTGTTCCTCTGTCAAGTTCTTTCCCGTGTTCTCCACAAAGATGGAATCTGGGTTCAAGGTTGAATGGAAAGCCCGCTCCTGATGGAAGCGCGTATCCCCTGAACACACCTCTAGGAGATTAGCCCGTCATTAAATATTTGTAGGATAACAGGAGAAGCCTAATTTAGTTTTTGTTTCTTTCTCTCTGTGGTTTAATCACAGATGAAAGAGACTAATCGTACTGCAGAGCTTTCTGGTGATCAAAGGCCAATCAATCCTCTTTGTGGAGTAATTAACTATTTGCTAAACTTACAGAATTGATTTCCATTTAGGGCTAAGAGAGAGGGTTTTAAATGAAGACTGATTCACCAGG
Organism: Rhizomys pruinosus; assembly: GCA_009823505.1. Lineage (NCBI taxonomy): Eukaryota > Metazoa > Chordata > Mammalia > Rodentia > Spalacidae > Rhizomys > Rhizomys pruinosus. The sequence continues at coordinate 1,286,778 of VZQC01015175.1, forward strand.
CAGGGAAGGGAATCTCAGGGCTGATGCCAAGAGATAGTCAGGGTGATGAATTGGAATCTGCTAATTAGAGACTGAAAAAATACAGCCAGAACCTGACCCTATTCAAGAGGACTTTAGGGGAAGGACAGGCAGGAGGAAGGGTGGACGTGGACACTGGTTTTATCTGGCAGGCAGCTGTGGATGCTGGAAACAGAAAGAAGCCTTGACATCCTGATCAGATACAGATGCTCAACTGTGGAAGAGGCTGTATACATGTGGTCCAGAACCCATGTAGACTCCTGCTATGGGAGCTGGAAGGGGGCATGGTAACCTGAGCCCCCTGTCACAGGAGCATGCCCCCTAGTAAAGAACAGTTCCCCTGGCTGTTCTGTACATCTAGATCCTATCCTTATTGAAACTTATATTGAAAACCAGTCAAGAATTTTGACCCTGTTGGCATCAATAGAATCTGATCAGACAGATACACTTGGGACCTCTAATAAATAAAAAGCCCACATCAGCTTAAAACTATGAAGTTTTGAAGCAAGCTAATAATACCCCTGTCTAGGGTTGCCAGATACAGTGAACAATGGCCAGATTAGTTGTAATTTCACATGAACAAATAATTTTTAGTATCAGTATATCTTAAATGGTTTGTCCCTTTATTTTTTATTTTTATTTTTTAATTTTATTTATTTTTGTATGTGTATGAATGTACTGACTGCATGTAGGTTTGTGCACCCGTGTCATGCAATGCCACAGAGGTCAGAAGAGGGTCTCGGATTCCCCTGGAACTGTAGTTCTCCTGGATTGGAGTTACAGACAGTTCTCAGCCGCCATGAGGGTGCTGGGGATCGAACCCAGGTCCTCTGTAAGAGCAGTCAGTGCTCTTAACTGCTAGGCTATCTCTCCAGCCCAGGTTTGTTCCTTTAGTGTGAGTGTATTCCCAGATGTTTTAGGGTTCCTTTGGCTTTCTGACTGAAACCAAGCAGCTCTGTTGAAATTGAGCCTTGTGCTTTCCGTGTTCCAACCTTTCTGAGCCTCAGTTTCTCCTGGAGGAAGATTCATAGTAGTGTCTGTTTCATTATGGACCCTAAATTAACCAACTTAATGTGAGGTCCTTCCTACAATGCAATGTCTGGCAGAGTTTTGCTCTCTATAAATACTACCTCTCATTAGAGGGAGGGAACACTATTCATTTGATAAATAAAAATAATAGTTTTAAGCATTAATAACCTGTTTTCCTTTTTGTCTCTTTTTGCTCTTTATCTTGTCTTCAACCTTTCTCAATCTCTTTTCTTCTGCTTCTCCCCTGCACATCCTCTTTTCCACAAATTCCATTAATATCACTTCGTAAATGACAGCACCTTCCTCCACTCCCCCCCACCCCCGGCAGCTGGGCAGATATCGAGTAGCCACGGGCTATTTCGAGGTCCTATGATCTCGGCCATGTTCTCTGACCTTCTGTGACTCTGTGTCCTGAGGTGAAATGACAGCGATGCTGTTACGTGTGGGATCAACTTAATAATAAGGAGAGCACTTCCAGTAGCATCTGACACATCATTCTGTGTGCCTGTTAGCCCGGCCTCCCTAGAAACACAGTGCTTATTACATTCAGTGCTATCTCTTGAACCCAGCTCCATGCTGGTTTGACACTGAGAATGAGTAAATAGATGTGGGTCCCAGGATTGCTGTCCACGGACCCCCTCTGTCCAGAGGAGCTCCATGAAAACCCAAATCCCTTGATTAAGATGAACCCGTGGGTGGGTTTGAGGATTTGAAGCAAATGAGAATAATTTCCTGGTCTCCCCGCAGGTGAGTTCCAGGCAGAGCCTCCCAGCTGGTCAATAAGGACTGAACAGCATTCCTTGAGAACTTAGAGCATGATGTCCCTGATGGCCACTGCCGTCACGATCTCCTCACCACAGCTGTGTAGACCGCCCCCCCCCAGAATGAGGGCAGGCCAGGCATGGATGCCCCTTCTGTGCCCCCTCCCCCAGCAGTTCTCTCCAGCACGTGTTTCTGGGAAGGAAGAATAGTTCAGACATGAGCAGCAATTGAGCACAGGACCTGAGCCAAGTGAGAGAGGCCTGGCTGGGTAGCGCTTCCAATTGATAAGAGAGCTGAGGACTCCTAACGCAGTGGGTAAAATCCCAGATGAAGAAAGATTCGGGAAGGCTGATTCTGTTGGATGTCCCTGTACTGCACTCCAAGTGGCCGTTCCTGCCTCTTAGAACTTTTGTCTGTGCCAAGCATGGCTCCAAAAGCTTGCCACGCGTGAACTCTTCAGCCTCCTAACTGCAGGGGCTGCTGTTACCCTCCGTCTTTTCAGTGAGGACGCACAGGTGAAGCTGCTGTTGCATAGGCTCTGCCAGGTGTTTGCAGTTTCCTCTGTCACTACAGAGTATTCCTGTGCAACTACATGAAGACCTGCTGGGTGATACTTTAGACAGTGCCACACAGCAGGGTCTAGGGACATGGGGATGCTGCGGACTCCACTTTGCCCACTCTGGACCACCGGCCATGAGTAAAAGGATGTGTAGACATCGTTGTGTGCATTTCTCAGATCTGACAGTGGTAAGTGGGAAGGAGAATATTGGTCTTTCAAGCTTGCCACCAATCCTGCATCCAGGGAGAAGGAATCTCTTCTGGACCGCCTGGCCACAGTGCAAGCACGATCAAAGATAGCTTCACTACAGGCCTCCCAATTTTGAGGGTTAAAAGATTTTGGAATGGGGGGCTGGGGAGATGACTCACTGGCTGCTCTTGCAAGGGACCCAGAATCAATTCCCAGCACCTACCTGAGAGCTAACAACTGTCTTAACTCCAGTTCCCGGGAATCCAATGTCCTCTTCTGACTTCCAGGGTACAGTGACACACATGCAGGCAATTCACTCATGCATGCAAAATAAAAATAATACATATAATATTTAAAAATATATCTTGGAACAACCAGCTGAAAGTTCAAAAGTGATGCTTTATTTGGCCAACTAGGACATAGACCAAATGATACAGGTGAGAGTCTTTGAGGAGCGAGCACTAAACTAGGAAGTCACGTCCATGGTCCTGCCCCTGGCTAGCTGGACACACAGAGTTAACTGGAACTGTACTGCTGAGCCTTTGGAGAAAGGAAGAGGTTAAACATGGAGGCAAAGTACAAGAATCCCATTTGATTCTTTATTGTAAATTGAATTTACCTATCCAATAGCTAGGACTTGCTATTCCATGCCACAAGAGACCAATGTCCCCACAGTGCCTCGTGAGCAGGGTCTAGCTGATGCCCACTTAGGATGGAGTGGCACAACCGCCCCCCCAGTGTTCTCTGAGTGATTTAGGAAGGAGGGAGAAAATGGCTGGGGAGAGAAGGGGGCTCCCCAGTGGTGTCTGGAGAAGGACCCTCAGTGCGGCCCCAGCTCTCCTGAGCTGACCAGCAGCGTTTAAATGCAAGGGCGGCCGTGAACTGACTCGCTGCTGGATAATTACGTTAGGGACCAATACGGCCTGTTGAAAATCAATTCTGTTGGACCAGTGTGTTTGTTCGGAAAGCCACTCAGCCAATTCAGGAGTATATTAGGCAGCAGGCCCAGTGCGGTGACCTCTTCCGGATTGGGGTTGACACTTGAACGAAGGCGTTTGTCCAGTTAAAGGACAGTACTAGCAGCAGGCTCTTATCTCCCCTAAATTGGATTACTCCGATCTGCTTGTTCTCTTTAAAGATAGTGACTCTTGGGTTTTCCCCCTCTCTTTCTATCTGTCTAAGATGGTTACCTAGTGATTACTGTTTAACTTGCCATCCTTATGTATTCCTGGACACCTAACGCCAAATGTCACCAGTGTGACTTCACTTTCCTGTGTGGAGAAGGTGACCGGAGCCTGACACTTCCATTTTTCAGGTCACTGGTTGGACTGGGGATGAGTTGAGATCCTGATACCTGGACCTATGTGTTTGCTGGGGGAGCAAACCTGTGGCATACTGAAAAGTAATCAGAGCACAGGTCTTGGGATAGCCCAGACCTCCCTTCTAACAGGCCAGTACACTCTTCACAGACTCCCCTTGTCTCCAGTCAGTTCCCTGTGCAGCCAGTGTCCCTTGCGTGGGAATGGGAAGCTGCGGTCTCCAGCTCTCTAGAGCATCTACGTCCTGCATAAAAGAGTGAGGAGGCTGGAGAAGCCATCAGTGAGGGCAGACCCAGGAAGGGAAACCCAGAAAACTCCACCTCAAGCACGTCTCCTGGTGGGACCTTCGCTCTCTGGAGCCACCACAGCTGCCTTTGTTCACCATGCCCATAGCCTGTCAAGACACTGCCAAGTCTGGAGAGTCCCAAATCCACTTCCTGAAAGAACCCAGGGAAGACTTATGGCTGCAATTATGGATTCTTTTAATGACACATAAAATTAACTGCTCCACCTGTCCGTTCATTTTGACAGCTGAGGGTTTCTCTGTGATAGAAGGAGGGCCAGGCACACTGTCAGCAATTCACGTGGCCGATATCCCAAACCCTATCAACCAATTAGACTGCAGGAGCGAGCTGCACCATTTTCTAATGGAGCTATAATCAGGCTGCTCCCTCACCCAGAAAGAGCAGATAGTCTTGTCCAGACTGGAGACGGAAATCGTCAGGGGGAAAGGCTTGAATAAATCAGAGGTGATTTCAGCACAGCTTGCTATAGGCTCGTTATAACTAGAATGTGGCTGCTGAGGCCCAGCCTCCCACAAAGACCGCCTCACTTAAAAGAAGGCAGAGTTCTCTGTGTAGAGAAAGTAACATGGCTTCCCAAATGAACAGCTGGGAAGGCAGCAGCCCTGGATATTGGGACCAAGTTCTCAGGGGTCCACCAAAGTGTGAGGAGAAGAGGAGGCAGGGAAGGGAAGGGAATAAGAAAGGAAGGCGGAATGGAGAGAGAGGCGGGAAGGGAGGAAGAGAGGGGAGCAGGGGAGAAGGGGGAAGGAAAATGCAGAAAGAAGGTACCTTTGACTGATTGATGATTGGCGCGGGGGAACACATGGGGTGCTGCAAGCATATATGGGGGCTTCAGAGAACAACTTGCAAGAGTCAGTTCTCTCTTCTACCACTTAGGTCCCAGGGATCAAACTCAGATATTCATTCTTGGTGGCAAGTGCCTTCACCTGCCAAACCATCTCCCTGGCTCATGAAGGAGGAAGAAAGATTGATCAGCCATCTACCCAGCTGCAAATGCTGGCTGATAACATCTGCCCTGAAAAGGTAAAAATCTTTTGGAATAACTGTGAAAATTGGCTGAGATCATGTGGGTGAAAGATCTGGGCCCGTCGCCTTTAGTAATTCAACCACTCCTAGAGCGTGCTACCCAGTGCTGCTGGGGCTTCCCGATACTTTTTAATGGTGGGGATTGGCTTCAGGTGATTCTGTTGCTCAATTAGAGACCCAAAGAGGTGTCCGAATACTCGTGAGAATCTAGATATAGGACTGCACACAGCAGCTGGCGACAGGTCCAGTGAGTGTGGTTGGCTGCCCTGACCATAGACAGGACATCCTTTCCAGATCTGAAGATCTCCAGCACGTTTGCTGGAGCAGAGCACAGGCACAGATCTGCCAGGAGCCACAGAACACCCGTGGGGAACTCAAAGGCAGACAGTTGTAAAAGCTATTCCTCTGGAATCTGTTACACATTCTTTAACTTCTCTCCTTTGGGTGTATGTGTACTTGTGTATACATGTATGTGTGTGCAGTGTATACATGTATGTGTACATGTGTATACATGTATGTGTGCAGTGTGCATGCACTGTGTCCACATACATGTGGAGACCAGAGGTCAGCCTCCTGTGTTCTTGCTTGCAGTACACCTGGTTTTTATAGAAGGGTCTCTCTTTGGCCCCAGGGATCATTAATGATTCTACCTACAGTTTAGCCAGCTTCAGGGATCCCCATCTCTGTCTCCCCAGCTCTAGGATTACAAGCGCACCCCCCCCCCGTGTCTGGCTTTTTGTATGAGTTGGAGGGATCAGACTCATGTCCACATGCCTGGATAGCAAAACCCTTACCAACTGGCCTGTTCTCCTACCTACCCCCAGAATCTGTAATTTTGATATCCTCAAAAGACAGGCTGACCCATGCAAGATCTTGTGGGCCCCAGACAGGATTATAAAAACATTACTCTCTTGGAGTAGACTCTGCTCACAGTATATTTTTCCACTGTATTTTAATGATGTCATTGATTTCCAATCAATGCTCTAAAATGCCACAGAAAAGTCCCCAACAGAAATGCATCAGCTGTGGCTCAGAAGAATGACCCCCCCGCCCCCACGTCCAATGGCTGAGTTTACAGGGCTTTCCCCAACCCTCCTCATTTTCCTAGATGAGGGTTGGTCATCCCCAACAGCATTTTTCCATCTTCAACTAGGAATGAAGGGTCCAAAAGAGCTTCCCAAATGAGCACCAGCGGTTCCGTATGAAGGACGTGTGAGCGTTGCTTGTGTGGATTTGGCTTGTGTGGCTAATTGCTGTGTGTAGAAGGTAACATCTGTGAAGATCAGTCCATCCTCTGAACACCAGACTCTCAAAGTCAACGACAAAGCTCTCTGGGTGAAGCCCATCAGTAGAAACACCCGTGGGAACATCAAACACAGCTTCAAGTGGAAAGGGGCTGAGTGTGAAACTTTCAAGATCAAGGAGAAGGCTAAATTGAATAAATTCTTTTAGGGTCTAAAGAGGATGGGGCCAGGAGGGGGGCAGATGACGTACTCTGAGGCTGAACAACACTTGCCAGAGAAGCCTTTAACAACCCAGGAAGACATATCCAGTTGCATGGAGACTGAAATATTGTTTGACTTCTTTAGGGCCTGCTTCCGGACCAATGTCAAGAACACTTGGAATAGCTGAGTGCTTGGAACATAGTTCCATGATGCTTGCCTTAATGACCAGCAGAAAATAAACCATGGTTTTGGCAGGTTGGGGGCTATTTGCTTTAAACCCATCTGCCCACACAAGTTTCAAGCAATTAACAAACAGAAATGGAGAGATCTTGCTTACAGTGAGCAGTGTGTGGGCCACTGTGGTGGTAGCTAGAGGGTTGTGAACTAGTTGTGTTTCTTTTTTTTTTTTTTTTCTCCCTTCATCATCTGACTGCCTGAGGATCAAGTTTGACACTCTGTCAGCTTTTAAAGAAAATACTTAAATGTCAAAAGGTTTTTCACTGTTTCCATATGTGCTGGATAGCAGATTAGCCCATAAGAGACAAAGTTCTTGGTTAGCATACCAAGGCTTGGAGGTCTTTGAAAAAGATTTATGTATTTAATTTTAATTATGTGTATGTGAATATGTATATGGGAGAGTATATGCATGTGAGTGAGTGAAGTTTTCTACAGAGACCAGAAGAGGGCATCTGATCCCCTGGAACTGGACTTACAGGTGGTTGTGAGCTACCCAATGTGGGTGCTGGGAATCAAATTCAAATATAAGAGTGGTACACACTCTTAACCACTGACCCGTTTCTCCAGCCCCAGGCTTATGAGTTTTAGAGTGTTCAGGACTTTAATCTTAAAAGTATAGTTTAATTCTCTTTGAGCAATCTGCTACATGGGACCCTGGTTTTAAATAAACCATATGATTACAGTGGAGACAGCTGTAGCCACCTCCCTCCATCACTCTCCCTTAGTAAATATTTCTGCAAAACATGAAATTAGTTACTGTAACAGATGGGAAGCATTGATCAGAGCAAGCGTGTCACCACACCCCTTGTGCTCCCAGGTGAGGCTCAGCGCCTGCCAGCACCCTTTCTTCTGAGCCCTGATGTATCTGGTAGCCAGTGAGAAGAATTGGGGTGGAGAGGAACACCCCAGAGGGTGAGGAGGTAATGAATGGGGAACGGGCTGAACCCCTAATACTCCCGGATGGAGCTGCTTTTCATACAGGAACATGTGCGGAGTGACTGTAGCAGAGTCATGGGTGCCATTTTGAATTTCACAAATACCCAGTTCTGGGCATCTGGGCCTGGAGAGGGGAAGGGAGCAAAACTAAGGGCCTGAGTTTGATTCCTGGGAAAGGAATCACTGTAGTTGTGAATTGGGCTATGTCAGGCGGTAGAACTAGACTGGAAAGTTTCTTTGGGGAGGACATGAGCTGGGCTATCTAACCCAGTGTTAAATACTTTTGTCATTGCTGTGTCAAAAATACCTGACAAAAGCAACTTAGGAAAGCTTATGTGGGCTCACAGTTTGGGGGGAGGGTCGCATCCATCATGGTGAAGTTGCACCAGCAGGACGGCCATGTGGCTTCCCACATTGTATCCCCTGTCAGGAAGTGGAGAGAGACAGTGCTCAGCTTCTTTCTCCTTTTCAGTCATCCAGGGACCCCAGCCCGTGGGATGGCAGTGTCCACATTCAGGGTAGGTCTTCCATCTTCAGTGAAACCTTCCTGGAAACACCCTCATGTACACATACAGAAAAGGGTATGAGGATCTCAGGTACAGCGTGAGAAACAAAGGCCCAGAGACCCGGGCCATCACTGTAGACCCCCAGGTTCCTGCAGGAGTGATAAGTATTGAAACCAAGGTGCAATTTACTTTGCCACTTACCTCTTTCCTCTTCTTACTTTCATGCTTATATTCTCTCTCTACATGTATTTTACACACACACACACACACACACACACACACATATATATATATACACACACACAATACACACACACATAATTTGCCTCAACCATTTCAGCATAAGTGATCATCATATCTCCTCTTGCTCTCTAAATACTTTAGTGTGTATTTTCCAAGAACAAGTCTACTGCTTTATCTAATCCCTATGCAATTATCTCAATCAGACCATTGAACACTTATGCTTTACCATCAATTAATCCACAGGCTGAATTCAAATTTTATCCACCCCCCCCATAATACTCTTCATCTGGTAACACACACTGCCTCTCATCATTGCATCTCTGGAGTTTCTTTAAAACCAGAACAATTCTTCATTCTTTATCTTCCCTTGTTCTTTTTCTTTCCATAACCTTGACATTTTTGAAAGGTACAGACCATTTATTTTGTAGAAGGTTACTCAATTTGGGTTTGTCTGATGTTGCCTTGTGATTAGATACAGGTGATGAATTTGGGTCAGAAATACCCCAGGAGTGATGGTGTGTCTCCTCAGCACATCAAGTCAGAAGGAAGTGATGTTGGGCTGGGGCCATGATTAGTTCTGATCTCAGATTACCTGGCTAAGGTGGTGTGTGTCAGCTTTCTCCACCCTAAGGCTGCTGTTTGGCCCTTTCTGATTAATGGGAACAGGGTGGTAGGGGGAGATACTTTGTGACTATATAAAAATACCCTGCTCTTCAGCCAACTTTCACAGCTAATAATTGCTGTGAGGCTTGCAGGATGATTTTCTAATTCTACAACCCTATGTGTTTAGTTTAAGTCCCCTGCAAGGCAGAGCTCTCCCTTCTTCCCACTGAGTGAGTGATGTTTGCTCATTTATATCAGCTCAAATTCATGGATTCTTATAGATTGTTCATTAGGTTTCAATCTATGAATGTCATTTGGTAATTTCTAAATTTGTTTTTACTTATTTTTATTTTGTGTGTATGAATTTTCTGCATGTCTGTAAGTGCTCTATGCATGCAATGCCTGTGGACCTATGCATGCAATGCCTAGAAGACACCCTAGAACTGGAGTTACAGGTGGTTGCTACCTGTCATGTGGGTGTTCAGAACTAAACCTGCGTCCTCTGCAAGAGCAGCCAGTGCTCTTAACCACTAGGCCATCTCTCCAGCCCCTAATGCTATTAGTAATTTTAACACTCAAATTGTCCCAGAGCTGGCTATGTGGGAGGTCCTTCTGTCCCTTTCTCAGGCCTTCTTCATTTTATTCATTAAGTACTTTCTTATTTTCTGGATCAAGATATTCAGGCTGTCTCTGAATTGGACATTGCTCAAAAAACTCATGGATCCTTTTAGTAAAGGAGACTTGTAAAGCCACAACCCAGGCTTCGGAGCAATGGGTTATTATTTCAAGGTTTTCTCAACAGAAATAGCTAGAAGATGATGGAGGGTAGATGGTTGATTGATTGCCTGATTGATTGAGATTATAGATATATTTAAACCGTACTGACATATTTATTCCAATTCTATAGCATCTTAGCCTTCTTCCATGTATTTGGAAATACTTCACTGGTAAGGAACACATCAGCTTCCATTTTCTTAATATATTTATTCATTTGCTCAATCCTAGGCAATGAAAAGCTGACTTCAAATTGTCCATGCCTATCACTGTGAAAACCAAAGCTATTCACCAGGCTTCTGTGTTTCCTGGCATGCCTTTTCATCTGCAGACTGAGGAAATGGAGTTAATATCCTGTGTCCTATGGTGAGGTGGAGGGAGGCTGGGGCTGTACCTCAGTAGTAGAGTGCTTGCCCAACGTGCAGAAGATCCGGGTTCTGCTCTGTCATCAGCCCTTTGGCAGTGGATAGATCCATTATGGAGTATCCGTGTATCATTATTGCAAGTCTACCTTGATTCATGTGTTTCCCCTGGAGGTCTTTATCTCCTTTCTTGTGGGATGAGTCTATAGAGCACTGCCATAGTTGTAAAAGTCAAGCTTAAGTCAAAGGTGTGCTGGGAGGAGTTGCTCCCACCCTGGTCCCAGTCACTTCTTGCAAAGAACCAATCGCATCCATTTCTGGTTTTCTTTCCAATGTTTCTTTTGGGGAAACTAAGTAGACATACATGTCCTTTAATTCATTTTCTGCCTTTTTCTCACTATACATCCTGGAAATCTCTCCACACCAACCCATTGGGTTTTTCCTCATCCTGTGACAAAGACTCACACATCGTGTGACCATACCCCAGTTTATCCAGTCCCCTTCTATTTGTGGGAACTTGCATTCTTTGAATATCTTGCAATTGTGAGTAGTGTTTGATATAGATATTTTTACACATATTTATCTATTTGGGGGCAAGTATCTTCAGGGTGAATTACCTCGGGAAATTTCTAGAGAAGTCACTGGGTCACCAGGTATATAAATCTCTCACCTGTACTCCCTCTAACACTGTGGGGAGTAGCCTTTGTCTTGCCAACAGAAGGCATCAAGCTTTCTAACATTGGCAAGTTTGATAGATGATAAATAATACTTTGGTGTGGGTTAAAAAGAAAAACACTTAATTTAGATACAGTTCTATCTTAATTTAGATACTGAAATAACCAATTTGGGGCATTTTAGTAAATTTACAAATGCTGGCACTAGAGAATATGTTATAACTTGGTACTTCTTTTTTAAAATTTATTTATTTATTATTGTTTATGTGTATCAGTGTACTGTCTGCATGTAGGTTTGTGCACCCGTGTCATGCAATGCTGTGGAGGTCAGAAGAGGGCGTCAGATTCTCTGGAACTGGAGTTAAAGATGGTTCTTAGCCGCCATGTGGGTGCTGGGAATCAAACCCAGGTCCTCTGCAAGAGCAGTCGGTGCTCTTAACCACTGAGCCATCTCTCCAGCCCCATGAACTTGGTACTTCTTATTTATCATTGTCCTAACTCTCCAGCTCCACCAACCCCAAGCTACTAATAATCTACTTTCCACCTATAGATTTACCTATATTGGACATTTCACGTATATGGAATCATAAAAATATATGGCCTTTTGTAACAAGCTTGTTTTGTATTTTGCGTGTAAGCCCATCAAGCTGATAGCATGCATGAGAACTCTATTCCTTTTTATGACCAAATAGTATTCCATTATATGGCTATACCACATTTTGGTTATCCATTCATCTACTGATATATATTTACGTTATCTCTATCACCCTTCTATTATGAATAATGTGATCATAAACATTAATGTATAAGTTCTTAGGGATAGATGGTTTTGTTTTCATAGATATCTACTTAAGACTATATTTGTTGTATCTGATGGTAATTTTGCATAATTCTTTGAAGACCTGCGAAACAACTTCAATGTAGTTTTCATTTGCACTCTACTTATTATAAATTGAACATTTTTATTCTACTTGTTTCTGTATCTTTTGGAATCTTACATCTATTGCCCCTTTGGTTTTTCAGAATCCTTTGCACATTGTAGCAGTTGGCCTTTTTCCTCTGTGTTGGGACTGCCGTTTTTTCCTTTTGGTCATGCCTTTTGATGTGGCTCACGGTGTTTCTCCCTGTGTTTATGTAATCACATTTATTAATCCTTCCTTCTCTTGCTTCTGAATATTGATTCTAGTTAGATGCCTTCTCTCCAGACTCAAGAATCCATCCAAAACTTTGTCTCCCTCTGAGTTGATGGGCACTATGAGCTCTCTCTCCTTATGCAAATGGGACCTCTGCTTTCTGGACTAAAGCTCTCTCTCTCTCTCTCTCTCTCTCTCTCTCTCTGACAGCTCTGACTTCAGATTTCACAGGTAATTTGCTGACTGTGTCCACCACTGCTGAATCTTATAAATGCCATCATCATTTTTGTCATCATCATCATCAGCTAAAGCATGAGGCTCCATCGTTTGCCTATTGTTAGAGCAGGTGAAGGAGCTGAAGACACACAAAGGAGTTGCTGTAGCTGTGGAATAGGCAGAGTCAAAAGTCCTTGGAGGTCAATTCATGTCTGAAAGATACAGAGGGAGACTGTTACAAAGCACCCATCCTTTGTGGTTAAAGAGTCGATTTATCTCATGAGAGCTGGAAAGCAGCCCACTGCAGAGAATCTCTCTCCTATTTTGGTATGATGCAATAGTGTCTAATTGAAAAAATACACTTGTGCTTAAGACATTGTTGTTAAGGGGCTGGTGGTGTGGTTCAGTTGGTAGAGTCTTTCCCTCTTTCATGCATAAAGACCCAGGCTTGGTCTCTAGCATGACAGACACAACATGGCAGGAGATGCACACTGGTAACTGCAGCACTCAGGAGATGGAGGCAGGAGAATCGGAGATTCACAATCATCTTCAGCTACATCATGAGTTTAAGGTCACCCTGGGCCACATGACACTCTATTACCAAACAAAAAAAGCAAAATTACTTGCTTAAAAAAGGAAAAACAATACTTGTCCTTTGACTCATAATTGAGTCAAACAAGCTCTCATGCTTCATCAAAAAACCTTCTTCTTGCAGCAGATGGAGGCCACTACAGACATCCAGTCTGGTCAAAATGTGGCAAATAGGTGACCATGGGCTGCCCATCCCCAAATGGTACCTCCACAATACAACCCCAACATTTGAGGTGCAGGGAACATGACAGAGACAGGGCAGAAAGATGGTAAGGGCTGGATGGCCAAGGTGCCTGCAGCTAGGTAGTGTCTTCACACAGGACTGGGAGCCACACCTATGTGAGCTCAACAATAAGGTTGTCTAGACAAGACCTGAATGGTGACAGAACCGGTTGACGTGCCGATGTAGATAGTGAAAATTCCCCAAGGGCTCACCCTAGAAGAACAGCTACAAGCCATCAATGGCTACTGACAGATGGAAAGACCACTCTCTCCAGAGATGAGTCTCTGATAGGTTATCTGATCCCAAGTGGCCAGCCCTAAATGCATATATAAAAGAACAACACTAATGGGCTCAGTGGTGTGTGTGTGTGTGTGTTTCTGTGTCTGTGTCTGTGTGTAATAATTCTACAAGAGGTCATGAACTTGAGAAGAGTGAGGGGAGGCATAAAGGAGTTTGAAGGATGAGAGGAAATTATCTAAATATAGAACTCTCAAATATATGAAAATTTAAAGACCCTTTTGAGATGATCAAGCCTAGTGTTTTAGGCCATTCAACAAGAACTGGTGAGAAGCTTCCATCATGGGATCTGTGTGGGAGGCCCCGTGGAGATCCTGTTCTCTGGGAGTCTATGTACAACTGGAGGAGAGCATGTGGAGAGAGATACAACTTTCTTTCAAGGCAGATAAGAACAGGAGAAAGAAAAAGAAAGAGAGAGAGAAAGAGAGAGAGAGAGAGAGAGAGAAAGAAAGAAAGAAAGAAAGAAAGAAAGAAAGAAAGAAAGAAAGAAAGAAAGAAGGAAAGAAAGGAAAGAAAGAGGGAGGGAAGCTTAAACCATGTTTTGGGGTACAGAGAATGATTTATTATGGAGTTTCTTTGGTAAAATAATGAGACAAAATTGCTCTATGAGGAATAAGTTAGATATTATGAGAGGGATCAGCTGTGTAAGCCTGACAACCTGAATTCGAACCCTAGAACCCATGTAAAAATAGAAGAAGAGAACCACCTCTGTAAAGTTGTCCTCTGACCTTTGTACATGTGCTGTGGCATGTGTACAACACACACACACACACACACACACACACTATTTGTACACGTAATAAAAATAAATAAAAAATTTTAAGGAATAAGCTCGATGGCCCAGAAAAATAATCTGGCATTTAAAGTGCCTTCAGCAAACCTGCGGTGGCAGAAGAACACACTGTATTAAGTCACATGAAATTCTGTCCGGCAGATCAGAACAGTCACATACTGACAAGATCATGTGATTCAACGTGGTCTGTTGTGATTTGAAATATCACAGCCTGGTTGTAGATCTAGAACCCTGGGGATATTTTGAGATGTTTAGGCATCCAAAGGATTGGCCTGAGCATTGGTGGGGGGATAGGAAGGCCGGGGGCCAAAGGCACTTCAGTACTAGATTGGTGGCAGAGGGGGGTGGGAAAAGGACCCTTGAAAGCGATCAAGAGCCCAGTGCGTTAGCTGGATTGTCAGCACAGATGCCAGAGCCATCAACAAAAATGACAGGCCGCAATGGAGACAGTTTTAGGAGAGCTCAACTTTGGTGAGCTCAGTTTTAGGAGAATAGGGTGGGCTAGGCAGTGTGGTCAGTGATTGTGAAGGGAAGGTATGGCACAGAGGTGTGTGCCACAATGGAGGTTTGAGAGGAAAATGGGAAAGAAACCTAGGAGCACCAAGGAAGCCACCATACCTTCCTGGTGCTGAAATCTATGGGTGATGAAAGAAAAAGTTCCTTCCTAAGAGGAAGCAGTGGCCTCCAGAGCACCTTGGTGAAACCAAGATTGCTGGGGAAGCTCCAGTAAGGGGTTTGGGTGTTAATAGATCATGAGTTCTGGATAATAGACTGTGAGGATTTGGGGGAGCAGTGCTTAGGAATGGGTGGAATATTGGGTCAGATTAATAATTTACAACCATGGAAATCAAACCATGGATGATCTGGGGCTAGAACCTATAGGTAAACTGAGGCAAGGAGGAATGCAAAATAGGGTACTAAGCTTAATTCCAGGAAAGCTGTGAGTCATGCTTCATTTGGGGAGGCCTATTTGACAGAGAGTAATGATGGGGAGACGAGTCAGACCAGGAGGCCAGGGACTTTGATGTCTTCCTAGGGTGATGTTAAGACTGAATAAGAAGCTTGAAGAGAAAATGGTGGATGCTCTGGCAGGAAAACGAGATAATAAGAAAGAAGTCTGAGGCTGGAGAGAAGGCTTGGGCTAAAAGCATGTACTGCTCTTCCAGAGGACCCAAGTTCACTTCCCAGCATCAGTGTCTGGGCTCACAGCTTCCTGTCACTCCAGCTCCTGGGGAATCTGACACCTCTGGCTACTGTGGGCTCAGCACTCGCACACCCACACAGAGACACATGATAAAAAGTAAATTGGAAAAAAAAATTTTAAGAAGGAAATTTGATTTTGTTTACATTTATTTATTTATTTATTTATTGTGTGTGGTGTATATGCATGCATTTGTATGCAAATGCACACAGCAGCAGACTAGTGTGTGGAGCTCAGAGGACGACGTCCACGTGACTCCTCACCTCCGCCTTGTTCTTTCCTGTTGTTCGCAGGTGCAGTATGTCCGCAGGCAGGAGTGACAGGATCACATGCACACTGTTGAGCTGCTTTTACTTGGGTTCTAAACATTCCAGCTCATGCTTGTGCAGTAAGCACTTTCTCATCTGAGTATCTCCCTAGCCCTATTTAAAAAAAAAATAAAAATCACTTTATCTTTAGTCCCAGCACTCAGGAGGCAGAGGCAGGTGGATATCTCTGTGAGATCAAGGCCAGCCTGGTCTACATAGCAACTTCTATGGCAGTTAGGGCTATAGGGAGACCCTGTCTCAAGACAAAAAAAGAAAAAAAAATCCCTTTATCTTTTAATCTTAGGTCTATTCCAGTGTTGGTTGAATTCAGAATTTCAAATTTCAATTTTCTGGAAAAATCTGAAGTCATAAGAAGAGTTATTTATTGGTTTGATTTCTTTCTTTTCTAAGAAAAATATGAGGCCTAGAAAATACTACTTGGCCGGGCGTGGTGGCGCATGCCTTTAATCCTAGCACTTGGGAGGCAGAGGCAGGCAGATCTTTGTGAGTTCAAGGCCAGCCTGGTCTACAGAGCCAGTTCCAAGACAGCTGGGGCTACAGGGAGACCCTGTCTCAAAAAGATTAAAAAAAAATACTACTTGGTAAATATTCATATTATTAGTGGTACAACAGTTTGGAATTCTTTTCTTACTAAAATGTACCTTATTAAATTAGGACAGTCAAGCTTTTTATTTATTCCTTAGTTTTTCTGAAAAATATACTCAGGTTTTGAAGTCATGGGCCTGCCACCTTTTATGTTTTTTAGTTCAGTTTACCCTTAAATGTTTTTTAACTGTGTTGAGAGAGCTGCTGAACTTAAATTAGTTTCGGGGTTCCATTCACACACACAAATATCCCACACAGACATCCTCCTTTGGCGAGAAGCAGACAAACTCAAGAGCAAAACAAGCCATTAACATTAGGGTTGAACAAAGAAGGTTCTTATGTCAAGCAGATTCAGAAAGTGCTCATTTTCCCAAAAAGAAATGGGAAAGAAAAGGAGGAAAAGAGATCCCCTTATCCAGATCAAAGGACGATCACAAGAACAAGACCAGAGGGAGGAGGGGGGGGGGCTCAAACTTGGCAGTTGGGCCTTCCTCTTGTCCCTGCCTCTGCCCCCGGCCTCTTCAGCCCAGGATCCTTGATTCTAATCTCTCTGAGCATAAAGGACAGAGACTGTGAGTAGCCACTCACAGGTCCTTTGAGGAGTGGGCAGAACAATGGCCGTCCTCCAGCCTGATGGGCTACAAGGGACAGGAAGCTGATGACAGGGAAACCCCAGGTCCCCACTTCCTTAACTTTCCAGGACGAAGTGGACTCCTGGAGGCAAACCTTCCCTAAATTCATTATTCTCTGTCTTCAGCATTAAGATCGTTAATGCGTTTTCTTCTCTTGCAGTTCTTAAGCTCCTCAGACCCCTGCTGTCTGCTCTCTGTCCCTAGCTCCGTGAAAACAGCCCTCTCACAGGTCAATGCATTCAACAGCCTCTTCTCCTTTCTCATCCCCTGAGCTTATTCGTGGTGGAGAGGCATAGATGGAGCTGAGGATCCTCAGTGGCCTCCTCTGTTTTCTTAACCCCGCCCTCTTCTGGCTTTGGAGACTGTGCCGCTTCTCTTCCCTTGGAGTTAACCTTTCTGCCTCTTTTTTTCTCTTTCCACCTTGAGAACTTACAGTTTGTCCCGGTTTATTTCCAGGTGCTCCACTTAGTCCTGGCCCACAGACCTCATCTGCGGAGCATGAGTAGCCAGACTCTGAACATGCTACTCAGACAGTGGACTCTCTGCCCGTCCTCTATGTATCTTCTTTCTCCTAAAGGGACCTTTGTTTGAGCTACTCAGAGTGGAAAAAGCTCCTATGGTGTCATTATACAATTAATGTTGCCAAATTCCGTCTCTCCTGTTTTAAGCAGTCAGCCCTCTGTCCGCCAGCCACTGTCCCAATCCTCCCCACTTTCACTACTGCTTTAGGGTTCTTTGTGACCCCTGGAAAAAAACCAAACACCTTCTGGCTACTCCACTTTTCCCTCATTACTGTAACTGGTCACTTACCAGCACGATCTCCCTAAATTAAGACCCTGATCTGGACCCTAGTAGCCATCACATAGAGCTTTAATTTTCTTAGCAAATAGATGTAGAGGAGAGAGGACAAGGGGGATGGAAGGAGGAAGGGAGGGCTGGGAGGATGAAAAGAGTGGAAAGAGAAGACAGGGCAGGTATTTCTAAATGTGTTGCTAATTTGGATTCTGAAAAATCACTCATTTTCCCTGTGCTTCAGTTTTCTTCCCAAAACCGTGGAAACTCTGGCCACCACTTGTGTTGTATAAAGTGTGGTTTCCATTGAGCTGCATGAGCTCTTGTAGAAAGAGGTCCCAGAGCACGTATCGATAACACTGTCTCATCGCTTTTCTTTATGGTTTTGATTAGCTTCAGGACCCTAATGAGCATTTGCTAGCCAAATGGTCTTCTTGTGTCCAGTAGACTTAATGCTCCCAAACAGCACCAAAAGACCTAATTATTCCTCTAGACCAGATCAAAACTTTCAAGAAAACTCCAAGGAATGTCTAGTTGGTAAATGAAATTGAAAGTGTCAAAAAAAGAGAAACTCATTTTCTGTGTATTTTACTGAGGAGATATTCAATCTTTTTTGACTTGGGATATTCTTTAACATCTGCTGACAAGAAGAGTCCATCAACACTTCCTGAGTCACCCTCACTGGGCTCCCATGTTAGGTAGGTAGGTGTCTTAACTGCTCATTAACAGTTTAGATTCACTTCCTCTTCTTCAATGGTGAAGAAAGCATTAGTTATAGAGTTTCTATATCTCCATATATAATCTTTATCACATCCAATTATTTCTTATATAATAACTCTAATTTCCTCCAATTCCAAATCTCTTATTATATAGTCATTTTTTAGGGACTGTAAATATCTCCTGGCCAACCTTCACCGAGGAGGGCCCTCGAGTCAGATTACAAATGCATTTCTGCTCAAGTGCTACAAAACACACACGGTCCTAAACCACTTACAGGAAGGCATAGAGCTGAGCATCTCAGATTTCATTCCTTCTGCTTTGCATTTCTTCCAGTATATAATGATGCTGTTAGCCACTGAGTTACCAACTCTGTTCACATGTGAACAGAGGACACTAGCACCACTGTAGATCAAGGGTTCAGTTACTAAAGTCTTTTCCAAATCTCAGAGGCACATTATTGAATAGAAATACCATGATTTGAAATCCAGCCCCATATTGATCTGGATTTGAACATTATACAATATTGAAGTCTTGGATCACGGTAATGGAGCAAAAGTTACATATGAATTCTTTGAATGTACTACATTAGCAGTTCATGATCTAGGGAAAACAGCAAGACCTTAGGGTGTCACTATCTGTGAAAAAAAGTAGGAGAGCTATTCATCTTAATCACATCCCATGTAGACCCTGGCACTCATGAGAACAATACTGTAGACTGAATCTTCATACAGACCAGACAGTGGATTTTGTCCTATGAGGATCCAAGAACAAAGAACTCCAGGCAGAAGACCATGTACAGCTAGACCCCAAGAACTGTTCTTCTAACAGGTCCTTTTCAAATAGACTGAATCTTCATACAGACCAGACAGTGGATTTTGTCCTATGAGGATCCAAGAACAAAGAACCCCAGGCAGAAGACCATGTACAGCTAGACCCCAAAAACTGTTCTTCTAACAGGTCCTTTTCAAACATCTCTTCTTGCATGCTCTTGGATACCCTTCCCATATGTCCTACCCATGAAGGGTGACTGAGATACTCTGTGACCAACCAGACAAAGCGGAAGCATGGAGAGTTGTCAGAATAAGTCCCAAGGGGTGAGGAAGGGGTCATACCTGTGACTATGAGGTTGATGCCACCCTCCCTTCAAGCAACACAAAACCAGACACTACGGAAACCAGCATATCTTAAGCCTATTGTCCTAGTATCTGTCTCTAATGATCTCCCTCCCCTTCACCAAACCACATTCATAAACATTTAATAGTGAACCATCCTACCCCAACTCCAGTCCCCACATGCCCTTGCGCCCCTTTATTCAGTGATCCCACTAGCTAAACTTATCCACAGCCCCCCATGAACTTGCAAACTTCCCTGTGCCAAGCCCACTGACAGGTTTCTATTAGGTCACCTGTCTTGAAGAAGACCCTTCAGTAATAACCATGAAACTCTTCTCTGTGAAACACTGCCTTGGTCCCTCATGCTCCCCACATGCCCTCCTCTGTGCAGCAGATTGTGTCTTAACAGATGTGAATCATCACCCCAACTTTGCATTAGCCATCAACAAACATACTTTGGCCACATCCTACTTGTCATCAATCCTGTCCCCTTATAAGATCTGTACTCCCCAGAACTTGGCTAGTGTCACCCCAATACCTAGCTCCATTCATCCATCCAGATTAATCCTGAAGCCACCTCATCCATTTGCCTCCACTTTCCTTTCTTCTCTCCCTTCCTGGTCATCTGCTATTTCCTGGGCCACCCAGGCTATTTCCCTGACCCATCAGTAGGCGGCTCAAGATGCCTCTCTCTTCCCCATCCAGCCCTAACTGTGGGGCTCCTTCCTCTCATGAGTGCCTGCTTAGGATGACCCTACTTGATCCCTGTTACATTCCTCTGGGCTTGTCAAAGGTTTGCATTGTGTCCCTGAGTAGCTGGGGCATGGCGTGAAGAGTGAGCACAGCCCAGTTCTAATCATGACAACCTCAGCCCCAGTGGAAGATGAATAATAACAACTGCTCCAGCCCATCGTCCCAGAAGAGCCCACCGAGGACGTTTGTTTTGGAATAATGAATATGGAAATTTGGAATCCATAATAAACTACAAGCAGTCTTTCAACTCACTCGTGCCGAAAATTCACACTCGCCTTTCCCATAACTTGTCACTTGTGTTTTTTATTGTTCGATATGTAAACAAGGCCGGGAAAGCCTTTGTTCCTTGGTGCCTACTTAGATTTGCCCATTAATCCCAACCCCCCTCCCTTTCCCACCAATGCATGCAGGATTACACAAAGCAAAAGTCATTAATTTTTATCTCTGACTATCTGTAGGGTTTTTAATGTGGCCTGGCTTGCTTATGCACCACCAATTACATGTCATAAGTGCTTGTAGATGCTGGAGCAGTATCCTGGGCTGATGAATCACTGCCTCCTCCACTGATTAGTATGCAAAGGGCCGTGTTCCTCTTTGAGCAGCTGGCATGCCAATGAGGATCTGGCTCTGCCGGTCAAGGCATCTGGACATGAATTCAATATGGATTGCTTTAATTAAATGGCTAAGCGCACAAGATGCTAAGAAACAGCTCCATCATTGAGTGAAACTCGAAAATATAGTCGACACAAGCAACCCGAGTAGACAGGATAGGGAAATCTTTCATCAGCACCGCCCACTACCTAACATCCTTGAAATCCTCCTGCTTGAAGCACAACCACTTGCTAAAAGCATGGTGAATTGTAGAATCCACAGTGCAACATCAGAGACCAGTCCAGTTCATCATCCTTAAATTCAGAAATCAAAACAGAAGAGCAAGACCTCTGCTTCTGCCCTTTGGTAAGGGGTTTATTTAAATTATATACTTGCTAGAAAGCTCAGTAAGACTGACTTTAAGAAGGAAGGAGGCTGTGTAAGGGACAGGGTGAGCCGGGTGCACCTGTTACCGGGAGTCTACCACAAACATCAGGAAGCACCTCCACGGACAAGAAAGGAAAAGCCATATGGATTTGCACTGACCACTGGAGAAAGGTTTTGCGTAGATCACAAAGATGAAGTCTCTGCCAGCTTGTTTGCTCCCAGCCTCTCCCTTACTAGTCTGCTTCAATAAAGGAACAAATGGAATGTTTTCATAAGGAATAGATAGTACAGCAATCAGCCCAGCTTTCTGCTTCTGAATACTTATCTTTAATTCTGTTGCCAGGGCCTCCTATTTTCCGTCCCACATTGTGTGTAGCTTGCGAGTATACTTCACCAGTCAGCAGGATCAGCTGATGACACTGTAGGTTCAAGCAGATCTGGATTCTTATCCCAGGTTCTTGCATTTCTAGCCATATAGTCTGAATCTCCTTTTCTCTGTATTGAAAATAGGGATAAGACGAATATCCTTTAAGGGGACTGGAGACATGTCTCAATGGTTAAGAACACCTACTGCTCATGCAGAGGACCCAGATTCAGGTCCCAGCACCCACATGGCAGTTAACTACCATCTGTAACTCTAGTTTCAGGGGATCCAATGCCATCTTCTGGCCTCCATAGGCACCGGCCATCCATGTGGTACATTTATATACATGCAGGCAAAACTCCCATACACAGAAAAATGAAAGTAAAATATTTTAAAGAGAATAATACCCGTATCACCATCATTTTGTGAAGGTTGAGTTAACCAAGGCCAGGTCATAACATATATTATAGACTCTTAAAAATGATGACTACTATTGTTCTGTGGAATATGGTCATAAGAGTTGGTGATGTTTTCCTGCTCAGTACAGAGAATGCTGCTTTTGTAATTGATCGTATTTATCTGCACATGCCAGTAGGCACCTAAGGAAGACTTCCACTAGATTTCTATGTATCCACCACCACTCCAGCTTCTGCTCCATTTGTTCTCATCAAAGATTTAATGTTATCCATTGATAATACCAAAGATGGATCTGGAGCTCTGTTTTCTTTTCAAATGATTTATTAAGATACCATTGTTGGGGGCTGGAGAGATGGCTCAGCAGTTAAGTGTACCGACTGCTCTTGCAGAGGACCCGGGTTTGATTCCCAGCACCCACATGGCAGCTAAGAACCATCTTTAACTCCAGTTCCAGGGGAATCTGACACCCTCTTCTGACCTCTGCAGCATTGCACAACACGGATGCACCTACCTTCATGCAGACAGTACACTCATAGACATAAAAAAAATTAATAAAAAATTTAAATAAAGATATCATTGTTTCCTTTAATCCCAGTACTCGGGAGGCAGAAGCAGGTGGATCTCTGTGAGTTCAAGACCGGCCTTGTCTACAGAGCAAGTTCCAGGCCAGCTGAGCCTACAGGGAGACCCTGTCTCAAAAAGACCAAAAAAAAAAAAAAATACCATTGTTTAAGATACCCTGAAGCACTATACCTTTAAAAATAAAAACATAGCTTATAAAAATATTAAACCAAGCTCATCATTCTGAGTGGAGACCCTCCTTCCTTCTAGTGGAAGAACTTTGTGTCAGTGCTCACCCTGTCCCTACACAGTCTACTCTCTGTGGTTTTATAAATTTGTGGAAAACTGGGGCATTCTGTGCCGGCAAGAACATCAGGTCCTAATAGTCTCTCAGGGGCATATAACAGCAAATAACTCTCCATGTGCACAAAACAAAGTTATAACTACATTTGGAAACTATGTAGGACTGTGTTAGTCAACCATGATAAGGATCCTATTCCAGGATAACTCAACATCTGGTTGACCCACCTACCAGATCTAAGGCTGGCTTAAAGGCAATGTTCCTGAGCAATAAGGCCAGAACTTTACTGAATCTTGATGTTCTCTTTCCCGTCTCATCTTTGGAAAGGGAAAGTCAAATCTCACTTCATCTTGAAGCATCATTCATTCACCTTTAAGAGGAAATGTGTTAGTAAAAATAGCTGTCCTAGGAGAAGGGACATAAATCCTGTGGTTAGATTCAGCCATAGGCCATCAGTGTTTTCAAGGTGGTAGAACTTCCGGAATCTCCCAGAGAAGCTGGAGACAGACTAGAGAGAGGTAATTTGTTGAACATTGATTCTTTGAAAGGAGAGAGTATGTTTAAGGTATGAGTCAAAAGACCTGGTCTCATATAGGAAGCAGACACCACTGTGGTTGTACCTGGCTGGAACCTAAGACAAGATGCAAGCCATATATTGCTTCTCCATCTTCCAAGAAGACAAAAGGAATACAAGGGGAACATGAGCCCAAATTCTTGCCAGAACATTATTGCCAACAAATGAAAAGCAAGGATCATTTGAGTATCAAAATCTAAGTAAAGGATCCAAGTCTGGATCCATGTGATAATGAACTTGAAGTCATTGAATGAAAGGTAATTGCGAAGTCTGCAAGTCCCATGTCTGGATCCATGTGATAATGACCTCGAAGTCATTGAATGAAAGGTAATTGCGAAGTCTGCAAGTCCCATTGGAGTTCTTTGGAACCAACAATGTAAACTATACAAGATGGCATGTGTGTTTGCCACATTAGTGGAGAAACCAGCTGCATTGTCGCCAAAGTCTGTTGGTGTTAGGTGTTTAATATTTAATATGTTTACTAGTGTGTGAAGGACTCATATGGGAGTCATAACTTTAGTTTTGGTAACAACTTCATCAAGATATAATTCTTATACCTCATTTACCATGAAATTATACATTCAGTTAGTATATAATTCAAGAGTGTTTAGCATATTCACAGAACTGTGTATGTATCCATCACCACAATCTAAACTGAGAATAATTTTATCACTCCAAAATAATAAAACCCATCTTCTTAGTGGTCACTCCACATTCTTCTTTCCTCCTAGCATCTGGCAATCTGCAGTACACATACTGTCTCTGTTCTGAATATTTCATTTAAGTGGAATTGCTTAATTAAACAAAATGTAGTCTTTTGTAATGGGCTTCTTTTACTTACTGTGACTTGAAGGCTCTTCTACATTAAACCATGCATCAGGATGCCATTACTTTATAACTTCAAGAGCAATCCTCTCTCCTGTGGTACCTCTACAACCTTGAGAATTAAATGCTAACTTCTTAACATAATCAAAAGGCTTCAAAATGTGGTCCTGGGTTATCTCTTCAGCACCCTCTGCCCTGGGTCTTGGTCATATTGGAACAAACAGCCAATCTGGGACACAGGCACCTCTATCTGAACCATCCTTCCACCTCCCATGTGCCCCCCTTTCTTTCTAGGAAAACCCTTCTCATCTTCTCAGAACCCTCTCAGATGTCTCTTACCCTCTGAAAGTCTTGTCTAGATTCCTAAAGTATCTGGTTCATTGTTTTCCTTTTTCATTTCTCACGAATGCATTTGGTGTTCATCTGTGTGTATATGTATGTTTTTATGTATGTATGGGAACACATGTGTGGGAGTATGCATGTACATGTATGTGTGTGTGCATGTTGGGGCCCTAGGTTGACACTGGAAATTATCCTTGATCATTCCTTGAGGCAGGGTCTCTTAATCAAACTGATAATTCAGCAGTATGGTGAGGCTTGCTAAGCAGCTTGCTCTGGGATCCCCCGTCTCTACCTTCTGGAGCTGAAATCAGGTGGGCTACTTTGCTCACCAAGCATTTTAACTGGGTTCCTGGGGATCTGAACTCTGGTCCTTACCTGTAGAGCAAGCACTTTAATCACTGGGCCATCTCCCCAGTCCCTACTTCATACTCTAAGTGGAGCCATCATGTTATTGGGCTGAAGCTGTTTATCCCATACCACATTTTTTAAATGATTTATTTTTATTTTTATTTATTTATTATGTGTATGAATGTACTGTCTGCATGTAGGTTTGTGCACCTGTGTTGTGCAATGCCGCAGAGGTCAGAAAAGGGTGTCAGATTCCCCTGGAACTGGAGTTCTCCTGGAATTGGAGTTACAGGCGGTTCTCAGCCACCATGTGGGTGCTGGGGATCGAACCCAGGTCCTCTGCAAGAGCAGTTGGTGCTCTTAACCACTAGGCCATCTCTCCAGCCCCCCCCCATATCACGTTTTATGCAATCTTAATAGATAGCATCACGAAGCACCCAAGAGGGCTATAATTGTTTGTTGAAATTATGGAGGATTTGATATCAAATTATCCATTTCTCCCCATCCTTGTGACATTGTTCTAGATCTGAACTACCATGACTGAGCCCATGTTTTATTTCCTCTTTCCCATAATTCATTCTCCACCCATCATGCAGAGAAATTGGGAAAAGAGCCAAGTAAGATGTAATATACATGAACAATGTTTGCAAATTCCAAAGGCACTTTATACAGATAAGACTTTGTGCCTTTCTGATTTTGCCTTTTGGAATGTAAATGATCAAGAAGAGGATAAATATGTCCCTCCGGACACCTGAAATTTCTCTGGGCTGTCACAACCATTGGGGCTGAAATTTTTCAGGATGCGTGAGTATTCTTTTTAAGCTGGTGCTCCATCCACATCCACACATCCAGGCCCCCTCCATCCTCCTGAGATTCTCCTCCAGAAATTCTGTAATTCCTCCCAGGGGATATAAATGAGAGATTGCATGAAGCCTCCCTGTTTTCATACTTGCTGAAGCCTCAGACTCTCTGCCCATGGTGTTTCCCACTCAGTACACTGCTGGCAAGGGCTGATGTCACATCCGTCCTAAAATCAATGACAT
The DNA here is from genome assembly GCA_009823505.1 of Rhizomys pruinosus. Taxonomy (NCBI): domain Eukaryota; kingdom Metazoa; phylum Chordata; class Mammalia; order Rodentia; family Spalacidae; genus Rhizomys; species Rhizomys pruinosus. The sequence goes on from VZQC01015175.1 coordinate 1,312,895, forward strand.
AATTTCCTTCCTCCGCTTTCTTTGCTGCATTCTCTTTTCTCTTTATCCAGGCCTCATGAGAAAGCTCCTAGGTTTACTTCATTAGTCATTTTCCTTTCTAGAAACTGCCATGTGTTTTCCTCCATCCACAATCTTGCACACAATTGACCTTATTCTTTCTTCTGCCCCCAATTCTGGGATCTAAATTTAGTCAGATCCCATCACTTCCTTAGTCAAAGCCATGCAGCATGCATTCCCTTATAGCTGATAAGCTTCTGACCTAACCCTCAGCCTGGCCCATGACCTCTATATGATCCACCACTGCCTATTCTCAGTTCCATCTTCATCTTTGTTTCCAGCCCAAGCAAATCAAGGAGCATTTGACTTGAACAACCTCCTCTTCTTCCTCTTCCTCTTCTCCTCCTCTCTTTCTTCTTCCAGATTTTCCATCACTTTCCGTCTACTTGGCATTTAGTTCTCAAATGTCCTCTCTTCTGAACATTTATTTTTACTAACTACCATAAAATATCTTGTGCTGGTTAGCCTGAGTAAGGATGTGGTAATAAGCAGCCCCTATATTTTAGGGTTTAACAAAACAAATAAAAAACCATTTGCCTCCTGTATTACCTTGCTAGGGCTTTTGTTACAAAATGCCACAGATTATCTTAAACAACTGAAGTCTGTTTCCTGGCAGTTCTGAAGGCTGTATGTCAAAAATCAAGATGTCGGTGGGTTTGGATTCTCTTAAGGCCTCCTCAGCATACAGGACCATCTCCCCCATGTCTTTGTGTCATCCTTCTTCCATGGTATCTCTTTGGGTGGCCAGATTTCCCCTCCTTATAAGGACACCGGTCACATGGGATTACTCTGCTTTTCCTTTTTTTTTAAAGCCAATGTTTTATTGAAGCACTGTGCATTTCATACAAACTTACATTACAAATCAAATCTAGACTCCCCTCCCTGCACTCCCCCACCCCACCAGAGCTTTGCATTCTGCCAAACATGTTTTTCATCTTTTTCTCAGTGTCTCTCAAAATTCTCGATGCAGAAGTTCACCATTTCAGTCAGTTCCTTGACACAGTCTTTTCTGTTGTTATTCCTTCCAATAGGCATCACTCCAAAATATGTATATATGCATGCCACATATATCATAGGTTTTAGCATCTTTAGCTTATGATTTTTTTTTGTTAGGCTGAAAGATGTCATGATTGAAGTCTCCTCCTTGGCAAGCCCAAACCACCATCAGTTCTGCCCTTGTGTTCCACAGTGGGGTTTTCCCTTCCCAAAATATTTCTTAAAGGTACTCTCTGCTGGGGCTGGAGAGATGGCTCAGTGGTTAAGAGTGCAACTGTTCTTGCAGAGGACCCGGGTTCAATTCCCAGCACCCACATGGTGGCTAAGAACTGTCTTTAACTCCAGTTCCAGGGGAATCCAACACCCTCTTCTGACATCTGCGGCATTGCACAACATGGGTGCACCAACCTACATGCAGACAGTACACTCATACACATAAAAAAAGGTACTCTCTCCAAATGCTGTCATATTCTGAGGCCCTGAGATTAGGAGCTCAATAGATGAATGGGACCAGTGGTGGTGGGAGGAGAGAGTCAGTCAACAGTAGGAACCTCATTTTCTTCCACGTATATCAAGACTTGCTCTCAACATCTACCTACATGATCACTACAGCAGGGTCATAGAATTTTCGAGGGTCACACACTGAAAATTAAATGATCTAGCCCCAAAGTGACATGGATCACCCACTTATCATTTCCTTGGCCAAATCAAATTACATACACATGCCTTACTTCACAGTAAGCAGGAAAAAGAACTCTTTTTAAATTATTTATTTTTTAAGGGATTCACAATACAAGAGCACAGTTGTTTTCAGATCACAATAACGTAGCTCAGTTTGTCATACAATTAGGTCATTGATGCCAGCATCCACAGATGAGGGATAACATTTGTCATTTGTTTTTCTGGGACTGTGTTACTTCACTCAGCATGATATCTTCTAGCTCCAGCCATTTACCTGCAAAATTCATGATGTCATCTTTCTTTACCACTGCATAGAACTTCATTGTGTAGATGTACCACATTTTCTCTATCCACTCATCAGTTGAGGGGCACTTGGGTTGGTTCCAGCTCCTGCAATAAACATGGCTGTGCATGTATCTCTGCGGTAAGATGAGTCTTGTGGGTATATACCCAGGAGTGGTATAACTGGGTCAGGTGGCAAGCTCATTTTGAGTCTTCTAAGGGTTCTCCACAATGATTTCCACAGTAGCTGTATGAGTTTACATTCCCACCAGCAGTGGATGAGTGTTCCCCTTTCCCCACAACCTCCCCAGCACTTGGTATCATTTGTTTTCTTGATCTTAGCCAGTAGGAAAAAGAACTCTTAGAGCATCTACATGTAGAAGAGAATGGATGTTGGTAAATTTCAGTTATGTCTACCATTCTGAAAGTGCAGCTCAGTAAGAGTACAATAGAAAACAGACTGCTGTTCATTTATTCATCAAGATTAAAGCCTTAACCCTCACAAGATTAAGCCTCTAAACCCCCCAATAATGATGGATAGGAAAAATCAGGCTCATTAGGTCCAGCCTGGCCAGCTTTGGTTCTTAGCAACTGCTGCAGTCTTCACACATTTTATAAACATTCTGTCCTGGAGCACTAGACTGCGTCATCCTGAGTCATTGCCTGCTTAAATCACCTATACTATACACATAGACTCCCACTGAGATATTTCATCACCATAGCAGACCTGCCCTCCCATGGAGAGACACTCAAAAGGGCCTTTAACACTCAACCTCTTGACTCCAGACTGGCCCATCATCTTCTCTATCAGCAGCTCTGTAGATGACCTTCATCAGATGAAGGAGGTCATCTAGCATGCACTGCCTAGCTTATCAACAACTCGACCCAAAACATCCCGCTGGGCTGAGTGTCCTCTGGTTCTAGAGCAAGAAGTGGCTCCTTTCTCCCCTCTTATTTTCCAGCTCCCTTGGCCTCTTCCTCTCTGTTTTCCTTTTACCTGAAGACACACAATCTCTTCTAACCTGGCAAATTCTACACTTGGCTTCACTGTTTACTCAAATCATCAGCCTGTATCTCATCATTCTTAGCCAATTTCTTGAGTGGTTGATCCCCAATGGCTATTTCTGCTTCTTCATTTTCTTTTGCTTCCCTGTCCATCCCCTCTCTTATTCTACTGAACAATATCATCAGATACATCTATACCCCTCCACTCCTTGAAAATCTCTGTCCTCATCTTCAGGAATCCATATTCTTGGTTTGTCTCCTGCCTCTCTCACCACCCTTCCTACCAGCGGATCTGGAATGAAGGTGGACTCCAACCAAATGATCTTTTCTTCCTTGTCCTATAAGGACAGTTGCTGCCTCTGTCCTCTGTCTCTTGCTGGCGCTCTCTCCCTCACCACAGATGCCCTCCCTTTATCTCTTGGTGTGTCCCAGTTCCTCCAGACCCTAAAAAATATACCGTGTTCCCCATTATCTCATCATGGTCATCCCCAGTGACCATGATCTCTCTTCTTCAGATCCTAGGACAGCTAGAGGACAGGTTGACAAATGCTTCTAGGATAGGGCTAGTATGTTCTGTCTTGCAACTAGTATTGCCTGCCGTTCTAAGAAGAAACATCTGGGGCTGGAGAAATGGCTCAGCAGTTAAGAGCACTGGCTGCTCTTGCAGAGGACCCAGGTTCAATTCCTAACACCCACATGGTGGCTAACAATTGTCCATAATTCCAGCTCCAAGGGAATCTGACATTCTCTTCTGACCTCTGAGGACACTATACAACATAGGTGTACCTACATGCATGCAGGCAATACACTCCTACACACAAAATAAAAAATAGTAATAAATAAATAAAATATTAAAAATAAGGCAGCATCCATAGATGGGATGTTAATGAAAAGAACATGGCCGTGATTCAATAAAACTTTAATTACAAAATCAGTAGTCTAGTTTTGACTCACAAGCAATGGTTCGTCAACCTCTGATCTAGAATGTTTGGGGCTTGAGTCTCCTAAATAGTTTACTTTTCACTTATGGATGGCTTATTTTACAAACTCCCTAGCAGCAGAAATTTTTTTTTAATAGTTCTTAGTGTCTTCAAGTACTCTTAAAGATTCTACAAATATGAGTACGTGTTCTACAAACAGACTGAATAAATAAATATGTAGGCATTCTTTACTGTGGGCTGTCATAGATTGAATATAAAATGTCCCCAAAGGTTCATGTTTTAAATGCTGTTTAAAGAGGTCATGGACACCTTAGAAGATAGGATGTAACTGGAGGATCCTGGGGATCCAACCTTGGGAGGATATTATTCTGACCACTTCCAAGTGGTCAGAAGTGTTGATCTCTCAACTTCCAAGTTGACCACAAAGTGAGAAGCTCTCTCCTCCCTTTCCCAATGTCTGGATCTTCTGTTCCAGTACATAGAGTGACAAGTGATGCACCATGGACTGAACCCTCAGAAACTGAGAGCCAAAATTAATCTTCACCTATTAAGTTGTTTCTGTCTGGTACTTTTTCACATTGACATAAATTAACTAGTACATGGTCCACGCAGCTAGATACTGTGTGTTTGGATCCTTCAGCACAGCTCTCAGCACACAAAACAGTTGATTGTTCTATGTATTTATTTTGTCCTTAAAATAAATCCAAAGTCAAAGGCTGTTGGAGATGACAGGGAGTGAAAAGCAACTCTGTGCATCCCAGAATATTCTTATGCTTACTCTGCAGTAACAGCAATCAAACATGCTTTTTCTAAATTACTTATTCAGCTTTCAATATGACAATGCAGCATCTTTCTGTCCCTGTTCTACCTGATGGGACTCTATGTTAAAATATGCTACACAGAATCGTTCTGTTATGACATGTTTAAATAGGGAAGTTTATTTTATTTTTTTTTAATTTTTTTAAATTTTATTTATTTCTGTATGTGTATGAGTATACTATCTGCATGCAGGTCTGTGTACCCATGTCGTGCAATGCCGTGGAGGTCAGAAGAGGGTCTCGGATTCCCCTGGAACTGGAGTTCTCCTGGAATTGGAGTTTCAGACAGTTCTCGGCCACTATGTGGGTGCTGGGGATCGAACCCAGGTCCTCTGTAAGAGCAGTCGGTGCTCTTAACCGCTAGGCCATCTCTCCAGCCCGGGAAGTTTATTTTAAACAAGCTGCATTACCCATAAAGTATGTGAAAGTATATCATAAGCTATAAAAAATTAATTAAAGCCAGGCGTGGGGGCACACGCCTTTAATCCTAGCACTTGGGAGGCATAGGCAGGCGGATCTTTGTGAGTTCAAGGCCAGCTTGGTCTACAGGGCGAGTTCCAGGACAGCTAGGGCTACAGGAAGACCCTGTCTCAAAAAGACAAAAAAAAAAAAGAAAAGAAAAGAAAAAAAAAGAAAAGGAAACAGAATAACTGTAACAGCAAAGACTTTAAAGAACCTAAACTGTCACTGAGCTGTGTCACCAAACATCTTGGTCCACAATTTGTTTCTAGGGCAAAGGCGCAGAGGCTCATGGCTGTCTTCCTAAATCCCTTCTTTTGTTCCTCTCTCTTCTTCAGTTTCTTCTTGCTTTCTTCTCTTTTATCTTGTCAAACTTACAAAATCTAAGAATCTGATATTTTTACTTGTCATTTAATTAAGTTTAATCTAAAAGTAATTTTATTTATTTATTTATTTATTTTTGTATGTGTATGAATGTACTATCTGCATGGAGGTTTGTGCACCCGTGTCATGCAATGCCACGGAAGTCAGAAGAGGGTGTCAGATTTCCCTGGAACTGGAGTTAAAGACGGTTCTCAGCTGCCATGTGGGTGCTGGGGATCGAACCCGGGTCCTCTGCAAGAGCAGTCAGCGCTCTTAACTGTTAGCCATCTCTCTAGCCCCCCGTAATTTGATCTTTTTTGTCTTTTCGAAACAGGATTTTCCTGTAGCCTCAGCATCCTGGAACTCATTCTGTAGACCAGGCTGGCCTTGAACTCACAAAGATCCGCCTGCCTCTGCCTCCCAAGTGCTAGGATTAAAGGCGTGCTCCACCACGCCCGGCTGTAATTTGATTTTTTAATTGTGGCAATATTTATATATCTTGATGGTTACATTACAGTAATTCAGCACACAATATATAATAACCATATCTGGGTAATAAGCATAGTGAACTCTTTAAACATTAAACATTGCTATGTAGTGAGATTTTTTTTTCTCTCAGTCATTAAAAAATTTAATCAATCTATCTATCTATCTATCTATCATTTACTTGCGTGTCCATGTAGAGCTCAGAAGACAACCTGTGGTCAGTTATCTTCTTCCATCATGTGAGTCCCTTTTAATTCTTCTAAAGCAGTTGAAAAGACTATTGTTCCATTGTTCCAGAGCTTATTGTCTGAAGATTATACCTCCTCACTGCTGAAGTTGCAATAAAAACAGCATTGCCTGCCACAGACTGACTAGGTCCACAAGGAATGACTATAATTAGTGAGAGAGTTATTCCCTGGATTGGGTAAACCCCTTTTATTGTTACCTTAATTCTCCCAAGTCCAAGGAGGTGAGATACTTCTGTGTACCAACTTTTCCATTCAGAAAACTGAGGCTCAATGACGCTATTCAACTAGTTAGTGACAAAGTTGGTCTTAACACTTGAGGTACCCTGCCTCCCTTGCACTGGAGTTAATGATGCAGAGTCATAAAGAAGCCAGTGCTTATTATGGAGCCCTAGCAAATATTGACAAGTCATGCTTTGCAGCCTATGACTCAGGAGAAATGTGGGGCTATGAATGAACAGAAGGCAGCTCATGAGTGCTGTTCAGCTTAGCTCTCTCCTGGCAATTCAGAGCGAATCTCTCTGGTCTTCATGGCCTCAGAGCTCTGTGTCCCTCCTCAATGTTAGGACAAGAAGTCCCAAAACACAGGTCTCCTCTGCTGGACACATGTATCTATGTACTTGGCTCAAAGAAGGCATTAAGTTGGTGGTGGGTAAGTTAAACTGACCCCTCTGACTTCTAGGCAGTTATCATGCAAGCCCATTTTTTGCTATGTCTCCTGTGGCTCAGAAGGGTTTTCCTTCCATTTATGGTAATGAGATTATCAAATAAAGCACAGCCAGCCATAGAGCGGTAGGAAGGAGGGTAGAATGAGTTGTGAAAGAAGCAGGAATTTCAGGAGTTCAAGCATCTCACAGATAGTTTATGATATTGCCTGGAGCGCCACTGTAGCATTATATAGCTCTCTAATTCCTGGCTTTCCCTTATGTATGTCACAGCGGTGCTTTCTAATGGCAGAAACCAGCACGGGTAGGTAGGAAGGGTTGTTGGGATAATATCTATAGAATTATCACCACCTCCTCGACGTCAGTGGGGGGAAAAAGTGTCACCGTGTTCAAGGAAACACGAGCCCAGATTTCCAAAGGAAATGTTCCCCACCAGCTCTTGTGTGATAGGGTGTGGATCTGCTGCTGTCAATGGACTTTTATATTCTATAAATAAATGCTGTGTAATTTGCCACCCTCGTCGTTATTAGAGTATTTTATTTAAGTGGCAATCGCTCCGCTATTCGTTACAGCAGCACATGGCTTGGGTTTAGTTTACCATGGATGTTTCTATCACCAAGGTATATAGCAGGCTCATTTGGAATATGTTTTTTTAAATAAGGGGTCATTAGCCTGATGGGCCCATTTGGGCAATGGATTCTGAAGCAAACCAAACTCACTACCTGTCTTCTGAATCTCAGACCCTAGACTGAGACACAGAGCTGAGGATCTTTCTTTTCACAGTAGTGTATGGCTATGATTTTTCCCCCAGACCTCCAACCTTTCCCTCCTCCTCCCTGGCTCCCTCATTTGTACTGCTGCCAGTCTCTGTCCAGCGCTCTCTGGAGATAAAGACTCGCTTTAGCATACAGCACACTCTCCTTAATGCAACTGAGTTCACGCTCATCATTTTAATAGTGGACCTAAGGTATGTTGCCATGTGAACAAGCCATCATGTCACCATAGCAACCAGCCAGATTGCAGCACACCAGTCTAAGGACTGGACCTTTTCTCTCTCTCTCTCTCTCTCTCTCTCTCTCTCTCTCTCTCTCTCTCTCTCTCTCCTCTTTCCATCCCTCCCTCCCTCCTTCCCCCCTCTGTCTGTCTCTCTGTCTCTCTTCCCCTCCCTCTCTTTTCCTTGCCCGAGCTCGCTCTTTTGTTAAATTTGCTGAAGTACTCACAATAGGAAGATCTGCTTTTTCAAGCAGTGTTCTGTTTAAATCTGTAAATTGTTGTATAAACAGAAAGGCCAGTGTGACACTAGGCTTGCTTTCAAAGATGACGTGATGAGGACTTTGAATGTGGGCCCCACCCCCACTCTCTGCCATGCCTTAGAGTTTGATCAAACAAGAGACGATCACACATATTGGTGGCATTTGGACTTAACCCACCCCCCGCCCCTCAGTTTCTTCTTAGCTTTCCCCAGCAGGATGCGTGACTCTCCCATCTAGGCCTGGTGACCACAGCTAGCCCTTGACGCTCCACAGAAGCCCTTGACAGTTCCTGAACTCCGTAGGACCTGAATTAGACCCAATTAAAGATGTGGATTCTCCTTCCCCGTTCTCTATTGCCAAGTAACCTGTGCAGGTTCCAATTCCAACAGCGTGGGGAGAGCAGAGATGTTGAAAGGACAGATGATAAAGGGACATGTGTCGCCTCTGCCTGCCCATATTCATCAATGTTGCTTGGCCTTTGATGCTCTAACCTTCTCATCTTTGTTCGGGGGAAGCAGAAAGCATCATTCTTCTAGGCCCTCACATCTTTTCCCATTTGATTCCCTGCTCGCTTGCACATGGTACATCTATTACCTGCCCCAGTCCTAGAGCACCCCCTGCCCCCACCCTTCACGACTCCTCCCCCTCCTCCCTCAGCTTCTGGCCCTTCCATACATTGACTGCTGAGCTGCTCTGACAAATGGACCGGTCCAGCCAGGCTGTGTGTGGGCCAGCTGCAGGCAAGCAATGGGTGGGGTGAACTGCCCTCCACGGGCAGGAAGGACCAGTTCAGCTTGGTGCATAAAATTACAACAAACAAGCTTCAAATAACGAAGGACACTTTCATAATTGATTTATGCAGGGGCACTGAAACTTCTATTACCTTTTGTTTAGCTCAGGGGGCCTGACTCCATGCAATCCATTGCTGAAACTAATTACAAGATATAATTAAACTGTGACACAAAGATATTATACCGTTAGTTTACTAATGACACCGCAAAGCTGTACCACCAGCACAGGACAGTGATTACGCTTCATTTATTATTTATCCTTTTGCTAAATGAGACGCTGACATTTTCAAAAATTACTTTGAGGTTTCTTAATTGTCGGCTGCAGGATGGACTAGGAGGAGATTCTCTTCCTCTTAGTTACTTATCCAAACCTCAGAAGCATTATTAGCCAAAAAGAAAAAAAAAAAAAAGGGAATAAAGGGGGGAGAAAAACCAGCGAAAACAGTCAGCCACCAATAGTAATAAGAAAAGCTTAATTGCATCTTTGGGCATTTTTTAATTCTTAACCAATAGTGCTCTTCAGTGGATGGGGCAGCTGACCCAGGATTTAGGTCCAAGGGAGAGATGCTGTGTCATAAGATGAAAGGTGATTCTTTATTATATAATTTGGATGAGTGTTGCAGCCCTGGAGGTGAGGGGAAAAAGGCTGGGCCATGAAGACTGAGAGGAAGCTGACCCCAAGATTCCAGCTTTTCCCAGGAACCTGTTCCAAGGGGCAGAAATCAGGTAGGGCTCTGCTATTATAATATAATTGGGCAATCGTGCAACTTTTCCCAAGCAAAACTGCTTCGCATTGGTGTCATAGAAACTTCTGCCTATGAGACCCATCAAGTCTACTTATGGTAAGGACCACGGTGAATATGTACCTCTGGTGTCTCTCTCTCTCTCTCTCTCTCTCTCTCTCTCTCTCTCTCTCTCTCTCTTTCTCTCTCGATTTTTCACAGATGGGAGGATCCCCTGTAAGGGGTCACATACTCCCAGTGGATGTGTTTGCTTCCTCCTTAAAGACTGCCTTCCTCCTTTCCTTAATTGTCACTATCAGTCTCCAGGCAGCAAGGGCTCTGGAAAAGATCAGGGGAGGGGATTCCTTCCATCAGCTTCCAGGCCTGGAATTCTCTGGGTCCATTTATTTACCATCCCCTACATTTCCACTCAGGAACCTTGCTTTATTACCCTCTCATTTATCACGTTCTCCGAACAATAAAAGATTAATTTACTGGCCACTCTTTGATGAGTTTTTGATGCTGCAAATGTGTGCGCACACAAGCGGGTCTCCTTAGGGCTCCTCTGGGTCAGGCATCCTACAAGGTACCACTGGCCCTGAATGGCCACTAACCTCTCCGTAACCCCAGTGGTGATGCAATCACGGCAACCGCTGGTCGGCTTGAGACAGGGTTTAATTTCTTCAGAGTATAATGGCATCCGGCATCTATAATTATGCTATTTTCTCTCCTGTGCTGATTAAATACGATTTACCCAGAGAGCTAAGTGATGAATATTTGAGTGGAGTGTGTTGAGCCAATAGCTGGTAAAATAGCCACAATAAATAAACTTGGATGGGGGGGGGTGGGCTCCACAACAGCTATGATTCTGCCAGGTGACATTAGCAGGTGCAATTAGAATGAAGTGGAATGAAGGCAAGATTAATAGTGGAACCAGAGCAAGTGTCCCCAGCTTCCGTGGGAAGAAAAAGCAACTCTGAACCCTAGAAATCTCCACTTGGAAGCTTACTGGACTTGAGCGATAGTTACTCAACCAGACATGTCAATATCATGGCTGGGTGCTATTTCCAGAATCATCTCTCCTCCCCCAAGCATAATCTTTATTCCGTAGCATACAGCTGAGAAGTGCAATTGTTATGGCTCCTCATCTGTGTGTTTGTGTGTGTTGTATGAACATGCATATGCCGTAGCACGCATGTGGAGGTCAGACGACAATCTCAGGTGTCTGACCATGTCTTCCATCTTGATGGAGACAGGGTCTCTTGGGGGATATTATCTGTCCCGGGCTAACTGGTCCACGTGCTTCTAGGATTTTTCTTGTCTCCACCTCCCATTTCGTCCTCCATGAAAACACTGAGATTTTAAACATATTGTTGCTTCCAGATTTACATGGGTTCTGGGGATTTGAACTTGGGCCTTCACACCTGAATGACAGGATTCTACCCACTGACCTATCTCCTGGGCCCTTTTCTGGTTCAGTAGGAAGAGGAGAGACCTGGATCGTCTGGTTGTCCCTTTACTCATACTGTGATCCCTACATTTTGTGTAAAAGCTCTGTGCAGAGGAATGTGAGAGCCTGATTTGAAATCTGTAGGACATCATTGTGAACATTCCCACCTTCGTAGCCCAGGAAACAAACCTAGAACTTGAATGATCCATGGTGGTTTCTTTTTTCCACCTGTGATAATATTTATGTAAACAACACCTTGAGTGTTTTTCTGTTGATTGGTGATGAATGTGGTGTGAGTGTGGTGGCCTGAGCACTTAGCCAGTGGAGACAAGGTGACAAAAATAGAGGAGTTTAACAGCAAGGCTGGGAGTGGGGAGTGGGAAGTCTCCAGCGAGTCCCTACAACGATTATTCTTTCAGGGAGTATGATAGAAAACACCAATGTGATGAGACCATTGGAAAAATGCTTAGCATCTACTAAGTTTGGGTTGAATGATAGAGATTACATAAGCATGTGAGATAAGATAAATGGGTCATTGTAGGTTGGGGCAATATGGAAGATCTGATGGAGACATGACCTTTGAACTGTGAACTGTATGAAGTTCCCAGAGAAAAGCCTCACCTGTGTTCCACAAGATTCTCCAAAGCTGATTGGCTAATTAGAGCTTCTGTGGTTGTGAAGAGTTGGATTGTTGCAGGCCCAGAGCCAAATTTTCTTGGGCTCTCTTTAGCTGCCTGTCTTAGGGTTCCCTAGATATGTTCTCAATAGTCCAGCAATGGCTGTCTTCACTCTGGAGAGACAGGGAACCAAGTAGCTTCAATCCACAAGGCTGGATGCCTCAGCAGTTCCAACCTGGTGCTGAAGGTCTGGAGGATTCCTGGAGAGCCACTGGTCTTCAGTGCACATTGGAAGCCTGAAGAATTGGTTCTGAAACAGTGAGGGAAGGTAGCTGTGGCAGTGGTGGTGCTGAAGCCACAGGGTAGATGGACTCACCAGGGAGGGACGAAGTGCTGAGGCAAAAGAAAGTTTTTCCCTCGGACCCTCCCTTTATCTGGGCTGTGGCCAGAAGGTACTGACCACATGTAAGGTGGGTCATCCTTCAAATAAAGTAATCAAGAGGGATTCTTGATAGGTGCGCCCAGGTTGATAGGTGCGCCCAGGTTGATTCCAGATCTAGAGAAGTCCACAACCAAGATTAATTATTATTACCCTCTCTTAATATCCATTTCATTGGCTGCCTTTGCATGTGACCTTTTAGTAAAACCTTTTGGAATGTACTAGAAGACCATGAGGGTCCACCAGCTGAATGCTGAACATCTTATCGGACAGCTTCTGAGGCTTATAAAAGAGATTTCCTCACTTTGCTGTGACCCACCTGCCTAATGTTTCCATGGGAGAATTTGAAAAGTGACTCAACTCACGGCTTTCTTTTGTTCTATTTCTATAAAAATCTTCATAAAATTGTTACCACATTGGAACATGGTATTTGAGGCAACATAAATCTGTATTCCTAGGCCAAGGCCACTCATATTTAGCTCCAGAATAAACTATCTCTTATTCTCCCTTTGAGTGAGAATTGTGTTTTGACATCTGTAGAGGTAAACCGCCAAGGCTATAAGGATCAGCTACAAGGAGACATGGACAGAGGGGGCTGGGTTGTGAAAAAGGAAGGCAGAACATGCCTCTAAGAAAATCCCAGTGGCCTGTCACCCTCCGGTGTTATTACTTAGGACCCTGTCTTTTCTCCACATTCATGTCTGTACTAACTGGAGTTAGATTCCAAGACGTAAGTTTGTGAAGCTGGAGAGATGGTTCAGTGGTTAAGAGCATTTGAGGCTCTTCCAGAGGGCCTGAGTCCAGTTCCCAGCACATGTGAGACCTCATGACCACCTGTCATTCTAGCTCCAAAGACTCCAACGCCCTCTTCTGGCCTCCATGGGCACCTGCACACACATGTGCACATACACTCAGACACACACACACACACACATAAAAGATAAATCTTAAAAAAAAAAAAGTCAAACATAGAAGTTTGCAAGGAAAATTGTCCCTCTGGCTTCTGAACTTGTTCTTCCCTTGGCATTCCCCTTCTTGTTGACAAAACATCCACCATGAAGAGAAGAACCTGTCTCCTGAGACCCTCTCACAGAGGACTGGCCATGGTAGGACAACTGCTGTTAGCCCTCACTAAGAGATCAGGGACGGCTGGCCCACGCCAGAGCTAGGGATGGTCAGATGGTGGTAGATGAGACTGTGTCTCATTGTCCTTGACTTTGAAGCTGAGCAGCCCTTTCTTTAGCAGCAACACCTTCCTCCCTGCAACTCCCAAGGGTGCTGCAAATGCTTTAAAAGCTTCTCTTATACCAAACTGTAAACAGGAAGCTAGCGGGCAACGACACCTCCTAGGGAAATATTCTTTGAGCGTATGTTAATGCATACAAAGAAAACACTGCTTCCTTCAGCACTCTGTGTTTGGTAGGCATTTTGCTTTCTTTCCCTCTTTGGCTAACCTTGCTTTTTTTCTTTCTTCTTTGCTGTGGAAGGCCCTTATAATAAAACTATTGTATTTCCATCTGAGTCTCCACGCCTTTTTACACCCCCCCCCAATACCTGGTCCCTGTGGCATATTTTTTATGCTGCTTTTGTCTCTGTTGTCATTTGTGTCAAAATCATGTGAAAGACAAACCAGCAAAAGAGAATATTCTTTGGATGGGCCAAAGAGATAGTGGTAATCATGGAAAAAGTCAGGCAAAAGTGAAATTAAATAAACTACCAAGAGGGTTTTTCCTACCCATGAAAGGCCTAATACAGTAACAGGCAGAAACTTTACCATAATTGCTAAAAAATCAGGGCAAGGCTCCAAACCTTTGGAAAAATAACACTGCATATGCCTATGTGTTTAGACCAGGTAGGGAAGGCCAAGAAGACATTTCATGTCTTTTAATTACTTTAAACATTGTCTATTTGAATGCAGAGGTTCCACTGAGGGCTGAAGGTAGAGAGGACAAGAGGGTTGCCTCTCATTACTGGAAAGTGAAAAATGTCTTTCTTCAATCAAATCAAATAATACCTGAAACAAGACAGGATATGGGGTCTCTTGCCTTTGATCTGTCACATATTGAGAAATGATCCAGGGCAACTATCAGGGAGGGAGGTAAATGGCCATTTGGCAAAGGGAGGAGGCAGAGATGTCACTGTTAGTGCCCTAACAGCACATCAACTAGACCCTAAGAGAAGCAGCATTTGGGAGACCAAGAGTGATACAGACCATCCTGAAGGAGGGTCCCAGATGACAGTCGGATGGTCAGTGCTAAGCTCTGCTACTTACTAATTGTGTGGCTTTAAGCAAGTCCACTAAATATCTCTGAGTCTTGTCTTTATCATGTTTCAAATGGAGATCATAGTCACACCTGCCCAGATAACCCAAGGGTTTCCAAGAAAGCAGAAATAAAAGGGTGTAGAGAGAGAGAGGAGAGCAAGAGAGAAATTCAATGTGAGAAGTTGGTTCATGTGACTGTGGGAGCTGGCAGGCCACACATCTGTAATGAAGGTCAGCAGACCTAGAGGCCCAGTGCAGACATGGTAGCAATGAAGATAAAAGGCTGTGTGATAGAAGAGTCCTCCTGTTGAGGGAGGCCAACCTCTCTGTTCTACTCAGACTCTCAGCTGACTGGATAAGGCCCATTCTCCCGAGAAAGGGCAATGTGCTTGCTCAGAGTTCTCCAACTGAAATGCTAATTCCATCCTGAGATACTCTCCAACTGACATGTGAAATTAGCCGCCATCCTACCTCATCAAGCCATCGAGTTTGCCTGACACATATGAGCTACACGAGTGTGTGTACCATCACTATGACCGTGAAAGGGACAGTAGTGATGAATATAAGAATCATCAAAACCACTGTTAATGGTACCATTGTAGTGTCTCAAATACAGGCTCCACACCATAGCTCTGTTGATTAGCTATGTGTCTTTGAACAAGGTCTTCAACCTCCCCATCTACATTTCTATATCTGTGAAATAGGAAGAACAGGAAAAAGATACATCTTAGAGTCTTGCATTCGATATTTTACATAGGTGTAGTGTTTCACATGTTTCCATGTGCATGTGTGTGCATGCATGAACTTATTTACACACACAGGTTAGACGTTGAGTGTCTACCTCACTCATTCTCTGTCTTATTTTCTGACACAGGTCCTGTCACTGAACCTGGAGTTCATTATTCAGCTAGATAATTAGCAATATCCTCTTGTCTCTGTCTCTCCAGCCCTGAGGTTAAAACATGCTTTGCTGCACCCAGCTTCCATGCCTGCTAGGGGATCCGAATTCAGGTCCTCATGCTTGCCAAAGGAGCACTTCAGCCATCTCCCAAAAACCCATAGGTGTAACATTTGAGGAGGAGAAGGAGGAGAAGGAGGAGGAGAAGGAGGAGGAGGAAGAGGAGGAGGAGGAAGAGGAGGAGGAGAAGGAGGAGGAAGAGAGGAGAAGGAGGAAGAGGAGGAGGAGTAGGAAGGGGAGGAGGAGGAAGAGGAAGAGAAGGAAGAGGAGGAGGAGGGGGAGGAAGAGGAGGAGGAAGGGGAGGAGGAGGAGGGGGAGAAAGAGGAGGAAGAGGAAGAGGAGGAGGAATAGAAGGAGGAAGAAGAGGAGGAGAATGAGGAAGAGGAGGAGGAGGAGAAAAAGGAAGAGGAGGAGGAGTAGAAGGAGGAGGAAGAGGAGGAGAAGGGGGAAGAGGAGGAGGAGGAGAAAAAGGAAGAGGAGGAAGAGTAGAAGGAGGAGGAAGAGGAGGAGGAGGAAAAGGAGGAGAAGGGGGAGGAAGAGGAGGAAGAGGAAGAGGAGTAGGAATAGAAGGAGGAGGAAGGGGAGGAGGAGAAAGAGGAGGAAGAGTGGAAGGAGGAGGAAGAAGAGGAGGAGGAGAAAGAGGAGGAGGAAGAGGAGGAGGAAGAAGAGGAAGAGGAGGAAGAGGAGGAGAAGCAGGAAGAAGAAGAACTTTGCTGTTGTTAGTGTTAATATGGATTTGACATAATATTGGCCTTGGGAAAGTTGGCCAAATCTTGGCCTGTAAACTGAGGATAAAAATATAGCATTTGGAATTGTATCTAATACACAGTACTATAGCCATCTTGGTTATTAAATGATGAAGATGATGAATATGTCTCTTAGCAGCAGTATAGAATCAGATACACTTGCTAGCTCTTGACTTTGGGCAAGCTTCTCAGCATTCCTTCATCTAGAAAATCAGACAAATGTGGAATAGAAGCTTTCTTTACAACTAGTTATGAGGCTGGAGAGATGGATCATCGTTCAGATCACTGGCTACTCCTGCAGAGGACCCAGGTTCAGTACCCACATGGCAGCTGATAATCATATATAACTCCAATTCTAGGGGCTCCAACACCCTCACCTGGCCTCTGCAGGTATTACATGCCATACATGTACTTACATGCAGGAAAAACATTCATACTCATAAAATAAAAATAAATCAAAAAAATTTTAAGTAGCTATGAGAAGCAAGATGGAGGCTGAGAGTCAGTTGAAACCAGCCCTAGTCCATGGTCTATGGTCAGTGTAAGTACATGTTGGGCTCTGAACTAGTTCCCATGGGGAGCACTGGGCACCAAACATTTGTGAAGGTCATAGAAGCACTACTCTCTCATTTGTTTACCCTGTGTCCTCTCTACACCAACCTGACACACTGCACTGTCATGAAGTCAGTAGGAGAGGCTATATGACTGCCCATCAGCCATTCCATTCTGGGTGACTGTTAGATGTCAACAAATTTCCCCTCTTATTGGGAAATTATGTCAAAGAACACATGTTAGTGGTTCTCATCAGCCATCGCTGCTCTCTGTGGTCTGGGCCCCTGGAGAGCACATTTGTGCCTTTCTCCCGTGACAGCTCTCCGAATATTTGAAGACAGCCTCACATCTCTCCTAAGCATTTTTTTTCCTCCTCATCAGACTAAACATCTCTAGCTCCTTCACCCTTTTTTCATACAACAGGATTCCCAAACCCCTCACTCTCCGGGTTCTTCACATCTGGACCGACTCCAAGTTTTCATCACGGTCCCCTTAAACTATGCTACACAGGACTGCATCCAATAGTCCAGATTTGAAAAACTAGACCCACAAAGGACTAGTGCCTATTCTGTCCTAGGACAGTATTAAGATACCCTAAGTTTGCTATTGTGTTCTATCTATCTATCTATCTATCTATCTATCTATCTATCTATCTATCTAAATAGATAGATATAGATATAGATGATATAGATACAGATGCAGATACATATACATAGATACAGATGATACAGATACAGATACAAATACAGATACAGGTACAGATATAGATACAGATGATACAGATACAAATACAGATACAGATGATACAGATACAGATACAAATACAGATACAGATGATACAGATACAGATACAGATACAGATATAGAAGCCTTGTGCTTGCTAGGCCAGCTCTCTACCACTTAGGTGCATCCCCCATCTTGCAGTAGCTCTCTTAGCAATCTCATTGGAGCACTTTTACTTCCTTTCTAGCTTCAATTGACTTGTACATTGATTGGTCCTACACAAAACCAACTTCCTCTTGCCTCTGACTATTGAAGCTTCATACCTATATCTGTAAGTCTCTTAGTCAATATCATGTTCATTTGGCCTGTGTTTCAGATCACTCAAACATTTTGGAAAACTTCCATTCTGTTTTATTAGAGACTTAATTTATGCTCATTGTAAGATCTTTGGAAATTTAATAAGAGGGTGAAGAGAATAAACATTACACCTTGTCCTCCAGAGATAATAATGGTTAGCATTTTGGCAACTTTTCCCAGCCCTGTATTTTGGTTGTGTGTGTGTGTGTGTGTGTGTGTGTGTGTGTGTGTGTGTATGTGTTACATATGTACATGCTTTTGTTGTTAGGAAAAATCAGGATTGCATTATGTATAGTTTAGATTTTTTTTCACTAAATATACTCTGGACAATTTCCTATGTCTTTAAGTTACAGTAGAAATCATAACTACAAAGTGCCTCCTATGGTTGTGTGGATATGGGAAATTGAGTAATAGCCTCCTCTTATTAGACAGGAAGCTTACTTCTAAATTTGGCTATCATGAAGAAGCATCTGATAAGCATGTCTATATGTACCAGAGTCTGTCACACTCTTGGCATTTGGGGCTGAATGTTGCTTTGTGTGGGCCTGGGCTGCAGATATGGCTATGTAGTGAAATCCTGGGCCTCCGTCCGCTGAACTTTAGTAGCATTGTCTTCACCCCAGTTGTGAAAAATTAGAATTATGAATATACTGCCTTGGTCCTCACCCCTTTAGTTGTATATGTGAGGAGACATCAGGAACAGCAGCCCTAAGTGCAGAGAGTAATTGAATGCATTGTGTTACAGAGAGAATTTCAAAACAGTAAGACTAACAAAACAGTCTCTTCTTTTTTTTTTTGTCTTTTTGAGACAGGGTCTTGATCTTAGAGATTTGCCTGCCTCTGCCTCCCAAGTGCTGGGATTAAAGGTGTATGCCACCACACCCAGCCCCAGTTCCTTCTTCTTATCATCAGACATGAAAATGTCAGTGAGGGAGTTCTCCTTCCTGATAGAGTAGAGTGTTCTGTCCCTCCATCGCCACCATTTCTCTCAAGGGGTGCTTCTCCCCAGAGTTAGGTAGAATTTTTTTTTGTCTTTTCGAGACAGGGTCTCCCTGGAGCCCCAGCTGACCTGGATCTCACTCTGTAGACCAAGCTGGCTTTGAACTCACAAAGATCCACCTGCCTCTGCTTCCCGAGTGCTAGGATTAAAGGCGTGCGCCACCACACCCGGCGAGTTGGGTAGAATTTTAACAAAACGTCTGTCCTGGTGTGTTTCATGGACTTTTGGGGGTCAGTTTCCCTATCTTCACAGGCTGAGGCCAGGAGACTGTGTCTTTGCTTGCTGTCCCTGTTTTCCTGTATCAAGTTCAAAAAGCCTAATACCTTCTTCTCCTAGGGTGCAGAATACATCCCAGGTTCCTGGGACCACATTCTTAAGCGTTCAGAACACCTTCTTCAGTTTACCAAGATACATTCTTATGACAGTACTCCCCTGTTTAAATTTATTGCTAATTCCTTCCTGTAGCCCTTTCCCAGACCATCAAACTCAACATCCTAAAATACACAGATATGCAGTGTCCATTGTTTTGGATGACTTTCCCTATGTCCCACAAACACGCAGCAGACACCAGAGCTTCTCAGATGTTCTTCCACATCTTGGAACACCCTTTCTTGTTCCCTGCACAAGCCACTCTTGGGCTGTAATTCCCTCACTGATATTCTTCTCCCTCTCTGAACGCTTGACTCTGCGGTCTGGGTCCCCTCCGTTCTCCTCAGTTTTGTTCTTGCCGTTATTACAATCCTGATGCTTCAGTACCTTAGTCTCATCAAGACAATCAAAATATAAACTTCCTGGAGGCCAAGATATCTCTCATTTGGTTATTTTCCCAGAAATTAGAGGGCAAATCATAAGTAATTGTTGATAAATGTTGTTCTCTCTCAATTCCCAACTTATTTCTGTGAAACTTAATACAAGAACTAAGAACACATTTCTGTGTGGTTCTAATAACTTACTTAACCTCTCTCTATATATGTATACATACGTGTATTTATATATAATATATATAGACCAGATTTTTCCATTGTTCATCTTCTTGACAAGTATTTCCTGTGCTATTCAAATGATCAGCAATTCTCACAGTTCCGGGCACCCTTCCTCCCATTAGTTCTCTGTTTCTTCAGTAGTCAAAGACAAGCCACCATGTAACATGAGTTCTTGAACCAGGGGTGCTGTCTAATTTGGAAGTGAGTGCTGGTTTTACAGAATCCAGGTCTCCCTGTGCTTTCTGTTCAGAGTTCCCGTGAAGATAACTGCTGATCTGCAATGTACCTGATGCTGCTTTCCAAACATCACCCATTCATCCAAATTGAAAATATTGCCTAATGCTTCTTGTGCTAGCCTTCAAAATTTTTCACACTCTGAACTTTTTATAAAATTATCTTAATCACACCGTGGGTTTAAAAAAAGAGAGAGAAAATTTAAACTATAAATCTTAACAACCAATAATAATACTAAGAAATCAAAAGGCTGCCATAAGAAAGGAAAAGAGAAATGAGAGTGAGCTGAGACATAAAGGGAGAGCTGGAAGCTGAGTTTTCCTTGAGGAATCAGCACATGGCTCTCTGGCTTTACCATCTGTGGTTCTCACAGCCATCACAAGTCGTGAGATAGCCCAAGAGAGAGCACACCAAAACAAAACCAAGTTAACCTTGACCCAGCGACTGACATGTGAGACTCCAGGGGCTGTCCCAGAACAGACCAGATTCTCTTCCGAGAACGCTTTTGCAGGAAGCAGTAAGGACGTTTTTCTTCCAATTTCAGGGAAACCAGAGAGTTCTTTTAAGTCCAGCTTCCAAAAGCTCCTTGACCAACAACCTTCGGAGCTCTGTGTCCTCGTGGGGTCAGCTCAGATTGATTTACTGATTAACTCCGGCATCTTTCTGGCTCTTCCAGACACCGGCACATTTCAGGTTTCTAAATATAGGTCAGCCCAGGCAATTAGAAGAGAACTTCTGTTTTTGAAAGGTATTCAGCAGGCAGAAAGCCCAGTTTACAACGAGTGATCATGGGCACAGGGTTTGGCCTCAGAGGACTTCACTGACAGGGACTGACTGCTACATTCTCAGCTGCTTCTTTTCAGCACTTCGGGATGTACAAGAGCCTTCTGCACTTCTTTACTCCAAAGACAGCATTCACTGTGAGGGACCTCTGTGTGCCGTAAAAAAAAAAGCATTTGGCAATGCTAGGTTACCAGTATTGCAGGAGGTTTTTTGCTGTTCGTTGGAGAAGATTGGTGTATGTTGGATAAACCCATGGTTCTGCTCATGGTAGATTCGTAACTGGCCATGTACAGCTCTGCCAGTACAAGTTTCTGTCTTATCTTTTTTTTTTTAATTAATTTTATTTATTTCTGTATGTGTATGAATGTACTGTCTGCATGCAAGTCTGTGCACCCATGTCGTGCAACGCCGCGGAGTTCAGAAGAGGGTCTCGGATTCCCCTGGAACTGGAGTTCTCCTGGAATTGGAGCTTCAGACGGTTCTCAGCCGCCATGTGGGTGCTGGGGATCGAACCCGGGTCCTCTGTAAGAGCAGTCGGCGCTCTTAACTGCTAGGCCATCTCTCCAGCTCCCTGTCTTATCTTTACTTCATGTGTTTCTCTCCAAAATGACCAAGCAGGGAAATTAACCACACAGCCCCAGGAAGCTAGGAATGATAGTGTAGCCTTGACTTTAGGTAGGGCATTATTTAGGAAGCTTCAGCTCAACCCAAGACATTGTGTGTGTGTGCGTGTGTGTGTGTGTGTGTGTGTGTGTGTTCAGCGTGCACGCACTATTTTGTTTTTGAGATAAGGTCTCTCACTGGCCTGGAGATCACCAAATAGGCCAGTTTGCATGAGTAGAGAATCTCAAGGGTCCTCCTGTCTTGGCCTGCCCTCTTCCCCCATGTTGGGATTACAGGCACACATTGCCACACCTGGCTTTTTAGGTGAGTTCTGGAGATAGAAGTAAGGTCTTCATGCTTCTGTGGCAATAACTTTACTGACTGGGCCATCTCCTGAACCTCTACTCAAAATATTCAGTATAAACAACCTGAGACCTTTTGGGCAGGAACAAGCAATCTATTACTGCTGGGCCAGAAGGGCTATGGACCCAAACTGTACATTCAGAGGGAATTTCTTGTCATTACCCCTGAGATAATTATTCATTTAGGGGCATTGGAAACATTCATGTGTTATACGCAAATACTGAAAATACCACGATTTTTGAAATTGATTGTCATTGTTTTTTTTTTTTTTTTTTTTTTTTTGGTCTTTTGGAGGCAGGGTCTCCCTGTAGCCCCAGCTGTCCTGGAACTCACTCTGTAGACCAGGCTGGCCTTGAACTCACAAAGATCCGCCTGCCTCTACCTCCCAAGTGCTAGGATTAAAGGCGTGCGCCACCACGCCCGGCCTGTATTGTTTTTAATGTATGAACTGAAGACACACTACGTAGAACCAAAGCAGATGGGTTTCTCCTGGTTTGGGAGTTCACACAGCCAGTCAAAGAGAGCAGTACCATATACAATAAAAACATGCTGATACTTAAACCCATTCAGTGGGTAGCACAGGCAGCAGCAGCAGCAGCTCAGGCCTAGAACCAGGCTCTGTATTGTTAGGTTCCCTGTTGATTCATATGGGTATCACCACACAACCCAGACTCAGGAATCAGCTACTGTCCTGGACTCTGACCAGCCAGGAATTGTGTGGATCTTCATGCACACAGAAGCCAGGCCTGGGCATTGCTCTCCAAGAGGAAGCAGTACGTGAAATGAAAGCATCTACCATTGCATGATGTTAACATATCAAAGCCATCTTTGCTTTCTCCCCTTCCTGCACTCTCTCCCACCGTAATGGATACAGGCTGGCAAGTTATTAATGCAGAAACTTCCTGGTACTTGGGGCATTTCAAAGAAGTGGAAATTCTTAGGCATCACAATGGCTGATGCTGGCTTTAGCATTGCTAGGGGAGCTCAAATTGCAGAGATGGTAACTGGGGAGACAAACTCACGGGGCAACACTGGCTCTCATTTGCAGCTCTGTGGAGACATGCAAGTCTAGGAACTTTGGGGAGAGCCTGAATGCTCTTCCTATGCTCCAGTACTAGCTCTCTTTCTCTCTTTAGCTTCCAGAACTTAGCACGGCACCTGCAATGCTATCTCCAGACTATTTCCAAAGCCACTTTTTGTAGACCAGTTGTCTAGAATCTACCCAACCTAACGGCCACCTAAGTGATCCCCGGAAACAGATTTCAGCTGCTCTCTTTCATAATAGATGGCTGCCCCACACTTGGTATTTCCTCTTACTTGATCACTTGCATAGTAGAAAATCCCTTTCTCAGCCTGGCCCCCCATCCATTGCTCCCTTCCTCAGGGTCCCCTCCTACTCCTTCCCACCTGACACGGTCATCAGATTGGCAGTTCAGTCAATGGGTGCCAGAAGAGTGTGGACCATTTTTTCTAGGCTCCTTTTATTTTTTTCAATCTTGTTTTTTATTTTATTTTATTTGTGGTCTCTGTCATTCTGCCGGGGCAAGGGGGTAAAGAGATCTGACACTAAGTGCGAGCAAATGCTGAATCTGGAATCTGTCTTCCAGGCGGCACAAGAATAAAAATTCATGGCAGGACAGCCACTACTGACACACTCTCAAAGACATATTGCAGGTAGCATTATTTATTGTGGCAAGGAGTTCATAGAAGTGCTGCCTCAAAGCACCCCGAGAGATCCTAAAAAGCCCATCTCCCATCAGGTGAGGCAGATTTATGGAGGCTGCTCCGGAGAGGTCAGGCAGTGCGACTTAGGAAGCAGGCTCCTCGCAGAAAGCCTGGATTCCCTTAACGTATTCAGTACAGTGTGATTGGTTCAAAGGAGGGCTTGAGTCTGTAATGTTGACCATAAAATTGCAGTGACACGCTGCTTTAGATAAGAGGGCTGGAGGAAGGGGGCAGGGATGCGGCAAGCACAGGCGCAGCCAGCACAGGCGAGACCCTGGAGCATGCGCTCAGATTTTAGGTTAATGTGCAGGGGAGAGAGTGGGGGATGGGCCCAGGCAGATGAATGTTCACACAAAGGAAAGCTGAACCCACAGGCCCAGACATGGCTGCTAAACCCTATGTCTGTGCACGGAGAAAATCAGGTGCACACGGAAACACGCAGAGACCTTCAAATGCACAGGCACTCACCCAGATTGAAAACGATCTAGGCGAGGGCAGCAGAGGTAGGCTCACCATTGTCTTGGAGTCAAGGAAAAAAGATTGCTTTTCCCATGACCCCTACCAATTTGATCAGTGCTTCACAGGCCTCACATCAGCACCATTTACATGATGTCATCCCATTAGAGTTACCAGTCTCGGATGCACAGATTCTTACTCTACACCCACCATCTAAACACAGTCATGAAACAAGGCTCTTCTGCAAGCTTGGAGCTCCTGAGGCTGACGGAGAAGAATGTCGGGCTCCTCTGTTCCAGTGCCACTGTTGTCTTTGCAGAGATGAGATCGGGACAGGCACTCTGAGGAGGCACACCATGTGCCAGGCCCAGGGTCTGCTGGGTGAACTGCTCTTCCTGGTCTTTTCTCCCTAACCATGCTATGGGGTACCACATTCACCTTCCAAACCAAGACCTTCTGTGGCTTGGTAAGGAGATTTCATTGCTGTTGATTTCTACATTCGAGTTACAGTGATGGAATATGTGAGGGGAGGAGATGGCCATCAAAATAATTGAGGTGATTATCTTTGTTTGAATTATTCAGCTAGGACCTAAATTGTCCAATAAATTCAGAGAAAGGTAAGTTTTAGGTTTGAATTTTACAGAGCATCACTTTAATTCTTCTCTTCACTTAAGCCCATAGTTTTGGTTAGAAGATGACTATTCCTTTAGCCAAATAGACATCATGTATGTAGGTCTTCAGCTCCATGCAGCCTTAAATGTCCCATCTAACCAGATGTCCTATAGATGTGAAGCCTTTGGACTGTCCTTCTGGACTCAAGTTAGCCTCCAGGTGCAAAGTGGAAGGAGTGGGCATATGACAGCTGTAGGCTTCTTTAAAACATCACCCTTGGGGGCTGGAGAGATGGCCTAGCGGTTAAGAGTGCCGACTGCTCTTGCAGAGGACCCGGGTTCGATCCCCAGCACCCACATGGCGGCCGAGAACCATCTGAAACTCCAATTCCAGGAGAACTCCAGTTCCAGGGGAATCCGAGACCCTCTTCTGACCTCCGTGGCATTGCACAACACGGGTGCATAGACTTGCATGCAGACAGTACATTCATACACATACAGAAAATAAATAAAATTAAAAAAAATCCCCCTCTGGTCAGGAGTGGTGGCGTATGCCTTTAATGCTAGTGCTTGGTAGGCAGAGGCAGGCGTATCTTTGTGAGTTCAAGGCCAGCCTGGTCTACAGAGTGAGTTCCAGGACAGCTGGGACTACAGGGAGACCCTGTCTCGAAAAGACAAAAAAAATCCCCCTGTAATCACATCTTAGCAAGGCGAAGATACCATTAACATGACTCCACGAGGCCCTCCATTCACCGATGTGCTGGAGACAGCTTTCATGGTATTCTTCCATCAACTAATGGTAAAGGTTCACAGAAGATAGTTCAGGACACTGTTGTTTTTCTTCATAGTTGTGGGGGGGGTGTATATATGTATTCCTGAGAGTGCGTGCACATATGTTCATGTGTCTTCCTCAGTCCTTCTCCACATCCTTCTTGAGGTAGGATCTCTCACAGAATCTGGAGCTCACTGGTTCTAACAGGCTAGCCAACCAGTGATCTCCAGAGATCTGCTTGGCTCTAATCCCCTCTCAAGTGCTGGATTGCAGAACACACACTGCCACAACCAACTTTTCACATGGATGCTGGAGACTCAAACCTACTTCCTTATGCTTGTGCAATAGACACTTTACTGACTGAGACATCTCCCTGACCAATTTTTAGGTGTTTTGATTTCGTTTGTTTTAAGACAGGGTCTTCCTATGTATCCCAGACCAGCCTCTAACTGAAGATCCTCCAGCCTCAGCCTCCAGCCCTAGGACTGCAGGTGTACCACCACTCCCAGCTCCTACTGTGTGTCCGTTTCCATCCCCTGTATCTTCCCTGCTACTTATGTCCTGAGGAATATGGTTACTGACTTTCCGCAAGCCCAGCAAGATGCTCAAAGCCTCTGAGTGCCACCGCTCAAATGGTCACACTTGCCTACTGGCCTCCACCGTCGTTCCTCCGAGTACCACTGTTGACCCCCTGAGGTCCACTGCTTGACCTCATTAATACAAAGAGAGAGAGAGCTAAGTGAATGTTTTCACAGCCTCCGTTTTCTGCAGGCCACCTGGAGGTTATCAAGGCCAGAGGCTGCTCTGTAGTTCATAAACCTGTTAGGGTATTCGGAGTCATGATTCTCTTATTCAACTGTCTGTGCTTTTCCTTGGGACAACTAATCCCTCAGCGTGACTGGTGGAAGCCGCGGTATTGATTTCTGTGTCTCTCTAAACCTCAGTTGTGTTCAACGCTTGTTAGACATCTGAAGGAATATCCAGTGGGCTCTGGGGGCAATTTGAGAGCGTGGCTCAATAGGCTGCTCTTGAGAGAAGTTTCTGTAAGGTTGCTGGGCAAGCCAATCGAATATATTTCAGAATGGGAGAGAGAAAAGAAATGGAAAGAGTGAGAGAGAAGAAAAGAGGGAGAGAGGTAAGGGCCAAAGATAAAGAAGAATGAGAGAGCAGAGAGATGGGAGGGAGAGGGGAAATAAAACAAGGGGGGGGGAGGAAGGGTTTTTAAAAGGGCTTTTTCTCCTGCCTATAGGAATCTTGAAGATGTTTCATCTTTCTGTTCCCTCTACCTCTATTCTTCCTTTGTTAAGAAAGGAGGAATTTCAGATTTTCTGGGCAATGTGGTTGGGCTGAGGAGAGGGTGCCCATGATCAAGGCAGGTGCTCATGCTGATGAACATGGTAGATATGTACAGGTAACCACAGTGGTGTCCAGGTCGATTTCTGCAGTGCACACCTCCCTGATCTGATTAAAGTTATGAGAAAAGTTTATGCAAATTGGAAGATTCTCTTCAGAGTTACCACCCATCTTCATTCATAAAGAGCCCCTATTACCAACAACAGTGGAAAGCTAGAACCAGGTTTCCTTCTAGGGAAAATAATCACAAGGTGAAAGTCCAGCTCTTTTAGTCAGCCATCAGACTGGGCAACAGTGTCTGTCCACACCTCTGTACCCTGGGCTTGCTAAGGATTCTAAGATAGAGATATGTTGAATATGGAGCAGAGCCAGGGCTATTATTGTACATTCTCACAATCTCTTGGCCGTTAGAATTCCTGCTCCTATGCCTGGGCCCGGGAGCCCCCACAGGCCATAAGTACAGGAACAGCCTCATTATTTCAGAGACAAGCTTTGGAATACAACAAATTTCATCTCTCTAATAACCTCCTGGAATCTTTGTTTTCCACAGTTAGGCCTTTTGAAGAGTTCCTTGTCCTACCAAGTGACCCTTAGAACATATTTGGGAAAGGATGGTAAGCAAGGAATCACATCACACTCAAAGAGACTTCTGATGATGCTGCCAATCATGCAGGTTTAGAAAACCTGGGCCGAGGATACAGCTCGGTGGTAGAGCACTTGCCTAGCATGTTTGAGCTCCTGAGTACAGTCATCAGCACTGCCGAAAATTTTAACTATTTTTGTTGCTTTTAAATTATGTGTACACAGGTATGTGGAGGTATGGGCACACTAGATCATTTCCCTGCAGAGGTCAGAAGAGGGCATGAAATCCCCTGGAGCTAGAGTTCCAGGTAGTTATGAGCTACCAGACATGGGTGCTGGGAACCACACTGAGGTCCTCTGAAAGAGCAGCATACAATCTTAACCTCTGAGCCATCTCTCCAACCCCCCAAAACATATGTTTTTAAGAAAGATTTTTTAAAAATCTGTTTTCCTCCTGCTGAGAGAGGAGACAGAGCAAATCGGTGATTGATTGGTGGTGAGGTTCTGAGGTTGCCCCCGTTGTTTCTAGTGATTGTCATAGTTTGTAGAGAGCTGAGCTGTCTTTCCCCCTCGCTTTTTCCAGATCCTGCAGACATACAAGATGGGCCCGTAATGTGAAAGCGCAGTATGGACCACCCCGTCGACATAGGGCCGTGCGGGCTGTTCTCTCAGGGCCCAGACCTGGCTTGCTCCTCCTGGGCTGGAGAATTGATTGCTTTTTCTCCTCATCTGATGCATGGGCTCTTGCCTCTCATTACCATTGCTTTTCCTGAGACTCCAGCCTGCTCCTCATCAAGATTTATAGTGTCACATTCATTAGGTGATACAATACTGTCAACAGAATCAGCGATGGCAGCGGTGGCCTCATTATCTCTGTGGTTAACCCCTGCTTCCCCGATGTTGGTCTCTGTCAGAGATTTTTAAATTCAAATTAAATTTTCATGCGCAGCTTTGATGTTGGAGGTAGAACTGCCTAGTCAGGAGGTGGCTAGGGATGGGAGACTCGACTGTAAGATGATATCACCCCCTTATGAACTCCCAGCAAAAGGTCCCTGACAGTCACTTTTCCTTTTCCAGGGACTGAAGAACAATGTTCTGATGCTGTATCATTTCATCTTCTGGTTGCAATAATAAATGAAGGAACATATATTTCTATTAATCTTTTTAGTTAGCATACACAATAATGAATTTCATTATTAATTTTCATATATGTATATCTTTGACTCTATTTGTATCCACCTTCTGTTTCTCCCCTCCCTCTCCTCCTCCCCTCCCCCTCCCCAACAGTCCCCTTCTACTCCTGTCTTAAATGTTTTTAATCTGATTTTGTGCATGAGAGAAATGTGCAATGTTTGTCTGCCTTCCTCCATTACCAGCTCTTATTTTCCCTCTTCTCTTTCTTTAGACCCCTTCCTGACCCCAAATAGTCCCCTTAGGATCTTCATGTCATATAATTTTTTTTTCTTTTAATCAAGATTATATTTATGAGAGAAAACATGTAATATTTGTTTTTCCGAGTCTGGCTTATTGTACTTAATATGATGGTCTCTGGTTTCATCCATTCTCCCTGAAAAGGAGGTAATTTCTTTCTTCTTTTTTTTTTTTTAACTTATCCATAGCATTTATTATTGATATTGCTCCTCAAATAAGATGGTTCTTGCATAGTTTATTGCAATTTTCTTCTAGTAAAGACTAGGAACTAAAGTTTTTTTTTTCACATAAATTTATTTATTTCTTTCTTCTTATTTAATTTCTTTCTTCTTTATGACTAATACCACTCCATTATGTGTGTATACCATATTTTCTTTATCCATTCTTCTGTTGATGACTCCATATCTTAGGATAGTATAGCAATAAACAAATCTAACTCTGTGTCCATAGTGGCTTCCTGGGGCTTACTGTCAGATGTCCTCTGTCTTGGCAAAGAACAGGGCTGGGAATATAGCTCAGTGATAAAGCATTTGCATAGCATATGTGAGGCCTTCGATTATATTCCCAGCAGTGAGTGGGAGGAAGAAGAGGAGGAGAAGAAGGAAAGGAAAGGAAAGGAAAGGAAAGGAAAGGAAAGGAAAGGAAAGGAAAGGAAAGGAAAGGAAAGGAAAGGAAAGGAGGGCAATGAAGAAGAATAGTACAATAGCACAAAATCTCTTGACTTCAGTTCCTTTGGCTGTATACCCAGGAGTGCTGTAGATGGATAGTGTGGTTGCACTTTTAGTTTTTGAAGAAACTCCACACTGCTATCCATATGGGCTATACTAATTTACACCCATACCAAAAGTGCATGTGGGAAGGAACGCATATTTTAAATATATAGATCATACCAGTTATGTCTAAGGACCAGTATGAGTCTAGATGCTATAAGTGATCCTGGGGATGAACTAAGGGGTCTGGACTATAAAAAGCAATAGAAGTAATAATAGGTATTTAGAGGGAGAAATTGTCTCTTTTGAGATTTTTGGATATTTAAAAATAGCATCTTTTGTCAGGTGTGGTGACACATGGGGCAGAGGCAGGGGGAACACTATGAGACTGAGGCCAGCTATGAGTTCCAGACCAGCTGGGGCTACAGGGAGACTCTGTCTCAAAAAGGGGAGGCGGATGGAATAATCATCTTCTACACATTTATCTCTTTGTAGCTCTCCCACATACACAGATATTGCTACTGTTTGAGATCTAAGAAAAACAGTTTTCATTTCTGTGCATTTATAAGCTAAGGGGAAACCTCCCAGATATATGAGCTCTACAAAGCAGAGAGCTTGTTGCCGGGCGTGGTGGTGCACGCCTTTAATCCTAGCACTTGGGAGGCAGAGGCAGGCAGATCTTTGTGAGTTCAAGGTCAGCCTGGTCTACAGACTGAGTTCCAGGACAGCTAGGGCTACAGGGAGACCCTGTCTCGAAAAGACCAAATAATAATAATAATAATATCTTTGTGAGTTCAAGGTCAGCCTGGTCTACAGACTGAGTTCCAGGACAGCTAGGGCTACAGGGAGACCCTGTCTCGAAAAGACCAAAAAAAAAAAAATAATAATAATAATAATAAATAAAAACAAAGCAGAGAGCTTGTCTTGTTTCCAGCATCATTACGAAGTAATGAAATGAGTTTCTGTTACATAACTGGCATCTGGTAGGTGCTTATTGAAAGTGTGTTTGTCTTTGCTTCCTGCATCTCCTTGGCCTGGCCCATCTATTAGAAGAGCAATCCTCAGTTTAGGAAAAGAAGAAACCCACTTTCCCACTGCTGTTACTTCTCCTGGCCTCTATCTATTGACCTCAGCAACTAATAGCATATCATAGTTCAATAAGGCTCAGAAGTCTAAAATATATTCCGTGAGCTTTTTGCCTAATTGCCTTCTACAACGATTGGCATCGGTGTCTCTTAAGATTGTTGATGCAAGGAGTAGAAAACAAGACACAAAACACAGTCTAATGTCAATCGTGTTCGCCTCACATACCAAGCTTTCTACTCAGTGCTTTTCACTCCTACTGCCCACCAGATAAGGTTATTATCACACGGTTGGTTTTCAAAGGAAGGAACAGAATCTCAGAGAGGTTCTTTAACTTGCCCAAGGTCTGAATCTTGGCTATGTACCTCTAAGTCTCTCTGTGTTGTCCCCTTTCTCTCTGAAAATAAAAATCCCACAAGGTATCAGAGCTGTGTCCACCCTATCTGACTCTTAGATGCAAAAGCAAGTAGGTTGCAGGTGGAAGGACTTCATTTCTTTCTATCATCAATTTTTATCTTACATTTACCTGCTTCTGCTCATTCAAGACACACTATAGGGCTGGAGATATTAGCTCCTTGGTAGATGGATGCCTAGCCTATGAGAAACCCTGGGTTCAATCTCTAGTACTGAAAAAAAGACATAAATAAGCCTGAAAGGGGGGTTATATAGTTATCATGGGTGGAGTGGACATCTTTTCAACGTAGCTATTACATCCAAGTGAGAGGAGGGGGTTACAGTATCTGGAATTACAAAGCCTCCAGATGCGCAAGCAGGTCCACCCTGTGATTGCTACCTTTATCACCAGAGGCCTCTTCAAACACATGAGCTTTGAGACCTGGATCTACATTCTGACTCCACTATTTACTTGCTTAGTGACCCTACACAATTACTGAACCTTTCTTAACTTCCATTACCTAAAAATATATACCTAAAAAAATAGATCATAATTATTTCTGCTTCATTCTCTTACTTTTAAAGGAAATGAGATAATGCATATAAAGCCTGTGAATGGCTCATGACCCACATAGATGCTCAGTAGATATTTGTTATTATCATCATTATTAGTATTTTCCCCCCATGGGTAAATTAACATAAAAAGTCTATCCTTAATCAGTATCCAGCACAAATGTCCTTTGATTTGTAACATGGTTATGACCAAATAAACCCATCATAAGATGAAAATATAGTCCATTCACCCAGCCTAACTTCAACATGCTCTGAGCACTTTTTAGGCTCAGAGCATGTTGGCTAGAATCATCTCATCTTCCAATGAGTGTTAAATAGCTCATAGGACTGGGGATTCAGGTCAATGGTAGAGTGATTATTTTGTATGTTGTGTCTGAGGCCCAAAGCACTAAACCCAAAATCTCACTTTAGTAAATGTTGATGGAATAGGCTTTCACACCAGTGTGGAATCTTCACTGAGTCAGGAATGATCTGTATAAACTTTCTGTCTCTGGTAATTGATCACTAATGACAGGCAAGGCATGAATTCCATTTCTGTGAAGTCTTTCTGGATAAGGAACTGAGAAATAGGAAGGAAGAGCAAGAAGGAAACAATGGAATCACCATTTGATAAATTTGTCAGGCTTATGAATATGAGCCAATCTCGAACTTGCTAAAAGAGAGTAATTTTCTAATTATGTTCATATGACTACTCTCATGTCAGGATGGGACTGTCCTGGTCATATTTTCAGAGTGAGGCCCAGGAACATGGCCCCTTAGCACAGACTTCCAACATTCTGGGTATGGAGAGCCCATCACTGTTCTCATTTCCTTCCTTTCTGGGCCTTATTTCCAGAATCTTCATAATTCAGTTATAACTCTGCACTTGCGCCTTGTGTTCCAAGGTCTGAGCTTGTAGTGATGTTTCTAAATGAGAGAGTTTGGACATTTTTATGCTTTTACAGTTATGTCTCTTAAAATGAAATTTCATAAGCATTTAGCCGGTAATAGGAACCAATTGCTTGAGTTATTTCCAAACACAATGTACAAAGGTCAGGGAACGATGGCTCGAAGCACACATGGATACACAGAGGAGACTGTAATGAAAGGGCTGGAACTGTGAACCTCTCTGAGAATGATGTATGAACTGTGGCTGAACTGCACGACCCCATTCAAGGGTGGCTGGGGTGTGATTCCTGCTGCTGCTGCCATTGGAAGTGGGGAAGGAGCCTCGGGCTCCCCCGCTGTGGGCATAGTCTAGACAGGATTTTTGCTTCCTCTCCCCTGCCCAACTGGCCTTCACATATCCTCCGCCCTCATAGCCTTTGGCCTTCCGAGCCCTGGTGTGAGAATTGCCCCTACCAGGCTCAGTTCCTCACGGGCTCTCAGTCACCTCCACCTACCCCTTCACAGCATTCCTGACTCTGCAATTAACTGAAAAGCAAACGGCTTGCTAACATCCTCAGCGTCCATTATCTCCATCTTAAAATGGAGAGTAGAATGCCCTGAGCACATAGCAGATTGCTCAGAGGGAACTGCACCAAAGTGCAAAACGGGATACAGAAGTTTGGAAATGCGTCCAAATTGAGTTTTATTTCATTTTCTGACCCAATGAAAATAGCTTAATAAGTATACTAATTAAGCCTATAGAAAATGCATACCTTTTGTAAATATATATATATATAGTAATTCTTTGAGAATTTCATACAATGGTTTTTGTTTTTTTTTTGTTTTTTTTTTTGGTCTTTTTTGAGACGGGATCTCCCTGGGGCCCCTAGCTGTCCTGGGACTCACTATATAGACCAGGCTGGCTTTGAACTCACAGAGATCCACCTCCCTCTGCCTCCCAGGTGCTGGGATTAAAGGTGTGCACCACCACGCCCGGCGAGAATTCCATACGATGTGTTTTGATCATACTCCCTCTCCTCTTCTAACTCCAGAAGAGTGGGGCTGTGACAGTAGAATTAATAACCGTGCATGAAAGAAGCTCATAGGAGCCCATTTGTGCCTCAGTCTATGAAGTCCATGTGGGCTCCATCATCTCAGGTCTGAAAAAAGTGGCATATTACCAAGTGGCTTCTTCCTGTGTTTTGATTTCGTCTGTTTCATTTTTTCTTTTTGAGCATCTGTACATCTCATACAGTGGTTCCCAACCAAACCCAGTCTCTTCCATGTCCCAAACCCCCATCAGAACTCATACATCACAACATCCAAACTAAGCCCTATCCAGCCAAACTCCCAAACCCAGATGTCCTTCTGTCCAAGTAGATCCACTAGAGTCCAGTCAGCCCACCTACAAATCCTAGGCAAGGCATATTCTTCCTCACCCAACAGTACTCATCTCCTATAGTTTTCAGTCCAGGGTCAGTCCCCAACCCATTTCTCTTGTTTTTTTTTAAACAAGGTCTTTCTATGTCATCCAGGCTGGCCTCAACCTCACAGCCATCCTTCCTCAGCTTCCTGAGTACTGAGGTCACATATGTTAACCATCACACTGGATCCCCAATTTCTATTATCTCCAAAATAAACACATTGAGCCCTCTCCTCCCCCCGCCCCCCGACTAGATTTAAGCATCCTTGCTGTTTTAAGTACAAGTAATAGTCCAACATTGGGAAAGAGACTGCTTGGGGAAAGGTTTTCCTCTGTGTGTGTGTGTGTGTACATGTATGTGTGTGAGTGTATGCTCATGGAGGTGCGGTGGTATGGAGGCTAGAAGTCAACCTGAGGTGTCATTTCTCAGATACTGTCCACTTTGTTTTTTGAGGGAGGGTCTTTCATTGTCCTGAAGCTCACTGATTGGGGCAGGCTAGTTGGCCAGTGAACTCCAGAGATCCACCGAAAATTTCTCTGTCTCCCCAGTGCTGCGATTACAAGCATCTGCCACCATATCTGACTTAGGTAAGCTCTGTAGATAAAACTCTAGTACTAATGCTGGCATGGAAAGCACTTCAGTGACTGACAGCAGCCCCTTGGGAGAGGTTTTGTGGCTCATGGAGTGGCTCTGTCACTGACTAGTCTCACAGCATTCCAGGATATGCTTCTCAGTCTTCTAGACTAGGAAAACCTGGTGACACCCACATACTGGGAGCAGGCCCTTCTCCTCTCAGAGACAAACTCCCTGAGAAATGAAACAAGGCCGGCCGTGCACAAATTTACATTAAAAAGTGCAGAAAAGGCCCCAGGATCACTAGCCCTTCTGCTATTAAATTAAGGGCACACGGGAAGTCGAGTTGTAATCAACTTATAAATGTGTTTATTGACAGCAAGAATTGGCTATCCCCAAAACTAGGTTTGATCATTCATTTTGTTTGCTATAATATTGATTGAACAAAGAAATATCTATGACATTATAAGGCATATCTTTGGGTGTGTCTGTGAGGGCATTTCTAGAGTCTTCTACTGAAAACCCATGCGGACTGAGGACAGTACCATCCCGTGGAGTCCTAGGCTGACTAGAAAAGGTAAAAGGAGGAGGTGAGCTGGTGATCAGCATCCATTACTGTCTTCTTCCTTACTGCAGGCCCAGGGAACAGCAGCCTCACGCTGCAGCCTCCTGCCATTATGAACCACATCCCTTCAAACCATGAGCCAAAACAGATCCTTCCTTCCTTAAGTTGCTTCTGTCAGGCATTTTGTTACAGCAATGAAAACATCAGCTAATGCACAAGGTTTAGAGAGCTTTAACACTGAGCCTTATTCCTAGAGGCTCATTTACTTAGACAGTCAAAAACCAAAAGGTTTCCTAATGAACACTGAATCTGCTCAGAGTAAAGCAGATAACACTGTTGTTCAATGGCTGCTCTTGCCAATGGCTATGAATCCTCCAAGTCTGTTGGACAGCGCTTACTGAATCTACAGTCACGTATTGGCTTTGCTGATAAAACTCCAATATGGTTCCAGCTCCACTGAGTGGCTTGTAGGAAGCATCAACGTGTTGGTCTCCATGATCAACCTTGTCCTCTGCTGTTGTGGCTGACCAATCCTGTTTCTGATGGACACATTTGTGATTATGTATGACAGTATACCCAGTAGACATGATCAGGCTAGACTGAGTATTAGACTGTCTGTTGGGGGTACCCCTTCCCACAAAAAGTTAAACTTTTAAAAAATCTATATTCTTTTAATTCATTTCCTTCACTCCCCAGTCCTTGGGGGAATATTTTCACTATTGCCTCTGTGCAGCAATAGCAAAAATAAAAAAAAATTAAAAAATAGTAGAATAGACTAGGATATAGTTAATTAAACTATAGGGACATTTCAGGCACTGAAATCTTTAAAAAGTACGATTTATAGTCTTTCCTCCCTTTCAGTTAAATTCATATAATCTTCTTTCTTAGGAATTCCAATGGAATTTCTGAAAACCAATCCCTCTTTGCCCTGTTGTTGTTCTTAAATGTTTTAATCGTGTCTCAGAGAAATAGTCTCCACATCTAGGGACTTCCAGAGTCCCTTTCATAGCCTTGTTCCCAATTTTTGGCAACAAGGATTCCTGGGATGGTCCAAGAATCCATCTCAAATGTTCTACCCTTGCGGTGATCTCTCTGACACCTCCCTCTGACTTTTGTTCCCATCCCCAGGGCTGTGTCCTTCTCTGTAGGTTCACCTACAACACACACACACACACACACTCACACCAGCTGTGGTTTTGTTGTTGTTGTTGTTGTTGTTGTTTTTGGTCTTTTCGAGACAGGGTCTCCCTGTAGCCCCAGCTGTCCTGGAACTCACTCTGTAGACCAGGCTGGCCTTGAACTCACAAAGATCCGACTGCCTCTGCCTCCCAAGTGCTAGGATTAAAGGTGTGTACCACCACGCCTGCCTCAGCTGGGTTGTTGTTTTTTTCTCTCTTTTATTTGTTTATTTTAAGGGATTCTACAATATAAAAGTACAGTTGTTTTCAGATAACATTGACGTTACTCAGTTTGCTGTACAATTAGGTAATTGGTCCTTTTTTTTTGAAGTGAGTCAAATTATTAAGCATAAGCAATGAATGTAAGTAACATTCATGTAAAACCAATTTGCAAGTATCTATGTCCAAATTTTGAACAACCCAAGGTTCCCATAGTCCAGTTGGAGAAGCTTGTATTCACAAGCATATTGATCAAATAAGAGTCCAGTCTATATTGCTATAGTCTCATGATTCACCCCAATCTCTCCGCAGCCCTTACATTCTACCATGACTCCTCTTCCGCAAGTTGTTCCCTAGGCTTTGGGAAAGGGGCACAAGTGGGTGAGAAGCAAAACTGTCTATTTTCTCTGGAGATGTCATTTTGGACTTAGTCTGTTCAGGTTGTTCCCCTTCATGGGTTGACAGCTTATCCAGTGATACCTTTTTAATCCTACTAACAAAGCACAAGCAGTTGGATATACAGGCATTTAAGCAGTACTAATTATTATGGCAAGCTAAGCTGTGAACATAGACACAGATGCTTG
This sequence comes from Rhizomys pruinosus, assembly GCA_009823505.1. Taxonomy (NCBI): domain Eukaryota; kingdom Metazoa; phylum Chordata; class Mammalia; order Rodentia; family Spalacidae; genus Rhizomys; species Rhizomys pruinosus. Next base: position 1,349,829 of record VZQC01015175.1, read on the forward strand.
GATGGTACGCTAATCCACAAACTGTGGTTTCTCTATAAAGGGTGACAAGTTCTTATTGTGGCTTATAGCATCTCCTAACCACTAGAGGACATAAGCTTGTGGCATCCACTGTGAGTTATTCCTCCAAGGAGAGAGCTAACATCCAATTAGATTTGGGATATATATAGACATATGGCTGCCACTGTTGCACAGTATCTCCAGGCAGTTGAGGTGTAGCTGATACTGATGGAGGAGTTTTGCATGTCTCAAGGAGACCAATATTTTGCTGTATTGCTTTAGTGGCCTTTGGTAACGCTCTCTGGCATTTCAGAGGCCAGTTCTACATTAGCAAGTGACGTCTCAAAACATTTTTTCATGCTCACACCAGGTCTTTGAAAACAGGGACTTACTGCCTTTCTCCTTGCATATATCCCACTTATGGGCAAAAGGCCTTTATAATTTTGGGGGCTTGAATCTCCTAGCCGACATCTCCTAGGCAGAATAATTCATTGCTGATATCAGAGCTTTCCTGTACTAATATATTTTGCTTAATTACACAGCTTATAAAGACTTTACTATTGAATTTGGCTCTAAATAGAGAATTATCCTTTCACAGTTCCTATGCCTATCAGTCAATTAAAAAAGGGTAGTTATACCTGTTTTATATGAAATTACCACTATAACAGTTGGCTCTAATTTACAGTTAGGGAATGACTTCATTACCATCATGTTTTTCTTTTTCCTATAAAGGGGAGAGGTAGGAAGGTTTCTCAGCATCCGGAAGGTAAACTTCGTTAGGGCCCATTATAAACAGTTATCCCAAATAGAATTCAGAGAGATGCTCAGTGTCTGTGTCTCAGGCAGTCTGAGGTTCCTCTTTCTTTAGTGTTCGGATGGGTCAGCCTCTCTGCTGGCATTTCCCAGTCCATCCTGCACAGCCAAAAGTTGTACATTTTCAGGCATTTAGATTGGTGTTTTTACCTGTGGGAACATACAAATCTCCTCCCATTGTTAGTTTCAAGATCTGAAAATTGAAAATTTATCAAAAGGTTTGGAACACAGAGTTTTCTTAGGCCTTGAGTGGCAGCCCTAGTCTTGTCTTCTGATGCTATTAAAACAATCTCTCTCTCTCTCTCTCTCTCTCTCTCTCTCTCTCTCTCTCTCTCTCTCTCTCTCCTCGTGTCCTCATGTGTCAATAATGGACACCATCTCCCAATCCCTGCTGTTCTCACTTGGCTCCTTCCAAAATCTTTAACAGACACTCTGCCTTTTTCTTTTTTGGTCTTTTTCAAAAAAACTTCAGGACATCTATTGAAATACCTGAAACACCTCATGCTTCCAGCCTAGAGAATACGAGCACATAATAAAGCTGAAGAACCCCTGTGTGGGATCTGGCCCTCATTTCACCTATGACCTCAGGCTCTCCCTGGAGAGACACCTGACAGAGGGGCATCAAGGAAGAAGGCTTGTTTTCCTTCACAACTTCAAAGATTTCTGAGCTTTTAGGCCATTTCGAGGCAGGGAAGACATGACTAGAAGGTGTGGAAGATCTCTTTGCACCCTGGCAGACAGGAAGCAGAGACAGGAAGTGGTCAGGTTAATATGTGCTTCAGCCACTCTAAAGAACTGCCTGCCACTTTTAGATAGGCTCTACTTCCAAAGGTTCCACAGCCTTTCAAACCAGTGCTACCATCTGGGGACCTCAAATCATAAGCCTAGGGGGGACAATATGTACTCAGCCTGCTTCAGGCACACCAACCTCTTCTGTGTGTTTGGCATAGACATACAAAAGAAAGCACTGACACCAAGAGACTTAGGCAGTTCCTTATAGAACTTTCAGGAAAATGCTTTAGCTTAAGAATTGAAATAAACAGGGGCTGGAGAGATGGCTTAGTGGTTAAAAGCACTGAGTGCTCTTGCAAAGGACCTGGGTTTGATTCCCAGCACCCACATGGCAGCTAAGAACCGTCTTTGACTCCAGTTCCAGGGGAATCCAATGCCCTCTTCTGACCTCCGCGGCATTGCACGACATGGGTGCACCAACCTACATGCAGACAGTATACTCATACACATAAAAATAATAATAAATAGCACACGCCTTTAATCCTAGCACTTGGGAGGCAGAGGCAGGCAGATCTCTGTGAGTTCAAGGCCTGCCTGGTCTACAGAGCAAGTTCCAGGACAGCTGGGACTAAAGGGAGACCCTGACTCAAAAAGACAAAATAATAATAATAATAATAATAATAATAATAAATAAATTTTTAAAAAGAATTGAAATAAACTAATGATCCTGAAAGATGATTCTTCTTTAAATGATTCTTTTCCCTCCAGAATGTAAATATGGTGAGTTTTTATTATAGTCTCCTAGAAATGATGTTAACATCAATCCTGGCATAGGTGAAGCTCACACATGTTAAAGATTTCTAGATTTGGAATAGAAATTAAGCCACAGATATTTCAGTAGCCTATCACCCTGTAACAGGGGGATTGGAACTTCTTTGAAGACTTAGAATCTAAGCTGTCTGAAATATCTTTGCATCTCCTTTAAGAAATGCTTATGTTCCCAATGGCTACCACCCTCTTCTGTGCTTGGTCATATATCATAACTGTAGCTGAGTCTTTTCCCTCTCCTCCCCTCACTTATTCAGTCTCTTTTTCCTGTTAAGAATAAACCATTGAATAAGGAGATGGCTCAGTGGGTGCGAAGTGCTTGCTAAGCAAATATGAAGACCTTTAAGTTCAGATCCCCAGTGTCTATGTGAAAAAGAGGGCCAGAGTGATGTGTTTGTAACCCCGGAGCTAAGGAGGTAGAGACAGGGGCATCCTCTGAGCTCGATGGCCAGCCAGCCTAGCCTATCGGTGAGCTCTGGTTCAGTGATTGACGCTCTAGAGAAGTAATGTGGAGAGCAGTAGAGAAAGGCTACCAGCATTGCCCTGCTTATCTCTCCTCACACACACATGCAGACTTGCACATACATGAACACATACAACATGCATATACAAAGGGTAAATCTTCTTCTGGGGGCAGTCATTTGTCTTGTTTAGGTTTTCTTACCACACAATTCTACGTAAGGTTAAGTAACATGGTTTAAGTGCAAATCTTCGATGGCATCTCAGGACTTTCTTCACACAGGTATTTCAGTACTGAAAGTGACTTCAGTTGTGGGTGTGTCCTCTGCTTAGGCAGAAGTCAGCATGGAGGATCAGTACCTGTGCTTAAGGGCATCCCATCAAGACCTTTTCTGTAAGCGTAGCTAAAACATTCTCTAACAAAGCTAAAAGCATGACATTTATCAAATAAAAGGCACCCAAAAAGTCTTGCCCAGACCATAGAGCATTTTCAAAGCCAGATCCACGATCAGCCCCAGTGAATCTAGCAGGGTCCTATGGACTGCTCACATGGAATAAGCATAAGTATTCTCATGGATAGGCATTATTCAGATGGCTGAGTCAGAAGGACCGTACCAAGCTAAAGCTATCCAAGTCTATGTGAGTTCCAGACCAGCCTGTGCTACAAAGTGAGAAGCCCTATTTTTTTTTTTTTTAAAGTACAGCATCTTCACAAAAGTCTATCTAGCTTTGTTAAAACAGCTGGGATGGCTTGAGAAGGACTGTAACTCCAGAATGCAAGCAGTTAAAGGCACCTGCCTATTCCTTCAGGGCCTTCCTACCTGCTCCCAAGTGCTCGGAACTCTGCTGGGGGATGTCCACCAGAGAGAGGTGACATGAGCAGGTGCTGGCCATAGTCCAGGCTCTCTAATCATCTTCGAGCAGATGCCCTCCTGAACAACTCCATGCGGAGGTGTCACTAATGTAAAAATCAGTGGTTTTCTCTTTCTGCCAGAATGCAGGATTTACATGATCCCTCACACGTATCTCTGAAAGTCTGGGCTATAATCTCACAACCAGCAAGGAGCCAATAAACCTTCATGCGGGAGAAAATGCAGCTCTCAGAAAATTCCAGAAGCTTTCTTTCACTGGCAGCTTCCCAAACTCTGCTGCATCAGAGAGCCCAGCCCCCTTTTGAGGTGGGTCTCGTGGACCCATGGTCCCTTCTCTGCCCTTACACTGTAGAGCTGGTGCCCTGCAATATCCACAGGGATGAGGATAAGAAGTTAGGCTTGTATAGACAAGTGTGAACTTTGTCTGGGCTTGGTGTTCTGGTTTCTTTTCAATTGCTGTGACAAACATTTTGATCAATACCAACTTGGGGAGGAAAGGGTTTATTTGACTTACATCTCCTGGGTCACCATTCATCACTTAGGGAGCCCAAGGTAGGAACTCCTGGAGGCAGGAGCTGAAGCACAGCCGTGGAGAAACACTGCTTACTGGCTTACTATCCTACACACAGCAGCACTCAGAGAAATTGGAAATCAGAAGCAGAGGCTGAGTGGTTGGTGGTTCTGTAAAGACCCTCTGTGGCTTATACAATAAAGAACAACCTGCCCAGGGGTGGCACCTCCCACAATGGGTGGGGCCCTCCCACATCATTCAACAATCAAGATGTCCCACAGATATGCCCACAGGCCAGTCCAATGGCGGCAATTCTCCAATTGAGGCTCCTTCAACCCAGGTGTGTCAAGGTGACACTAAAGCTCTTCAGCACACTTGGGAACCTTCCCAAGAATGGAGGATTAACAGCACCCCAGAGAGCAGCTGGCCTGAGGTGGACTGACTGCATTTCTGTGCCATCGGAGTTCGGTTGTCTGGATGCGTTGCAGCAGGCAAGGTCAACTCTATGACTGGGTCATCAATCTAGTGGCTTTATATGCTACGATGTCACCAGCTCTGGTGAGAAGATCCTCTGAGTGCTCTTTCTGGATGCCCCTGTTTCTCTCATTGCCCTCTGCATTCTGGGTTTCCCATTTGTTCCCAATCAGTCCTCCTAGGCTGACTCTGAGTAAGGACTCTCTTCACTGACCAGGGTTCCTTCACACATTTTTTTCACAATTCCCAAGCACACAGCAAAGCTCCAGCGTTATCAGGGAAGTTGGAAGCAGAGGCCGAGTGGTTGGTGGTTCTGGAAAGAACTTCTGTGGCTGTTTCCTCTTCAAGCCAGCCTGAAGCCCTCTTGGGGGCAGGCCACTGTCCTGAAACAGGGCTTGCCAATCTTTTACCACTCCCAAGCCCTTTTCACTCAAGAAATGTTTACATGACTGGGTATATAAATATATAAAATATGTATACAAATCAAATGTTTAATGCATTTACTAATAAGTTATGAAGAGCTTTATTTTAACATAATTCTGTTATACATGTTATTTTACTGTCTATTAATAACTAAAGTAAATTTGCATACTAATGAAATCGATGTGCTTGTTTGTTTTTACATAAAGAATTAAATCTCAGCTGAATATTTGAGAATGCCAGGAATAGAACATCTTCAACATTTTTCAGAGTTGATTGATATTTGATTTTATAATTATCAATGCTGAGAATATTACTTTGCATAAATACATACTGCAAATGGTAGAAGTGTGTTTAATGCCATTCAGAAATTCTCGAGAATGCTGTCCTAACCTACACCGAAATTCATTAATTATTTTTATGAAACTCAAGTCATCAGCTCAAAGTTCTTAAAAAATCAAACATTTTAACACAAAGTAATGCAAAGATGTAGTGATTAGATACTTACCTGATGAACAATGTCAGCAAGACGATATCAGGCATTTTTTTTTCCATAATTAAATCATTACATTTCTATCGGAGGAGAAAACTGTAAGTACAGTAGTAATTCATGATGTACATCAGAATCGAATCTGAGCTGAGGTATTTCCGGCAGTGTTTCTTGCCGTTGTATGGTGTGATGGCCTGTGCAGTACAAAGTGTGCATGTTGTCTGTTCAGAAGCAAGGATACAGTTTGCTCACATGATGCAATCTGGTGAGCAGACTTAATACCATTCCATTCTGAATATTTTTTTTTTACTACATGTTCAGAAACCTTTCGTCACTCCCAAAATCTTCGTGACCCTGACATTCAGCTATGTGACCCTTTATGGGGGTTGCAACCTCCAGTTAAAGAAGCTGGGTCCTAGAGCAACAGGGTGGGTCTCTGTTGAAAATCAGGCCCCCTTGTGGTACTGCATAACATGATAGAAGATGCTGGTCTCATCAATTAGATCTACCTCTGGGCCCAGCCTCAGCTGCAGTTCCCTTCTCCTGTGAGCATGCACACAGCTTGGGCCCCTTTCCTAAACCTACAAATGAGGCTTCATGGCTAGAACATTTGCAGATGCTGGGAAGTCCCACAGTGTCTGTTCTTGTGAATACATCTCACTCCTGTAGGGCCTTTGCACAAGCTCTGCTCTCTGCGTAGGACACCCTTCTTCCCACCTCATGTCAACTCTTCTTTCCCCTCTCATCTCCACCACGTTTGTTAGAGAATACTTTCCTGAGGCTTGGATGGGCTCAGCTGCTTCTGTCAGGTTCTCGTGGTGTTAAAAACACTCTGTGATTTTAAAAAGGTTTATTTTTCTATTATGTATATGTTTGTGTGTCTGTGTGTGTACATTATGTAACATGAGTCCAGTCCCCGTGGAAGCCAAAAAAGCGGATCAGATCCCCTGGATCTGGAGTTACAGGCAGTTGTGAGCATCCCGGTGCAGGCGCAGGACATTGAACTATGGTCCCCTGTAAGAGCAGTGGGGAACCACTGAGCTATCTCTCCAGCCCCACACTCTGTGATTTCTTATTTTTAATATTTTATTTATTTTACTTTATGTGTATGAGTATATTGCCTGCATGTATGTAAGCTCACCCATGTCATGCAATGCCCTTGGAGGTCAGAAAAGGGCATCGGGTCCCCTGGAACTGGAGTTACAGAGGGTTGTTAGCTGCATGTGGGTGCTGGGAATCAAACCTGGGTCTTTTGCAAGAGCACTCAGTGCTCTTAACTGCTGAGCCATCTTTACAGCCCCACGCTCTGTGATTTTTATACTCTGTTGTTTGGTTAGGAGTTTCCTAAATTATCATCTCCATGAGGACAAGCTGAGAGGCTGTTTGGACTCCATCTCTGATGCCCCCATGCCTAACACAGTTCTTGGCATACAGTGACCATAGAGTAAACACTTGTTGAACTCCTATAATTTGCAGAAATAAACTTATTCTCTGTTCCTATAAATATACCGCCATCCATCAGTGTCTTTAGAAGATTCATTCCAGAACATATTATGGACTCTAAAGTCTTTGGACATTCAAGCCCTTTATGTAAAGTGTCATAGCATTTGCATATAACCTATGCACCTTCCCCTTTACGCTTTGACTCATGGCTCCATTACTTATAATCTGGAATATTGTGTAAATGCTCTGGCAATTGTTTGTCAAGCATTTTTCATGATGATGATGATGATGATGATGTTGACGACGACGACGACGGCGATGATTAGGGGTACTGGGTACTTGCATATGAGTGGATTCTCTTACCTGTTCACAAACATGCGAAGGCCAGAGTTGGACATCAGGTATCGTTCACGGACACTCTCTGTCTTATTCCTTTTAAGATAGGTGTTCTGAACTAGAAGCCAACCGATTCGGCGAGGCTCCCTGGCCAGCAAGCTCCCAGGATCTATGTCTTCACTCCCTAGCAGTGGAGTTACAGGCACACACAGCCATGGCTGGCTTATTACTTGGGCCCTGGCGATTTGAACTCAGTTCCTTATGTTTGCACAATAAGCATTTTCTACTGAACCATCTTCCAACTCCATTTTTTTATTTATTGAATTTTTTTATTTCATACATACTTTTTCGGTCAGTCTTAATTGTCATTATACCCACTTCTCCCTTGGCACCCCCCACCCCCCTACCTGGAGTCCACACCTTCTGTCATTCCTGCTAGAGTCCATCGTTCCAAATCACTCTCCCCCCTCACTCCTCAGTGCCAGCTCCTCCCCTGAGCTCTATCTGGAGTCAGCCTCTCTGGAGTCTCTTTTCTAAAGAAGGCCAGGTCTTCCTCACATGACCACCATCTGCTGCCAATATTTCCTCAGCCAAGGTTGGGCTCTGCTACCCACTTCTACAGTTCTGTGCTAGGTTTTTGTCTTGCTGAGCTTGCATGGGTCTTGTGCATGCTGATACAAATGCTGTAGGTTCATATGAACCAGGTCCCAGGAGCTCGTAGGATTCATTTCCATTTGGTCTTGCATCACCTCCCTGGCTCTAACAATCTTTCCACCCCCTCTTCCACAATGCACTCTGAGCCCTGTGTGGGCGAAGCTGAATATAGGTGACCTGTCCATCAAACCACACTCTGTAGACTCCTAATCTTCATGATTTGGCCATTCAGGCCCTTTTGGGTTCCTGGTCTCCTGTTGCATGGAGGAGCTTCCTTGACGAGAGTTAAGAGATAGTTACTGCCTTCTTGGGTCCTTGTTCTATGATGCTTGGATCTTATGTGTAGAGGTTGCATTGTAGATGTGTCACCTAGGCATGAGCCATTCACAGACCATGTCTGTGTGTGTCCAGCTGTGGGACTCTGTACTATTCTCATCTGGAGCAAAAGAAGCTTCTTTTCTGAGTGGCGTCTGGGATATTTGTCTGTAAATATAAGGATACTTCTTTTGGAGTTAGTAAAATGTTATGTTAGCCTAGGGATGTGTCTACCTCGTGGAATTGTCTAAGATCTATGACCTCTCCAGATGTGTGCATCTGGCTTCTTTATCACATGTGAGTTTCCTCCCACTGAGTGGGCTTTAGAACCAATTGGTTAGCCATTGATTTCCCCTGAAACAGAAGTGCTGCTACTCCACAGATGTCATATGCTGGCCGTTGATGTGGATATTTGGCCTTGAGGCTGATGTTGGACCATCGATAGATGATCTCCCTTGGTGGCTTGCATAGTGCTTTCCATAGCTGTGAGAGCGAGTCTTCAGGAGTGGTGGCTTCCAGGTCAGATCCAGCTCCATTGCTCAAGAACCAATCTCTGAAATATGTCCTGACTTCAGCAATAGGGTCTTATCTTCAGGTTCTGGGGAGCAACCAAGGGCTCTGGGAATAGCCTTTGATTTGGGGAGTCTTTTGGACGACCCTGGCCCATGACTCAAATGAAGTTTTCTCCCGTCTGGTACTATTTCTTCATGTGTATTATATTGACAGTTTGTTGGGTTTTCAAGTTTTCAAATATGTTTCATCTATGGTTGATGGAATCTGTAAATAACCCACAAAAGTAAAGATCTGTATATGTATATGTGTGAGTGTACTTAGACGGTAATTGAACTGATGACATTGACTCTGTAGTTGCTATCTAACAATCTGGGCTCAAAAATCACCTTTCTACAACATTCTTAGACCATAGGAGTGAGCGTTGAAAATGTGCTGGGAGCACGGCCCTAAGGACCTGGTGAGCCTGGCTACGTCCTTCCAGTCACCTCCCTCCATTAGTCCTGGTTCCCTGCCACATCTGGACCTATCTGGGAAATACTTTTGTCCCTCTGATGACTCACTGGAACCACAAGTGATCATCTACTTGAGTCCTTAGCCTTAATCAACCAGTAGGGCTCCAGCTGGCTGGGGTGACTTTCTGAAAGGATGCTGGTAGGATGAATGAGATTCCTGCCAAAAGACAGCAGTTAGGGTGACAGGACCTGGCCGGCCAGCCTGGGACCTCACTGTGGTTTAGGGACCAAATGCCTATTAACCACTGAGAAATCTCTCTGGCGAGAACCCTCTACCCCTTGTTAGAGACAAATGTCTGTAGACCATCACAGGGACCCTGAAGCCAACTGGGTTTTCCAGCACATTGAAACCTAACAGCTTGGTTCTTCCTGAAGGTGCCACTGGAATTGCCCAGTTATATTCCCATGGAAAAAAGAAAAAAGGTGGAGTCTTGCTGACGCAGAAACCATATGTCCCCTTTTCCTCCTTGGCTCTGAATAGTTGGAACACAGACACAGGTACCATCGAATGGATCTAGCAAGCCTGAAATCACCAACTCAAACTGCACACTTGATCTGCTCCCCTTTGGAGAGATATTCAGCCAGATACTGGTGTCTACCTTCTACACACATGGCCCCTTAAATAGTCCACTTCAAACACAACTGCTGGTGCTGGGGAACCCCTCTCCTGTTTCAGGAGAGAAGCCCCTATTTGATCTTTGCCTTGATCTCATTCGCTGTGTGCTTGCTTCTTGAAGGAATCAGGTTGATTCAGTACTTTGGGGACTTGGTGACATTAACGTATCTGTTTTATGTAACACAGATTCATTATTAACAGCATCCTAGATAATAAAAAAAGGTGTAACAAGAGACAAGGAGGATTTTTCCCCTTGAAGATAGTCGCAGTCAGGCTGGAGGAGAGGGGTCGTGGAGCTGGGCTCTGATTGGAGGCTCACACCCCGCATTGACATTTCTGCAGTTTCATCAGAAATTCTAAATAATCCATGTGAAAACGGGTGGTTATTTACTGAAGATGTATGGCCGAGTGTGCCCATAACATGCTGAAGACATAATCTTGGCTCTGGGAGCTGCCTTTTGTGTCCTGTGGAGACAGCAGCTGTTCTAAAAAGCCCCAGACAAGGCAATCCAAGACATGTGTTGGGGAAACTGAGTTTAGTGGGTGACAGCATATGGGGGTTTGATAATGTACATACTGAAAGAATTCATCTCAGCTGGGGACAGCAGGCAGGGGTTAGCTAAGTGGGCACACTTGGCCACCAGCTCACACGGCACCAAGCCATGGAGTGTGGACACAGAGCCTTCCCGGTTTTCCAGGCTGGTTCCCATTTTCTGTAAGTCAGGCAAAGCGCCTTCACTGGGGTAGGTGCAGATCTGTGGGGATTCGTCATGTCTGTCTTGTCCTCAATCATTGGCAAGCTCAACACCTGAGTGCATTTCTCCTTTTTATGCAAATAAGACAGGATGGAGAAACAGAATCTCAGAGAGAGAGAGAGAGAGAGAGAGAGAGAGAGACAGAGAGACAGAGAGACAGAGAGAGTCTAGCTTCTGTCTGGGCCAGGGAACACCGATTCCCCTGGCTGTATTTGGGAAATGATTCTGGATGTTCTCCAAGTACCCCCTGGGGTCTCCCTCCTGCCTCCTGCCTCCTGCCTCGGTTCCCAGGGCGGCCCTTCCTTCCTCTCTCACTTCCTCTCTCGCTCTGTGGGATGGCAGGCTGGAGATGCCGACAGGCACCCTGATAAAAAGCCATAGCCCTCCTGTCCTCCTCTTCCGCTCCTTGCTGAGATGGAAAGCCTAAGAGCAAATGTGCAGGGTCAGAGCCTTAATGGGGGGCACAGGCTGTCCGTCTCTGCCAGCTCAGATGCTCTGTGAAATGTTCTTGGTCCTGGGAGAGGGAAAGGAAGGGAGGAAAAGCAAGGCTATTCAGAACCAACTGAGCTTATGAGTGAATGTGGGTGCTTGTTCTCTGGGTTTGCTTTGAATCCGACATTTTCACACTCCACCCCACACCAACCCACACAGCTTTAACCAAGATGAGTGGGATTTGGATCCCCCCCTCCCATGTCCTGACGGTGTGTGCGGAGTCTTGTACTCAGAGCCACTGAAGAACATACTTCATTTCACGGGGTTTCCTAATTTGGAGTAGTCCAATCAATGCAGTTCAGAATTGCTATTCTTCCTAAGATGACTTTGATGATTTTTGTGCAGCTTTAAAAACCAGATTTATTCCTAACAGAGCAGTCTTCTTAGGCTGTTGCTCTATTACTGTTTTTATTATTTATGTGTTAGGGATGTACTGCACAGGAGGAAGGAGAGAGGGGGCACACGTGAGTGTGTGTGTGTGTGTGTGTGTGTGAGAGAGAGAGAGAGAGAGAGAGAGAGAGAGAGAGAGAGAAACAGCCAACAGAGCAAGCTGCAGAGGGAAGAACTGGCTCCATCTAAAGTCATTTGTCCCTTCCAGAAATGCGTTTTCATGACAGACTGTCTCAGACCCAGCAAGGCTGAGGAAGCCTTTCCGGCACATATTATGAATTCCAAAATGTATAATAAATACACATTTTACAAAAGCAATATGTGTTTTAAAATATAATATATGCAAACAATCTTATAAATCACTAGGCTTGACACGAGTCAGCCGAAGAGGCTTCCAGGGAAATGGTGTTGTGCGTGTGCGTGTGTTTTTAATAATGTAAAAATATGTGTAATATGTTTGAAAAACAACAGCCAAAACCCCCTTCTACCTGCCAACTTTACAATACTTATTTCCCCAGAGTCCGCTATATCCTAGATTCTCAGGAAAATAACAGGGGGCTTACATAAAAAGTATAAATATGAATAAGATGCAAAAACTCCACCCGTCTCCACATATATTTTCCCGATGGACTTGACCAGCCCAGGCGTCATATGTCAAAAAATATGCATTTTATGGGCTTCATGCAAAGGTTTCTGTAATATTATTGTACAAGGCAGAGCCACAGACAGCCAGGGGAGAGAATTCTCCTCAGATCCTTGGTCCCCACACACTCCACAGAGCTGTTCTTGTCATGATGTGTTAGGGGCTAAATTTCAACCCATACTATAAATTTGGTGGCCCATGTCATCTGGCAACATCCGCTGGTTTGGGGGGGATTTTGGGGAGGGGGAATTGGTAGGGATAGGGCTGAATGGCTGAAGGACACACTCCTGGTTACTTAGTAGTAGTAGGCAGAGTGGGGTTCCTGGCTTGCTCCATTGAGGTTCATAATCTCATAGCAACATGGGTCTCATTTCCTTATGGGTACCGTGTCACTAGGCATCTGTGTATGTGTGGTACGTGTGTATGTATGTGGGGCGGGGGGGCGGCTAGGCATATGCCACGGCATGGGCGTAGAGATCAACCAGAAGACAACCTGGCTGTGGGTCGTAGCCCCCTACCTTGTTTGAGACAGATCTGTTTCTGCCATTGCTTAGGCCATATATTTTTTCTTGTTAGCCTGAGCCATTAACAGCTGAGCTATCCCTCCAGCCTGGTCTATAGAGCAAGCTCCAGGACAGCTGGTACTAAAAGGGAGACACTGCCTCAAAAATACCAAACAAAGGAAAAAACTAAAAAAGAAAAATGATTTAAAAAAAAAAAAAAAAGGAAGTATGGGACTGGAGAGATGTTTCAGTAGTTAAGAGCACTGACTGCTCTAGCAGAGAACCCAGGTTCGATTCCCAGCACCCACATGGCTACTAAGAACTGTCTTTCGCCTTTAATCCTAGCACTTGGAAGGCAGAAGCAGGCATATCCTGTGAGTTCAAGGCCAGTCTGGTCTACACAGTGAGTTCCAGGCCAGCTGGGGCTACAGGGGAGAAGAGCTTGTCTCAAAAAAAAAAAAAAGAAGAAGTAAACAAAATAAATTCATAGCAATGAGAGGTTCTTTCTGTGAATTCATGGTATATTCATACAGTGGAATACTATGCAGTCATCACAAAAAGGAATGTTTAGAGATTGTAAAACATCTTCATGACACAGTATTCCATATAGCATCATTAGCCGTAGGCACTATGCTAAAACTCTGTACTCATCTGTCCTCTTCCTCCAGTTCCTGATAATCACACTAGTCTCTGTATCTATGAGCTTGACTATTTAAAAACCCACATACAGGTGAACTCGTACAGTTATTTGTCTTTTTGTGTCTGCCTTGTTTCATTTAAAATGATGTCTGCCCAGCCCATCCATGTTGTCATTAGTAGCAAGATTTTGTTCCTTTTAGGGCTGAATGATGTTCTATTATGTGTATAAACCACTAGTTCTTTTAACTCCTCATCCTTCCACAGATACATGAGTTGTCTCTGAATCCTGACTTTTGGGAATGATGGTGCAGTGAACATAGGAGTAGAAATGTCTCCCCGGTGTGCTGATTTTAACTCTACATAAATACCAAGAAATGAAACTAGGGAGGTTCTAGTTTCATTTTTTTAAGGACCTTCCAACTGTACTTTTTATTCCTGCTAGCAGGGTACACAAGCTCTCTTTTCTTTACAAGCTCCTATCTTTTACTTTAAATTTTCTTTTTAATTAAAAAAATTATATGTATGAGCCCTTTGCTTGTATGTATATAATTACAATGTGGAGGCCAGGTAAGGTATCAGATCCCCTGGAACTGGAGTTAAGGACAGATATGAGCTGCTATGTGCCTATCTTATTTAAACAAGTGTCTAGTCAGAACTTTTGCCCATTTTTAATTGAATCATTGGAGGGTAGCTATTCGGTTGTGTCAGTTCCTTGAGGGTTTCAGATATTAACACTTTATCAGATAATAGCTTGCAAATATTTCATCTCATCCTGTACATTGACCCCTCATTTTGTTGGTTGTTCCTTTCCATTGCAGAAACTTCTTTTGGTCTTTTTGAGACAGGGTCTCCCTGTAGCCCCAGCTGGCCTGGAACTCACTATGTAAACTGGCCTTGAACTCATGGAGATCACCTGCCTCTGCCTCCTGAGTGCTGGGATTAAAGGCGTGCGCCACCACGCCTGGCTCCATTGCATGAACTTTTTAGTCTAGTGTATCCTTACTTTTCTCTTGGAGAAAGCATTGCCTGTACTTTGGGCTGGGGAGGGCATGTTTTAAGACTCATTACCCCCAACTTCAACCCTATTCTTCCTTCTAGGTGTATATTTTCATTTACTATCTTTAAGTCCTTCATATATTGGGATCCAATTTTTGTATATGATACAAGATAGGAATCCTGTCTCATTCTTTTGGATTGAATATTTGGTTTTTCCAGCACCATTTATTGTTTCCCATTTGTATTCTTGATGCCCTCATTGAAATTTAGTTGACCATGGATTTATTTAAGGGCTGCCTGTTCTGTTCATTGAACTGTGAGCATAGTTGCTATTGGCAGATTACAGGAGCCTTTGGGCACTCTCAACCTTGCTCCAGTGTCTTATTTGTGAAGCTAACGATTGCTTCTTTGGCTCAGCTTCTGAAGTCTGCTCTTAAAGAGAAAAGTTAGTATTTCATGCAACCTCCTTCAAGCTGTAACTCTGTGGAGATCTTCCTTACTGGAGCCTATCCATGTAATAGATGGTCACCTTTGTCTGCCGAGCTTTACGTACAACACATCCTACTCTTGCTGAGACAATCCAGGACTACCAAGACAGAAAGATCTAGTTGCCTTTACTATGCTACCTAAAACCATGAGAAGTGTTCCTGTCGCATTTCTATCACTGTGATAAAATAGTGGCACAGGCCTTTTATCTCAGAACTGGGGAGGCAGAGACAGATGGATCTCTGTGACTTAAAGCCCAGTCTGGTCTACATAGTGAACTCCAGGCCAGCTGGGACTAATGGGAGACCCAGTATCAAAAGACATATATATATATATATATATATATATATATATATATATAT
>VZQC01015175.1:1365338-1513193 GCA_009823505.1 Rhizomys pruinosus
GAAGGGTGAGGGGTAGCAGACCCGAGAAAGTACAAGGCAGAGAAAAAAAAAAAGGGGGAAAAGAAGGAAAAAAAAAAAAAAAAAAAAAAAAAAAAAAAAAAAAAAAAAAAAAAAAAAAAAAAAAAAAAAAAAAACAACTTAAAGGAGAAATCCTTATTTGGATTTGAATTCCAGGGTACAGTCCATCACTGTGGCAAAGGTAAGGTAGGAGCTCGAAGCAGCTAGTCACGCAGTCAAGAGAAGACAGAGAATGATTACTACGCAGCTTAGTGTGTCTCCACTCTCATATGATTCAGAACTCAAACCCAGGAAATGGTGCTGTCCATTTTAGGCTAGATCTTCCTACATCAATCACCACAATCAAGACGGTCTCCCACAGACATGCTCACAGGCCAACCTGATCTAGGCAACCCCTCGTCTAGACTCTCTCAGGTGAGTCTAGATGGTGTCAAACTGACAATTAAAATTAACCATCACAAGAAGTATAACAACAAAGGAGTCATTAGGTACTGACACCACTGACATACAGCAGCAATTCCCACTGAGTCCCTTACTACCTGAAAATTATTCTCTCAAGGCCAGGAGTGGTGGCACATGCCTTTAATCCTAGCACTTGGGAGGCAAAAGCAAATCTTGTGAGTTTGATGCCAGTCTGGTCTACATAGCAAATTCCAGGCCAGCCAGGGCCACAAAGTGAGACCTTGACTCAAAACGAAAAGTGAAATATAAAAAGTCAATGCCTTTGGCTAGTTCATTGGAGACTTTTGGGCTTAAAAGTCATATGAAATGAGTTAACTCTAAGGTGGGAGTGAGACTAGGATGTAATACTACTTACATCCTGATGTGTAAAGATTCCAATTGAGATGAACAGACAGGGAAGAGCACAAAGTAGGTTGTCTTCTATTGGACTGAGACCCATGGGCTTGCCCCAAACCTAGGAGGCAGGAGGAAGAGAAGCAAAGTTCCTTTAAAGCCATCTTGTGAGCAAGTATTTTGCCACAGCTCTTCTTTTTCAAGGTTAGGATCACTTTGTTCAAAACAAGCATGCTGGTATTGGCTCCCAGTATGGGCTATGCAAGACTCTAATCACAGCACAATTATAAAGTGAGAGAATATGAAGGTCCACATTTATATGATTCAGTTTAAGGACTTCTTCCTTGGGTTTTGATGATTGTGATGGCTAGTTTTAAACTGTCAACTTGACTCAACCTAGATTCACCTAAGAAGAGAGTTTTCATTGAGGAATTATCTAGATTGTGTTGGCCTGTGGGCAGGTCTGTGGGGGACTGTCTTAATTGTGTCTATGGATTGGATGTAGGAAAACTCAGCCCACTGTGGGAAACACTGCTCCCTAGCCAGGAGAGCCTGAACTGTTCAAGAAAGGAAAAAGCTAGCGGGCCTGCATCAACTCGTCTCTCTCTTCTCTTGACTGTGGGTAGGGTGGGGCCAGCTGCTTACAGCTCCTCCACTCTGATGTCTCTGCCCTCGGGGACAGTAACTTGGAACTATAAGCCAAATAAACCCCATTCTCCCCTATGTTGTGTCTTCATGGTATTTTATAATAGCAACCAATGAAACTGGAGTAGTTACCATTCGTCAAATGAATAGTAAAAATAAGGCATCTGTAAATGTATGTTGTGAGATGCAAAAATTAAGACACGTATCCTGCCAGGTGTGGTGGTGCACGCCTTTAATCCCAGCACTTGGGAGGCAGAGGCAGGTAGAGTTCAAGGCCAGCCTGGTCTACAGAGTGAGTTCCAGGACAGGTGGGGCTGCAGGGAGACCCTGTCTCAAAATGACAAAAAAAAAAAAAAAGACACATATCCTTCTCCATCATAACCAAGGCAGAGTAATTCAAAGAAGGGTACATCAGAAGATCACCAGCCACTGTTATGGGTCATTTTGGTGACCTATACATAGAAATACTTTCACTACAGTGTCCTAAAACTTTAAGTCTTCCTACAATTTGGAGAGTTATTCTCCTCCGTCAGTGACAGACCCTAAGGAAAGCACTTTGATGTTACTGGATTTTAATAACGATCCTTTGTAGCCACTAAGATGGACAAATAGCTAAAAGCTGAAGAGCTCTGGCCTCGCTCTGGGACTCTGGAGCCACGATGCTGACCTTGAAAATAAATTGTCATTTGGAGCAAGGTTGATATTAAGCAAAGCTGGGGTGACTGTCAGTTCATTCTGGAAATTAAATATTTTCATTAGATAGAAAACAAGGACATCAACATGCATTTTTGTAGGCCTTGAGATTTGTTTTGATTAAAATGCTGTAGTTGGGCCAACCACATTTCATAAATCAACTTAGCAAGCATTTGTCAAGCCCTGAGCAAATCCTTTTTAGAAACATCAGAAAAGTATAATGCATAAGCACTCAAATTAAAGAATTTACCCATATGTGTAATGAAAGCAATTCAGGATACTAAAAAATAGATCATGTGATTGAACTTATCTCGCAGTTGCTCTGAAACCTCTCCTCCGGAAGCTCAGTGCTCTTTATGTATCTAATCTGTTCAGATGAACAGAAATTCATCCTAAATCTTAGGAAAGAAATTAACAGAGAGCTGGGTATGGTGGTATTCACGTGTAATCCCAGTACTCAGGGGGCAGAGTCAGGAAGATCACAGGTTTAAAGCTAGCCTGGGCTATATAATGGAATGTCCACAAAGGAAAAACACGGAAAAAAATGGGTAAGAATAGTCCCAAGGGCTTCCTGGTTTTGGAGATAGCCTGGATTTTCCTCCATCTGATGGAGTGTAGTGTCCTTTCTCTCAGGCAAACAGAGATATCCTACATTTCCAGAAAACTTGCCATTTGCCTTCAGTGATTTGCCTATAAGAATAGGAAAGGACTTTCTACTTTTGAAAAAATAAACAAGGACAACAGAAAAGGATCGAGGCTGCTGAATAAGTATACTGAAACTCCACACTGGGTGTGTGTAAGAGTGTGTGTGTGTGTGTGTGTGAGAGAGAGAGAGAGAGAGAGAGAGAGAGAGAGAGAGAGAGAGATGTCAGGGAGGAAGGGAGAGAATATACAATACAAGAAAAGGATTCCTTACATTTTGTTGATTTCAGTATTAGCACCATATACCACAGAAGTAATAATACTCTCAGGAATACACCATGGTGACACAATTACCGTTCTAATGTCAGGTTTCCTAAATCAAACAACGCAGCTGACTAGATTAGATCAGAGGATAAATATATCATAATAATATGCAATCTGCTGGGGTGGAAGGGGGAAGCGCTTAAGAAATATGGCTTGGAAGCTTTGTCACCCCCTAATCCCCCAATATCATCCTTGCTCTGTCCCCACCTTTCACTCTGTATTATCACTAACGAGAGCAAGGAAAAGAGCGCAGAATTCCGCCATGACCTCAAGGAGCCTATAGCCCCGTGTAGTGCTGGGCAAAAACATTGAGAACCTCTCTCTCTCTCTCTCTCTCTCTCTCTCTCTCTCTCTCTCTCTCTCTCTCTGTATACATACATGCACATGCATATGGAAGCCAGAGATCAACCTCAGTTGTCCTTCCTCAGGAGCCAACCGACTTGTTGTCTTTTGTTTTGTTTTATTTTGTTTTGTCTTTTCTCTTTTGAGACAGGGTCTCCCTGTAGTCCCAGCTGTCCTGAAACTCACTATGTAGACCAGGTTGGCCTTGAACTCACAGAGATCACCCTGTCTCTGCCTCTGCCTCCCTCCTGGAATTAAAGGCGTGCACCACCACGCCCATCTCCGACTTGTTTTTTAAGGCTGGCTGGCCTCGGGGACTGAAGGCATGTGCCACCACCTGTCCACCCTTCCCCAGACTGGTATTCCAACCTCCTCCCGTGGTGCTCAGCTTTTTAGTGGGTGCAGAGAATAGAACTCATGCTTACACAGCAAGCACCTAACCAATGGAGCTGTCCTCCTGGCCCCAGCTTAGTGAACAGCCTAATTATACATGAGGAGTTTAACAACTTGGAATCTCTAAGTGTAGAAACAGACTTCCAAAAACTTCTTCAGTGAGAGGTGACTGTCTGACTGTGCTCCTGAGCACCCAGAGCCATTACCACCTGAAACTTTGGTAACTGTTGTGCTTTTAAACCCCAAGACTCTCCTCATAAAAACCCAAGAGAAGGAAATACATACATAGGTATATAAAATATATTTAAAGTGTGGATTATTAATTTCTTAACAAGATGACTCAGAAAGTTTAGACATTGACTCACCTGCTATTGCACCAATATTCAAAATTTTGGAAGAGAGTGTTTAGTATGGAGCCTGTCTGGGAAGTTTGATGAGTATTTCTGTGGAACAAAAATCCAAAGTAACGAGAGATAAGCAAAGCTAGAGACCTTACAGACTCACCGTCCCATTGTCTGCAGTGGCCATCTGGAACCAGGCTCAGGGGCGGGCGGGGGGTGGGGGGCACGACACACCAGAGATTCAACGTACTTCACAAGCAATGGGAAATTACTACTCGTCTATGTGTTTCTTTGTGGATGAATCACAAGGTGAGGACCAAGTTAGACAGAGGTGGAGAAATGAATGTAGAAGAGACACAGCTTTATCAGACTCAGAAATATGGAGACAGACACAACTCTCAAAGAGGAGGACGTAAAGCACTGTTCGCTTGGTGTGGCCTGGGTGGGACAAAGTCCTCAAATGCTGTTATGTCTTGATTCTGACTTTGTGGTCCAAGGGCTAGGTGGGAAGTCTCCAAACTACATGAGGAAAGATGAGTTTCAAGTGACATAAAAGCCAAAACCCTTATATTCAGCATCGTCGGACAGCCCGCAATCCCAAACCACATGGAGAAATGGAACATAAATAAAGACAGCAGATGCGATCTGCAACCTACTGTAAATGAGTGAATATTCTGATCTAATCTGACAATTGTAAATTAGTGAGTTTAGGTGTGCACAGATTAGTTATGTATAGATTAGGTGCTGTAAAGGAACTATAAATAGATCCTGGAGGGGATTCAGGTATCCAAGGGGGGTGGAAGTGAGCAAATATGTTGATAAATTTAATTAATTGCTAACATTTGAAAATATTTTGCATTTTAGAATTAAAGTGCCAACCTACTCTGTCTACTTGGATGTAGGGAAATTTCAAAGAATAAATCCGTATATGCAAGGGGATGGCCCAAACCCAAGAGTGTTTGGGGACACAAATTAGACTCAATAGGCCTTTTTAAAAAGTAATAGAGATCCAGGTATTATGATACACACCTTTGATCCCAGCACTCAGGAGGCAGAAGCAGGCAGATCTCTGTAAAATGGAGGCCAGCCTGATCTATATAGAGTTCTAAGCCAGCAGGGGCTACAGGGAGACCCTGTCTCAAAACAAAACAAAAAGTACCAGAGAACATGAGGTTAGGGGGATAGAGATGAGGGTGGGGTTCTGAATATGATTAAAACACATTGTATAAAATTCTTTTAAAAAAAAATGAAAATATTTTTAAAATAAAAATAAATCTGTATATTTGGGTGCATGATAGAAATCCAATACTTGTTTACATTTTCTTCAGGATATCATTTCTAAAATAACAAGAATCATTTCTAAAATTACAGATATCCATCCAGTCTATGAATCAAAATGAGTAAAAATTGGTTAGCTGAAAAACTAGAAACATTTTTATAAACATAATTTTATGTCAGAAATTTTGAAACACATTAGAAGTTCATTGATAGCTACAAAAAAAAATAGTGTATTCTCTTTATTATTTCATTTTAAATTTGAATATAAAATCAATGTTCCCACCAAAGAAGGCGATACGTTTGGAAAGCTTAGCCTATTGTTCCTAAAATTTCTTTTTCTCTTTTAGTGAATAAAGAAGAGACAAATGTCTAACTCATTTTATAAGGTTTGTGGGATTCCCCAAATCTAGCAAGACCCACAAGAAAGCTAGAAAGCAGAGCCGGGCGTGGTGGCACACGCCTTTAATCCTAGCACTTGGGAGGCAGAGGCAGGCAGGCGGATCTTTGTGAGTTCAAGGCCAGCCTGGTCTACAGAGTGAGTTCCAGGACAGCTGGGGCTACAGGGAGACCCTATCTCGAGGAAGACCAAAAAAAAAAAGCTAGAAAGCAGCCTCATATATGAACCCAGATGCCAAAGTCCTGACCAATTGAGCAAACCCAGCAAATCAAATTCTGCATCATATGAAATACAAAAATGTATATTAACAGGGAGAGTTAATTTCAGGAGTGCAACGTGCTTCCAATTGAGGAGTAATACCTATTATATTAAGAGATGATATGAAAATTCCATGAGAAATAGAGAAAAGTCATTCAATTACAATAATTCTTATTCGATATAAAAATTTTAGCATCCTAGACATAAGGAAATTACTTAAACCAATAAAGGAGAGTTATCAAAAATATAGAGCAAACATCATACTTACAGAATTCCATTAGAGTCATTTTCTTTGGGGAGAGAAAATTAAGAAAATGATACTGGTAATTATTGTGACATAAATATATAATCGCTAGGAAATTTCAAGGAGGGGGAAGAGTAATGGAGTAAATTATCCCTATCAGATTATCAAAACAGATTAAGAAGCAACAATAATTAAAGTAATTTGGTGCTGCTAAAGAAATAGACAGATGGATAGAATCAAGACAGAATCCATGAATAGACCTAAGCATGCAATGCTGATAGTCTGTGATGTCAGTAAAGAATTGATGGCTTGCTTAATGAATAGAAGAAAACACCTGGAGAAACATTTGGAAAAAATTAATTCCACATAGATCACAGACTTTAGAGGTGAGGACACCGGTCAACTTACGCTCCTGAAGTAGGTGTGGAGTCTAAAATAAGTGTGCAGGCTGGGGGCTAAAAAGGGGACTATTGACACCTTTGACGATCCACAAAGGATCAAAGCTGAATAACCCAACCCAAAGATGAGAAAGTCAACATTGAAAATCATTGAGAACATTGCCTAGGTTTAGGACTCTGTGTTCCTGGGAGAGGACTCTACCCACATTCTCTGTGAAGACATGAGGAGCGAGGTGCTTCTCTTTGCAGTCAGTGTTGCTGTGTCAGATCCGCTAACAGTTTGGTGATAGTTAACAATATTGAAATACGTATATTCTTTTTGTTGGAAGTCCTGGGAATCGAACTCAGGTCCTCTTGTGTGTTAGGCAACTGTTCTACTCTTGGCCTACACCTCCCCCACCCATGAATATAAATATTCTTTTCTTTAATCCTGCATTCCACCTATAGGAACTTGCAGACATGCCTCAAAAGTACCTCAGATATGCCCACACATGGGCCTCTGAGAGCGGTGAGAATTTATCTCCATTTTATAGCTTCCTGCTTTTGAGTTTTCTAACCACATGGTAAAATACTTTTCACTTCATATCCAGCAGGGATGAATTAGGTAGTAGGTTTATGGACCATCCATATCCTTCATCTTTGAATAAATGTTTTTCAAATGGTCCAGAGTCCTTAGGTCTATGGTAGTTTGGGGGGCTAGAAATCACGTTGCTCTGTGCAGTTCCTCCTTTGAGCATGTGAACCCCAAGGTGTTAGCAGTTGAGTGTTCAAATGCCTTCATCAGTTTAGCCTGTTCAGAGACTAAGGAACCGTTAGAGAGCAAGGATATTATGTCCTGCTTCGGAGAGAGAGTTCTTCTCCACCAAGGGGCAGGTGACACGAATAAAGAATATCGCTTTTGGTGGGTACTCTGATAATACACTGATCATTTTGATATTTTGAGCATGTATATAAGATGGTTTAGTTTTATTGTTTGTATTTTGTTTAATTACTTTTCCTAGACTGTTGGGAAGACATTAAGCTCACACAGGCACAGATTTGTGTGTGTGTGTGTATGCTTGCCAGAGTGTGTACATATGGAGGTCAGAGGTCAATTTGGATATTGGATGTCTCCTATTTCATTCCATCTTATTTTTAAGACAGGGTCTCTTGCTGAGCCTGGAGGCCACTGATTAGCTAGACTAGTTGGCCAGCTAGCTCCCTGGGAATCCACCCACCTTTGCCCTACCAGCACAGGGGTTACATACATGTGCTACGTACATGGCTTTTACCCAGGTACTGGAGATCCACACTCACATCCTTGAGCCTACACAACAAGCACTTTGCCCACTGAGCCATCTCCACAACCCAAAGGTTGTGTCATGCGTTGTGTCCCTTCACCCCAGCACATGCAGAACAAGAATGAGATGCTCAATAAAAACTGGTGGGAGAGCCGGGCGTGGTGGCGCTCGCCTTTAATCCTAGCACTTGGGAGGCAGAGGCAGGCGGATCTCTGTGAGTTCAAGGCCAGCCTGGTCTACAGAGTGAGTTCCAGGACAGCTGTAGCTACAGGGAGACCCTGTCTCAAAAAGACAAAGAAAAAAAAAAAAAAACTGGTGGGAGAAATTTAATTGGAAGCCGAAGGACTTTTTTCTTCTTTCCTTCTACTGGTAGCAGTCTTGCAGCAGAAGATAAAATGTTGTGTTTGTTGATTTAACAAGTGCAGGTTGGGGGCTGGAGAGATGGCCTGGCAGTTAAGAGCACCGACTGCTCTTGCAGAGGACCCGGATTCAATCCCCAGCACCCACATGGCGGCTGAGAACCATCTGTAACTCCAATTCCAGGAGAACTCCAGTTCCAGGGGAATCCGACACCCTCTTCTGACCTCCGCGGCATTGTGCGACACGGGTGCACAGACCTGCATGCAGACAGTACATTCATACACATAGAAAGATAAATAAAAATTTTTTAAAAAGCCAATGTCTAAAAAAAAAAACAAGTGCAGGTTGGGTGTCATTTTATGCACAGCTGTACTTTGGAGCAGTAAATCTCAGGCTGTTTTACTTCAAAAACTAATAATTAGTACTGCTTAAATGCCTGTACATCCAATTGTTTGTGCTTTGTTAGTATGACTAAAAAGGTATCACTGGATAAGCTGTCAACCCTTGAAGGGAAACAACCTGAACAGACTAGAGTGCAAAATGACAACTCCAAAGAAAGTAGACTGTTTTCTTCTCACCCACTTGTGCCCCTTTCCCAAAGCCCAGGGAACAAATTGCAGAAGAGGAGGTGTGGTAGAATGTAAGAGTTGCGGAGAGATAGGGGTGAATCATGAGACTACAGCAATATAGTCTAGACTCCTAATTGATCAACATGCCTGTGCATACAAGCTTCTCTAACTGGACTATGGGAACCTTGGGTTGTTGAAAATTTGGACATAGATACTTGCAAAATGCACCAATTACCTAATTGTATGGCAAACTGAGTAACATCAATGTTATCTGAACACAACTGTTACTATATTGTAAAATCCCTTAAAAAATAAACAAGTAAAAAAAAGACAAAAAGAAAATAGAGAGCACTATTGTTTGGCCTCCCTTCAATCCTTTCAGGCAGGTGCATCTGTCCTGTGGCTGCCACTGCTTTTGGCACTCCTCAAGGACATGAGATACACTTTTTTTACTTTTTAACCTTCCAATGTGGACTGAGGACTGCTGAGCAGCCAATGGGAATTCAGCCTCATCAGAATATGGACTGCCATTGTTCGACTACTTGGGCTGTATCATGGAGGCCACTGCAGGGGGATCAAGACAGGACGCCTGCTTACTGGACTTCATCTGGGGGACTATGGGAGGGAAAAACCCCAATGTGGAGCACAAGTGCAGGATTGATGGCTATTTGGGCTTGCCAAGGAGGAGCCTTTGAGCGCTCCCTTAAGGAAAATATGACATCTTTTAGGGAAAAAAAAATCAACAACAAAATATTCTATGTATATATTTCACTTTCCTTTGTAACAAAAGTAATTTGCTTATTTCAATTGTATATTTTATGTTATTTATTTTGCTCTAGTTATCACCTAAAGGGGTACCATTCTATGATGGAAATTGGAAATGATCTTATGTTAAAAATTCTTTTTAAGAGATTATAGATATTTCCTTCATCTAAAAAAAAAAAAAAAATAGGAAGAGGGGGGCTGGAGAGATGGCCTAGCAGTTAAGAGCGCCGACCGCTCTTGCAGAGGACCCGGGTTCGATCCCCAGCACCCACATGGCGGCTGAGAACCGTCTGAAACTCCAATTCCAGGAGAACTCCAGTTCCAGGGGAGTCCGACACCCTCTTCTGACCTCCGCGGCATTGCACGTCACGGGTGCACAGACTTGCATGCAGACAATACATTCATACACATACGGAAATAAATAAAAATTAAAAAAAAATAGGAAGAGATAAATACAGGATACGAGATACTGACTGTTGTGTTTTGCAATATAAAATATTTTAAGGCAGAGCATGGTGGTGCATACCTGTAACCCCGGAGTCTGAGGCTGAGTGACCATGATTTCAAAGCCAATCCGAGATACATAGTGAGTTTAGGGCTAGCCTCAGCTATGTACTATGATTGTGTCTCAAAATATTTATCACAATATCCTTTTATTCCCATGTCATTAATGAAAGAACGTTTAATATCCTCCCAAACAGTAGAAAGGCTGTAATCTCAGAGTAAAAGCTAGCCCTTTGGATACATATGGTTATCATTCACTTCTTCTTCATTCTGCCTCAGAGGAATGAAAGTTCTTCAGAGATGACATTTACTTATGAGCTGTGTGACTTTGGCTGGTTCCTCAACCTCTCTGAGGTACCCGTTGCTTATCTATGAAACAGCCATTCAATCAGTGTTAGCTATTATTATTTCTTTTTATGATGATATGGCTCTTGTCTTGGAACTGCCTCTGTGTAGACTAACAGAAAGATAAGACCCTGTTTCCAAGAACTCAGTGTCTGAATGAGACGAGAAGCAGGCGATAAGAGAGTGTTCCAGAGCTTCGTGGCCAGCAGAAGGAGAAAAGTACAGTCACATTTTGGAGAAAGTACCATAAAGGACAAGAAGAGGAGACACAGATCTGATCAGCAGGGTGGAGGTGGCTCCTTTATTCAGCTTTTTCCAAGCCCTTGGGCTGTAGAGGGACCTCACAGCCATCCTAACCCATCTTCATTTGAAAGCTAAGTGGCTATTGTCTTTCCCGTTTTAAAGATGAAGAAACTGGGGCTGGAGAGGTGACTCAGCAGTTACAAGCACCATCTGCTCTTGCAGAGGACCCAGGTTCAATTCCCAGCATGCTGGCAAACAACTTTCTGTAACTCCAGTTCCAGGGGAATCTGATGCTTTCTTCGACTTCGAGGGCATCGCAAGACACGAGTGCATTTACATACATGCAGGCAATACATTCACACACATAAAATAACAATAATAAAATATAAATAAAAAGATGAAGAAATTGGGGTCCAGGAGGTTTTGTAGCATGCTAAGATCCCAAAGTTAGTCAGTGGTGCAGGCAGGATTCGGATCTGCTTCTCTCTGACCCATAAACCAGGCTGCCAGGTAGACTCACCAATCTGCCCAGAGAGCTCTTGCCAGCTGGCCATGCTGCCCCTGCTGAGCTCTGCAATCTGGGCTTTAGCCTGGGAGGCCCAGAGAAGCCATTGTGAGAGAAAGAGCAGGGGGCGACTGGCACACCCACAGAGGTGGCATAGGAAATGGCATCTGCAACACACTGCAAGGGGGAGTGCAGAAAAGCCAAGGGGGCAGAGAGGATCGCTGTCTCATGGCTGAGGTTTTAAAGGACAGGAGCTCACAGCGCCTGGACTCACGGCCCATAGCCACATTTGATCATCAGTAGACACCTCTGTCACCACGTAGCTCAACCCTGGGCCTACGACAGTAAGTGCAAGCCCTGCCTATCACCAGTGCCTTGTGGGGCCACAGCCCAAACAAATTACATCACAACTTCCTGGGCAAAAGCCAGCAGGGGTGGAGTTCTCCCAGTTTAGGGAGAATTTCTTAATGAAAACCAAACCAAAATAAAATCACCAACAATGAAAGAAAAAGGTCCCCCACTTATTAGTTTGTTCTTTTGTTTGCTTGTTTATTTGAGACAGGCTCTTACATCGCCCAGGCTAACCTTGAGCTGAGCTTACCATGTAGTCGAAGCTGAACCTAAACTTCTGATTCTCCTGCCACTACCTCCTGAGTGCTGGGATCACAGGTGTATGATACCATGCCCAGTGGGTGCAGTGTTAGGAGATCAAAGCCAGGGCTTTGGCAGGACAGACAAGTACTCTACCAAGTGAGCTTAGTATTTAAGGTGAAGAGAGAGACCCTACAAAGGCCCAGCGTCCGGGGTCCTTCTGATAGGTCTTGGAATCTCTAATTACAGACTGGCTTTCTTCTCTCCTCACTTAGAATATTCCCATGGCTCTCTGTACTCAAAGAACCCCATGCAAGGACCTGAAGTCTCATTAGCTTCAAGATAACTCTTTCTGTGGTCATGGGTACCTGCATTGTCTAAACTCCCCAGCCTGGAAAGGATGGTGATCTTGATATGGCATTGATGCCTTCTTTGTTGTCACCTTGTGCCACTGTAAAAGCACCTGCCCTATACAAGTTAAGCAGGAACATTTATTGTCATCCATAGTTTCCTGAGGTTTTAGTTCAAAATCACTTGGTTCCATTGTTTCTGGATGCGTTGAAATAAATGTGCTCACCTCCTGCCTGACAGGAAGCAGAGAGATGAGAGGGGCCAGGGACATGCGGTCCCCTTCAATGTGACATGTCCACTCACCCACCCCCTCTAGTTAGACTCCATCTCCCGAGTCTCCACCACCTCCTAATAATGCTGTCAGGTTACAGCTGCGTTGATGGATCAACTCAACCCATCCACGAAGTCAGAGCTTTTATGATCTAATTACTTTCAAAAATCCACATCAACCATCCTAAGCATGAGTCTTCCAGGACCTTCTAGAACAAAACCATAATATCTTCCACTAAGCAATACATCTGTTTCTGACTTTTACAGTTTCCACCAAACCTATGCACACTTTCTTTCTCCATGTTCTCTTGGGATGTGAGCTACCATCTTGCCATCTTCAATCATCAAATATCCATTGCAAAATACTTAGTTGTATTTTATGCGAAACAAGTGTTGGAGAAAACATGGTGTAGAGCCTGCCTGTGTTTGACTCTAAACTGGAGGCCATGAGGGCTGTGAGTTGAACTCTGCAGGGGGCAAAGTTAACCAAGGGCATTGGCTATTCCCAGGGTTATCTGACTATTTCTGTGATTTGCCTTTCCTGGGCGCATGTTTTGTGCTCGTTGGAGTGACCCAATAAATCCCTACAAAAGCAAGCTGCATGAGAACAAGAATTTGGACAGAGTGGCTTCGAAGTGACTTTAATAATCAATAGCATAAGGATCTTTGTATATCGTTAGTCATTGGGAAAGCACTGTCTAAAGTCATGATGCTTTTACAAACTTAGAATGACTAAACGTACAGTAGCAAGTATTGCCAAGAAAATGGAGCCTCAGTCATTTGCAGTCATTGTAGGTGGCAATGCCAAATGGTATATCTGGTTCAAAAACTATTGAATCAGACCCTCGTGAAGGTAAATATGGGACTAAGAACCAAGTAATCCCAATTGCAGGAATATACTAGAAAGAACAAAACATAAGGGCTCAGAAGAGAGCTGTAGAAGAATGCTTATAGCTGCATCGTTCACAGCATCGGAGGGCTGCAAACAACAGACACCTATCTACTGTGAAATAAACTGGTCCAGCCATATGAAGGAATACTACTTAGCAATGAAAAGAAGAACTAACTGGTATCCAGGTACCAAAGATGAATCTCTGCAAGGAAAAGACTTCATAAAAATGAAAAATACTTGCAAAAGGATTCCATGTATAAAATGTCATGGAAAATGAAGAATTGTAGGGGCAAAACTCAGATTTATAAGTGATCCATTTGGGAGCAGAGAGAGTGGATAAGAACAGGAAAAAGAGCCAGGTGTGGTGGTGCATACTTGGGATACAGAGGCAGATCTTTGTGAGATCCTGGCTAGTAGTCTACATGGTGAGTTCCAAGGCCAATTGGGGCTACAGGGAGATCCTAACTCAAAAAGACAAAAAAAAAAAAAAACTAGGAAAAGGGCAAAGTCATTGGTATGTGCATATATGTGTGCATGTATATGAATACGTTCCTGTATGTGTACATGTGGGCCTGGAAGCCACAGGAGCCACAGGTTGACCGTGGGCATCTTCCTCAATCACTTCTCTACCTTGTTTGTGAGACAGGGTCTCTCTCCAAACCTGGACCTCGCTGACTGTCCTGAGTGGCCACTGAGCCCTCAGATCCTGCTTCTGCTTCCCAGTGTGGAAGTCATAGGCAAATGCCGTCATCCACAGCTTTGTTTCGTGGATGCTGGAGATCTAAACTGGGGTCCTCACTCTTACAAAGCAAGACCTTTTATAGACAGAACTGCCCCCATCCCTTCATGGTGGTAATGGATACCTGACTGTTTGTGTTTGCCAAAGCTCACTCAACCATACTCTATTTATTGTTTAAAGTGTATGAATGTACTGTCTGCATGTAGGTTTGTGCACCCGTGTCGTGCAATGCCGTGGAGGTCAGAAGAGGGTCTCGGATTCCCCTGGAACTGAAGTTCTCCTGGAATTGAAGTTACAGACGGTTCTTAGCCGCCATGTGGGTGCTGGGGATTGAAC
Organism: Rhizomys pruinosus; assembly: GCA_009823505.1. Classification (NCBI taxonomy): domain Eukaryota; kingdom Metazoa; phylum Chordata; class Mammalia; order Rodentia; family Spalacidae; genus Rhizomys; species Rhizomys pruinosus. The sequence goes on from VZQC01015175.1 coordinate 1,379,857, forward strand.
CCGGGTCCTCTGCAAGAGCAGTCGGTGCTCTTAACTGCTAGGTCATCTCTCCAGCCCCATCAACCATACTCTGAACAAGAATTTTCTTAAATATAAATGATACCTTAATGAACCTGGCTTTACTTTTTATTTATTTTTTTATGTGAATGAGTGTTTTGCTTGCATGTGTGTAAGTCCACCATGTATGTGCAATGCCCATGGAAGCCATAAGAGGGCATCGGATCCCCTGGAACAGTAGTTAAAGACAGTTGTTAGCTGCCATATTGGTGCTGAGAACAGAGCCCAGGTCTGCTGTAAGAGCAGCTAGTGCTTGTAACTGCTGAGCTGTCTCTCCTGCCCTGAACCTGAGTTTAAAACAAAGCTAAAATCAATAAATGAATAATACAAATTCATACAGAGTATTTTGTTAGACTAAGAACAGGTGCCAGGTCAGGTGATGAGACTTAAAGGAAATAACCGAAGAACTTTCAACACTAAAGTGGGGTCAGCCCAGGTCTTGACTCCCACCTGTGGGCACACAGTAGTTTCTGAATGCTGGTGGGCACTGCCGTGTGCCAGGCATCTGTGTGTCCATGAGCCCACCCTGTTTGCAGTGATTCACTGTGAGTAGCTGCTTTGGCTCCCTGCTGCTTGCTGTCCTTCCTTGACAGAAAGCTTATGTTCAGGGCCAACAACCAGGGCACAGCCCAGGCCTCCCCTGGGGTCTCCATGCCCTGCTTCACGTTGTACCAAGCCCTCATTTGAAAACAGAAGCCTGATGAAAGGGCAGGTGTGCCTGGAGTCTTCTGTGACTAGCTGTAATTCTTGGCAGAGTCAGACATGCTTATTCTTCTGAATTAGCACAGAGCACAAGGCATTTACCACGGTGCTAATTGCTATTGGATGAAAACAAGCAGTCCCAGTATGTGGGCATGCGGCAGGGCAGAACAGATGCCAGAGCCATTCAGAGTGATGCCCTGCATCGGTGCTGTGCCGCTGGCTGAGTACAACTTTGTCTAAATATCAGTCTCCTGGGGCCTGGGTCCCAGAGCAATTCTAGCTGGGTAACTGAGCAACCACCCGCCCTTCCTCCTCCCTGCAATATACTCAGTGCTTGATAGTCAGTTGCTGTCTTTGTGCTTAATTACATAGTGTTAGGCAGGAAAATATCACCCTACTACCTACAAGCTCTCCCCCAAACTCCACAGGGCAGAGAATCCATTCCTCTGCAAAGAAAATCCACTGCAACCCGAGGTTAACTTAGTCCACCAAACTTCTATTTTTTTTTAATGTCTTTGATGAGCATTTATTAACTATACATAGTAATGGATTCAAGGATGGTGGTGTTCTGGAAACCAAGGCCAGCACCAAGCAAGGCAGTGAAAGGTATCCTGGGAGGGAGGGCAGGGAGGGAACAGTAGGGAAGCCAAGGTCTCACTTGCCGCATCCGCACCTGTTCCCCCCTGTCTGCCTCTCTCCCCTGGTCTCCAAATCCCTAGCTGATCCCATCATTGTCCATTGTACCCGTTAGCTTCCTATGGCTGTGATAAAACACTCTGACCAAAAGCCACTGGAGGAGGAGATCACGGTCCATCATTGAGGTAAGTCCACGCAGGAGCTGCAGCAGAGACCACGGAGGACAGCTTCCTCCATGGCTGGTGCTCAGCCTCCTTTCTCATGCTACTCCAGCTTACCTGCCCACAGTGGGCTGGGCCCTCCTACCTTAACAATCAAGAAAATAACATGCCCACAGACCAATCCAATACAGGAAAATTCCCCAGGCAAAGTTCCCTCTTCCCAGGTATGTCAAGGTGACAACCGAAGTCAACCATGACACTTTCCAGGTTGGATTTTTCCTTGCCCTGTAGCTTCCTAGTGATAAAGAGGTGCAAGAGCACTTTATGGTTCACATTGGGAGAATCCTGGGACTTCCACGGGGCATCTCTAGGGCCATCTATATAAGGTCAATTAGGAGAAAAATGTAAAATAGAAAATCAAAATCCTAAATTGGAAGGAAAGGGGGATTAGAGGACACAAACTTGAAATGTAATAGGAAACAAGAAGTCCTTCGTTCATTTCTAATAATAGATGCAGATATCTTGAGAGGACAGGGGAAGCTGTTAATAAAAAAGTGAAAGGAGAAATGAAGGCCAGTAAGATGGCTCAGAGGATAAAGTGTTTGTGCAAGCTTAACCACGTGAGCTCAGTCCCTGGAACCCAGTTGTCCTTGGACCTCCACACACGTCATGGTGTAGGAGTGCCCATGCACATACATCATGCACACACACACACACACACACACACACACTAAATGAAATTCATTAATTTTTTTAAATAAAGGAGAAATGGGGGATCAGAGAACAGAGTGAAGACATGAGGTCTTCTGACTCAAATGCAATCCCAGGCCTCATCTCATAAGATGCCTTCCCTGTCACCCAGCACCTTCTGGACAGTGCCAGGGTAGTGGCCTCTTTTGGTCCTGTGGGAATAATTTAATGGCAGTGTGATTCATGTGGCCCCCACAGGGGTTAGAATGTGTGAGACAAGAGGTAGCACAGAAGGCTCCTGCAGCTAACGCCTGGCCCCAGTCTCTCTGGCTGTGACTGCAGTGTCCACAGAAGAGCTATATTCCAGGACTGTTGAAGACACCAGTTTTTCTCTCCTTTCCAGGGCCCTAGGCAGAGGTGGATATGTTTCTGGAGGCAAAAGGAAAAGGACCAAGCAACATGTTGAAAAGAAAGTCAGTCTTGGGGGGAAAACGGTCACCCAGTCTTTCTTAAAGATTGTAAATGTGGAGCTGGATAGATGGCCTACGGTTAAGAGCACCGACAGCTCTTGCAGAGGACCCGGGTTCGATCCCCAGCACCCACATGGCTGCCAAGAACCGTCCGAAACTCCAATTCCAAGAGAACTCCAGTTTCGGGGGAATCCGACACCCTCTTCTGACCTCAGCGGCATTGCACGACATGGGTGCACAAACCTGCATGCAGACGGTACATTCATACACATACAGAAATAAATAAAATAAAATAAAATAAAAGATTGTAAATGTGAGCTTACTAAAGCAGGTCAACTTTGAGTCCATTATCAGCAAGCTTTGGCTGTGTAACAAAGAATTCTGAATGTTATGGACTGGACCCCATAGCATTTATTATTTAGCTCATCACCTGTAGGTTGACTGGGATGTTTGAGTGGTTACATCATATCTTCTGTTCTGGGACAACTCAGTTGATCTCAGAGGACCCAAGTGAGATGTAACTCCTCCCTCCCTAGTGTCTCTTTGGCTTCTGGTCACTGCCTTTTACCTCTCTTTTTCCTGCTCCTCACCAGCAGGTCCTCACCACAGCCAAGCCAATGCTGGTGTCTTAAACCTCAGAACTGTAAGCCAACTAGACCTCTGTTCTTTAAAAGTATCTGGTCTCAGGTATTTCATTATAGTAACAGAAAAAGAACTAAAACAGCAACCAAACCACATTCAAATGTTAGCTACCAATTATTTCAGAAAGATTCCCTCTTCTGATAATTCAGTTAGGAATGAATTCTTCAGGTTAAAATGATATTTACTACTTATTTTATATTTTATAGTATTTTTTTGGTTTTTTCGAGACAGGGTCTCCATGTAGCCCCAACTGGCCTGGAACTTCCTCTGTAGACCAGGCTGGCCTTGAACTCACAAAGATCCACCTGCCTCTGCCTCCCAAGTGCTAGGATTAAAGGCGTGCACCATGCCTTTTTTTTTTTTGTATTTTATAGTATTTTAATACTTCATCTGATCCCATATTTAAATGATACAAAAACTGACAGTAAAAATATTGTTCTCACCAGGCTTGGTGGCACACGCCTTTAATCCTAGCACTCAGAGGCAGAGGCAGGCAGATCTTTGTGAGTTCAAGGCCAGCCTGGTCTACAGAGTGAGTTCCAGGACAGCTGGGGCTACAGGGAGAAACTCTCTCAAAAAAGACCCCCCCCCAAAATATTGTCCTCTCTGTCCCCAAGGCTACCCAATTCTCCTCCACAAAATAACCAATGTTTTTGATTTGCTGGTTATTTTGCAGAGATATTTTATAACTTAATCAACAAGCACATATGCATCATGTCTTTCCTCTTTTAGTATTATCATAAGTAGTAATATCTCAGACACACAATTATACATATATATATATATATATATATGTTGGGGTGGTATGTGCAGTTATTGGTTTGTGCTCACCCATGTGGGTGTAACTGGAAGCCAGAGGTTGATAGCAGGTTGGTACCTTTCTCCATTTTATTTTTTGAGATAAAGTCTCTCATTGAATCTGGAGTTTGCCACTTGGGCTCCACAGCTGGCCAGTGAGCCCCTGGCATCCACCTGTCTCCACTACTAGCGTTGGGATTATAGATGCATGCCAGGTTTTATGTCAGTGCTGAGGACCTGATCTCAATCCTCATGCTTGTGCGGCAAGCCTTTACTCACTGAGCCTTCTCCTCAGCTCATAGTTATATATTTTTATTTTCTGACTTAATAACCTTTTTCAAATGAGTTTTCATTTTATTTATTTTTATGTATGTGAGTGTTTATTTTTATTTTATGCATGTGAGTGTTTATTTTTATTTTATGTATGTGAATGTTTATTTTTATTTTATGTATGTGAGTGTTCTGCCTGTGTGTGAGTGCACCACATGTGTGTTATTCTTAAGGGGGCCAGAAGTGAGGCTAGATCCCCTGGAAATGAAGTTAGCTGCCATGTGGGTTCTGGGAACCAAATATGGGTTCTTTGTGAGAGTAGCCAGTGTTTTTAACTGCTCAGCCATCTCTCTGGTCCTTCAAATGATGTTTCAAACTTTGGTTCATACTCAGTATCCCATCATATATATTTAAGTAATTTACCTAACCAATCCCCTAATAATGGGTCTATAGGTTATGCCCAATTATTTACTATTCTAGTTAAGGCTTAATAACTTTCCCCATAAGTCTACAATGTGTGAGTGTAACTGCTAACTGAGAAATTGTGACTGAAACAGAAATTACTATAATAGTTGGGTGCCCCATATCAGGGAACACACCCAGCACCCGGGTCTTGGTTTCTAAGAACCATCATCAACTTAAAGGAATCAAGAATTCCTGAAAAATGGAGTTACAAGACAGGAGCTGGAGGGCTGGAGAGATGGCCTAGCGGTTAAGAGCGCCGACCACTCTTACAGAGGATCCGGGTTCAATCCCCAGCACCTACATGGTGGCCGAGAACCGTCTGAAACTCCAATTCCAGGAGAACTCCAGTTCCAGGGGAATCCAAGATCCTCTTCTGACCTCCCTGGCATTGCACGACACGGGTGCACAGACCTGCATGCAGACAGTACATTCATACAAATACAGAAATAAAAAAAAGAAAAGAATAAATAAAATTAAAAAAAAAAAAAAAGACAGGAGCTGGAGAGGCATGAGGTGAACCTGGGATCTCACTGTGCCAGAAAGTAAGAAGATGCTCAGTGAAAAATGGGGACATTTTTTGAAAGACACAGAAGCTGCTTTAAGGATGATAAGGCATGGGAAAACTTGAGCATCGAAATAGATAATGATGAATAGACTATAAGCCATTAAAGCCATGAGCCCCTGCTGACATAAATAGGATGTTTCCATAACCTCAAAATATCTCCCTAAAACTATTTATAGTTACAAAGTAGAAACAGAAAACTGGAAAACAAAAGAGGATTTTAAAAAAATGGCTTCAAGAGCTATAGGACTCATAATCTATCCACAGTGAAGCAACCTCACATCTCTGATTTTTTTTATTAATTTTATTTATTTCCGTATGAGTATGAATGTACTGTCTGCATGCAAGTCTGTGCACCCGTTTCGTGCAATGCCGCCGGAGGTCAGAAGAGGGTGTCGATTCCCCTGAACGGAGGTCTCCTGGAATGGGAGTTTCAGACGGTTCGCGGTCGCCATGTGGGTGCTGGATAGAACCCGGGTCCTCTGTGAGACGGTCACGCATCTTAACCGGACTAGGGGCATCTCTCCAGCCCCACATCTCTGATATTTTTAAGCAAAATATACAGCCTGAGCCTAATCATGAGGACATAAGATAAGCCAAAACTGAAGGGAACTCTACAAAATAGGCCAGTGCTCTTCAAAAATATCAAGATCCTGAAAGACTAAAGAATTCACCCATATTGAAAGACATGAGGCTGAAGAGATGGCTCAGCGGTTAGGTCATTTGCTACCCTTGCAAAGGACCTAAGTTTGTTTTTTTTAATTTTTTTTTATTAATTTTATTTATTTCTGCATGTGTATGAATGTACTGTCTGCATGCAAGTCTGTGCACCCGTGTCGTGCAACGCCGCGGAGTTCAGAAGAGAGTCTCGGGTTCCCCTGGAACTGGAGTTCTCCTGGAATTGGAGCTTCAGACGGTTCTCAGCCGCCATGTGGGTGCTGGGGATCGAACCCGAGTCCTCTGTAAGAGCGGTCGGCACTCTTAACCGCTAGGCTATCTCTCTAGGACCTAAGTTTGAATCCCAGCACCAATGTTGGGTAGTTCAATCAGCTGCAACTCCAGCTCCAGAGAATTTGATGCCCTCTTCTGGCTTCTGTGGGCACTGCACTCTAAACTCCTGTGGTGTGTGTGTGTGTGTGTGTGTGTGTGTGTGTGTGTGTGTGTGTGTGTACATATAAATATACATGAAATCTTTTAAAAAATAGAAAGACTCAGGCTGGAGAGATGGCTCAGTGGTTAAGAGCACTGACTAAGAGCACTGACTGCTCTAGCAGAAGACCCAGGTTCAATTCCCAGCACCCACATGGTGGCTAAGAGCAGTCTTTAAGCCAGGCGTGGTGGTGCACACCTTTAATCCTAGCACTCTAAAGACAGAGGCAGGAGGATCTCTGTGAGTTCAAGGCCAGCCTTTTCTACAGAGTGAGTTCAAGGCCAGCTGGGGCTATAGAAAGACCCTAACTCAAAAACACAAAAGAGAGAGAGAGAGAGAGACTCAAGACATGACAACTAAATGCAATGAACTATTAGATTAGATTTCAGAAAAGCAAAATGGCTCTTATACTATATGAAAAATACTAAAATGATGGATAAAATATGAATAAAATACACAGGTTACAGTATTATATTCATATTAATTTGTTCATTTTGCAGGTTTTCTAGTTTTATATAAAAGCACTTTTGTTTTGGGAAACTTGAAAAAAATACTATGTGTGCCATATGAATGCACATAAATATAGATACAGATACACAGAAAGGGAGAGGGAAAAGGAAGAGAAAGATAGTTCTGATTATAACAACACAGATGTGATAGAATATTGACATTTAGACAATCTCAGAACATAGGAATACTTTTCACTATTTGGAAATTTTTCTGTAATTTTGAAATTATTTTTTAAGTTCAAAACAAATAAGTGGATATCTGAAAATCTGAGTGATATTGTCACATTGCTTCCTGCAGAACACATTTTCTCCCCAACAACAGCAATGTGCAAAAATGATGCTTAACATTTACAAAATGTGCTCATACATTTGTAACGACTCCAAGAAACAGACAAAGGTGTGTTCTCCATTTTGCATAAATGAAGCTTCCAGAAGTGTAGATAGTGAGAAGAGTGGTTAAGAACACAAGCTTTTGAAATCATAATTATGTGCTATTTCACCCCAATCAGACTGGAAAACATTATAAAGTTTGAAAATACCAAACATTGGCGAGGATGGGAAGAGATGATCTTGCTGTGTGTTGGAGGGAGTGCAATTTAGCACAATCATCTTGGAGAGCAATTTGGCAATATCTAATAACGTTGAAGATGTGCACATTCTGTCACCCAGGAGTCCCACCCACATCTACCTATAGTTCCTAAAGTGTTCCCACATGTACACACACACAGCCTTGCTCCCAAGGGTTCTCCCTATAAAAATGAAAATGAAAGATAACCCACCTGTCCATCAAAGGGGCAGTGGTTGCGTACATTGTGGTTGACTTGTGATAAGACAGTGATTAAAAGAATTAGAGCTATAATTCCAGCATAGAAAATACCCAGAAATGTAATGTTAGCTGGGCCTGATAATACGCATCTCTAATCTCAGTTTTTGATAGGCTGAGGTAAGAAGATTGTAAGTTCCAGGCCAGCCTGAGCTACATAGTCAGACCTTGTCTCAAGGAAACAAAAACAAACAAAAAAACCTTAATGTTGAATAAAGAAAGCAAGTTTCAGAAGAGTATGTATCCTTGTGTATATTTTTAGAGTACCAAATATTTATAGAAGCCCACTTTTGAGCATCTTTTTTATTTTATTTATTTATTTTTTTATGTGTATGAATGTACTGTCTGCATGTAGGTCTGTGCACCCGTGTTGTGCAATGCCGAGGAAATCAGAAGAGCGGAAATCAGAAGAGCACCCTCTTCTGATTCCCTGGAACTGGAGTTCTCCTGGAATTGGAGTTACTGACGGTTCTCAGCCGCCATGTGGGTGCTGGGGATTGAACCCGAGTCCTCTGCAAGAGTGGTCGGCATTCTTAACTGCTAGGCCATCCCTCCAGCCCAAGTACCAAATATTTGTAAGCAAATTTATATATATATATGTGTGTGTGTGTGTGTGTGTGTGTGTGTGTAAGAAAATCATAAATTTTGTCCAATCAGGATATGATGTCAGCTCCAATATAATGGTCATTTATTTGGGTAAAAAAGTATAAGTGACAAAATCAAGAAAGTTTAGAAATTAGAGTCACCTGTTATGACATTTTATTGTCTCCTGATAACACAGAGCAAATTGGACAAATATAGTGGCATTCATTCTGTGATGGTGCTATGTGCTTGGCTGTCTAAATATTCTGAGTTTTTAAATTTAGACTTATTTTTTATTGAATTTTTCAGTCAGTCCTAATCGCCATTATACCTGCTTCTCTTTTGCCACCCTCCCTCACCCACCCCTGAAGTTCACACCTTCTGAGTCTCTTTTCTAAAGGAGGCCAGATCTTCCTCACATGACCACCATCTACTGCCAATATTTCCTCAGCCAAGGTTGGGCTCTGCTACCCACTTCTACAGTTCTGTGCTAGGTTTTTGTCTAGCTGAGCTTGCATGGGTCTTGTGCATACTGATACCAATGCTGTAGGTTTATATGAACCAGGTCCCAGGAGCTGGTAGGATTCATTTCCATTTGGTCTTGTATCACCTCCCTGGCTCTAACAATCTTTTTACCCCCTCTTCCACAATGCACCCTGAGCCCTGGGCGGGTGAATCTGAATATAGGTGACCTGTCTATGGAACCACACTCTGTAGACTCCTAATCTTCATGGTTGGGCCATTCAGGCCCTTTTGGGTTCCTGGTCTCCTGTTGCTTCCTTAATGAGAGTTAAGAGGTAGTGAATGCCTTCTTGGGTCCTTGTTCTATGATGCTTCGATCTTATGTGTAGAGGTTGCATTGTAGATGTGTTGCCTAGGCATGAGCCATTTACAGACCATGTCTGTGTGTGTCCAGTTGTAGGACTCTGTACTATTCTCATCCGGAGCACAAAAGCTTTTTTTCTGAGTGGTATCTAGGTATTTGTCTGTAAATATAAGGATACTTCTTTTGTAGTTAGTAAAATGTTACCTTAACATAGAGATGTGTCTAGCTTCTGGAATTGTCTAAGATCTATAACCTCTCCATATGTGTGTATCTGGCTGTGCTAACAATACCACACATAAGTTTCCTCCCAAAAGTTGGCTTTACATCCAATTGATTAGCCATTGATTGCCCCCAAGATACAAATGCCACTATTGCACTGATGTCATATGCTGTGCTGGTCATCGACATGGATATTTGGTGTTGAGGCTGATGTTGGACCATCTATTGATGATCTCTCCCTTAGTGGCTTGCATAGTGCTCTCCACAGCTATGAGAGCTAGCCTTCAGGGGTGGTGGCCTCCAGGTCAGATCCAGCTCCATTGGTCAAGATCCAGTCTCTAAAATAGGTCCTGTCTTCAGCAATAGGGTCTTACCTTCAGGTTATGGGAGGAAAGCAAGGGCTGCGTCAATAGCCTGTGTAATTTTGGGAGTCATTGGACTACCCTGGCCAACAGCTCAAAGGAAGTTTTCTCCTGTCTGGTACTGTTTCCTGATATGCAGCCTTCTATCTTTCCATATGGACTCACATAGAGGTATTGTGTGTATGTATTTTGTCAATAGATTGTTAGACTAATATTATTCTCTCAGCTTTTTATCCTAGTCCAGCACTCTTTGTCTTTTCCTCTCTCCCTTTACCTGTCTAGTCCTCCCCTGTCCCTCCATGCCATCTCCATTTAAGGTGTCCCCGTTTCTCCCTTGGTACTGCCAGTCTCTTATGGCCCCACTTCCCTTGGGCTCCTTTATTCCCTTTTATCCCCGTCATCTTTCCTTCTATAACCCTTGCGCTCTCCTCCCATTTAGATGCCCTGAATTTGTCCATTCCTTCCGTAGTACATCTGTCACCTACTAGCGTCCTTTCAGGGTCCCCCTTTCCCTTTACCATCCTGGTTCCTTTTCGTTTACCTGGTTCCCACAGTTATATCCAGATATATACTTACAGATATGGATTTGGTGCTAGGATCCAGAAATGAGGGACAACATACGTCATTTGTGTTTCTAAGTCTGTTACTTCACTTAGCATAACAGCTTCTAGTTCCATCCATTTACTGGCTCTCCAGGGCTGGTTGCAAATGTCTGACTCTGGATCAGGGCAGGGAATCCTAGCCTGGAGCCATGGGAGGGGCTCTGGTGTTTAAGAGCTTTTTTCTTTAATGTTTAAAGTGCTTCAAACAAAAGGGAAAAAATAGTGAACAATGAACATGAGGCTTGATGTCAAATAAACTTGGGTTCTAGTCTCCTGTAACACTTGATAATTACTTCATCCTGGATGGTTTCTCTAATGTCTTTGGATCTCAGTATCTCAGTGTCACAGGTGTAAATGGAAGTAATACTTACTTTGAAAGGTTAGTGTCAGGGCTGGAGAGATGACCTAGTGGTTAAGAGCACTGACTACTCTTGCAGAGGACCCGGGTTTGATCCCCAGCACCCACATGGTGGCTGAGAACTGTCTTCGGCTCCAGTTCCAGGGGAATCTGACACCCTCTTCTGACCTCCGCAGCATTGCCTGACACGGGTGTGCAGACCTACATGCAGACCGCACATTCATAAAAATAAATAAAAAAAGAAAGGCTAGTGTCAATCCCGAATGTGATCATTTATGGAAAATCCAGGCACCATACCCCAAGACTCAAATTCATGTTCATCACCATAATCCAGTGGTTGTTGTTGAGAACCCCACCCATAGTCCCTGGTCACTCTGAACTTGACCCTGGTTCCCTGACCCCCAATTCAATGCCCTTGTCCTTGGCTGGAGACACTGGAGATGAATATTTACCCTCCTTCCTACCAAACAGTTTCATGTTGGGGAAAACAATATTTTCTAGAGCAAATCAAGTACATGAAAAATAGACAATGTTCATAACTGTTTCTCAAGTAAATGAATGAGTCCATCCATCACCAAATCCATGGATGCAGATCATGAACAGGTATATAGTTGTTCATGAGTGCCTTCTCTGACTCCCCATTCTTTTGATGGGATGTCATCTTTGATTTTCTGTGCTATTTAAAGAGAACCAAAGAACAAGTGCATCAAAAGGTCTCAGAGCCGTCTCACAATTCCAAGTCATGTCTATGCACTACTCTTCCCATGGCCCTTGACAAGACAAATCTGGAATTTGCAGAGACCCCCTGAGCTGCCTTGTTTAACTGGACAATGGCCACACAACACAGAGTGAGCTATTCACTCAAAGATGATGACCATAATTACTATTTTTTTCAACTGGTTTGATTCCAACACAGCCTGTGGAGCATGTGCTGTTCTTTGAATGAAGTATCAGGAACACACATATTTCATTGCAACTCCTGGCTTCTGTTTTATTATAGGCACTGATTTGGTGAACCCAGACACTATGCTTGTTGGATGGACAACCTGAAATCCCTGCTGTCATCTTCCGAATAAATCCAGAGAAGGTAGGCGTAGCTACTCTCTGAACTCTTTCTTTGTTTTTCTAATGTTTATTTTAACAACATGGAAGTTCCCTCTAGTTGTCTCAAGGAATACAAATGTGATCAAATTGTTATAACTGTATTTTACATGATGTTACAATCATAATAGGTTTAAATTATAACACAAATACATTCTAGTTTCTACTGAGATGGATATATGTCCTACTGAACATAAAGGAAAAGAAATTCATCAGATGTAGAATATGTGCAAAAACACTATGACTTAGTTATTGTTCCAAGCCCTAACTTTGTGCTTGGCAGGTGACCTTGTGACAATTACTTGACTTCTTAGTTCCCTCACTTCCAAAATGAGATATTTGGACTGAATTATTTTGAATGTGTTTCCTTGAACTTTAAAGTGGTTCACCCTTGTGAGAGTCAAAAAACGCTGATTTCAAGCAACCGTTTCCTAAGTGTGATTAGACAGCCCGCCTAGTTTCCATCACTGGAAGGCTTGCTAAAAATGTCATTTCCCAGCCCGCATCCCCTATCTCCCAAATTGGAATCTCTGAGGTTAGAGAAGGGAACTCTGCCTTTCTAACACATTGCAAGATGACTTGGGTGTAGAATAATGTTTGGGAACCACTGACACATTGCTCTGTTTGCCCGTTGCAATCTGAGCTGTGAGAAGCAATAATCGAGGTCTCCTCCATATGGGTGTGGTAAGCTGGGTTCGCCTCTGCATTTTCTAGAACTAGAACATGCAGGTTCAGCATCTGATGGCTGTTTTACCCTTTGATTTGGGGTACTGTTCTAGCCCTCTGGGTGTTATCTTCCACGCAACACTTCTGCTAGACCTGTGTGCCTGGTGTATCTATCTCCATGGCTCTATCCCCCTTGCCTGCCAATGAATGAGCTGGTCATTTGGAAGTGACCACTGAGGAAAAAAGTCTTCTCCTGGATGGTAGCATGTCAGTCTGTACTGTTCCCTGAGATGTCCCAGTCAACATCTCATTACTGTCTGCTTTGAGGTCAGTCTCTAGCTATATCTGGTTGGGGCTTTGCTCCCAAAGGGACCATCACCATGAAGTGACTAAGGGGTTGTGGTTTCAGGTAAATCATGTGTGTTTATAGATTCAAGATTGCAGGCACCTCGAGAAAAGGGGTCATGTATACAGTTCTCAAAATCGGACTATACAGCAACTGCAGTTAGCACTCTAGACCAGGAGTCAGAAAGCCACTCTGACCATCCCACAGTCCATTTCTGCTGCCAGTACAGGATTACATGGCATTGCAAGCTTCCCAGGTTCTGTGCCTCAAGGAATCACAAGGACCCCTAAAGAGACTCAAGTCTTAGTGGAAAACTAAATCCTAGCTTTGAAATACAAACATTGTCTCCCAGTGCTGCCTACAGAGACTCCCTGCCAGGATCAGTCTAATTGCTCAGTGGGGTAATAGTTGCTCTTCTCCAAGGCTTCAGCAGATATGATTTTTCTGGCATCAAATAAAGGGAAATGGAGCCTTAAGAATATAGTGTCACTGTTGTCTGCTGTGGATTGGATATAAAACTCTTCTCCCAAATCACAGACAAGGCGTTGTGGGTGATCTTTCAGGTAAAATACTAACAAGTGTCCCTTCAGGAGAGAACCACTCACCCGTAAAGAACATTCCAGACAACACTCACCGCTAGCTGAGATAGATATGGCTTTATTTGATTTAGGGTTGATTTATTTGTTTGCTTGGCTTCTAGAACAGCATAACGTGGATTTAATGTCTCAAATACTGAATCCAATGTTTCTAGGTTCATTGACTTGTTATTATTTAGCATTTATGAAGTATATGTCAATGCACTTGGTACTTTACAGTGACTCATAAAAAGGCCTTATCCTGGCCATTGAGCATAAGGTTGCTATCAGTCGAATTACTGCCAGCACGAAAATGATCCCAGAACGGATCTGGATATCTCTTGCCCCACGCCAAAACAACAATGCACCCCAGTTGCTAAGTGCATCTGAGCCCAAACTAATGTGTGATAGTTACTGCTATCATGTTGATGACGATATTTTAGTGCAGTAGATTCAGTGCCTAGTTCCCAACACTTGTAAAAAGATGAGCAAGGATGGATGAATAGCTAGATGGAAAATGGATGGATGGATAATGGATGGATAATGGATGGATGGATAGATAGATAGATAGATAGATAGATAGATAGATAGATAGATAATAGATAGATGGATAATAAGTGGATGGATAATGGATGGATGAATAAATGGATAGATGGATGACTTATTGATGGGTGGATGGATGGATAGATAAATGGATGGGGAGATGGATGAATGATGGATGGATGGATAATGGATACATGGATGGAAGAATGTATAAATACAAGATGCATGGATGGATACCTAAATGTGTGGATGGGTGGCTCTTTCCTAAGTGGACATCTCTCATTGTCCATCTGTCTCTCTAACACTTTATTTAAACATCTTTATATACTTTATGTTTACAGAGCTGACTGACTTGGAAATGAACTGTTACCAAACTAGCTTTTATGTGATCAATATAACTATGAGGTGGTCAGAGACCTGCTAAACTGATTACACAAAATCATATAAGCTTGGTAACAGTATTATGTCCATGCCAGTGTCTTGATTTTTATGCCCTAGTAGAATTGTGGAAGATGTTACCATTGAGAGAAACTGGGTGAAGAGTCCAGGAGGCATTACTCTTTGTTTACTGTAAATCTATAATTATTTTAAAACAGCATCACATGACTTTACATATTTATCCCTCATTGCTTACACTTGCAGTCACCAGCTCCTGTATGAATAACAGCAATACCAAATGTGTCATCTCAACACTTCAACAAAGCAGAAGCCAGGACAGAATTAGACATGCAAGGGGTTTACTGGGGGAAATTCCTGTGGAGTATAAAGGAAGAAGGAACAGAAATAGATGAGGACAGCCTTCAAAGGGCCAGGCATTTCCTATACCTGGGAAGTGGGAACAAGAAAGAAGGACTAGTTAGGGAGAGCCCAGGCCCTGAGCCTTCAAAGAAAACTCTCAACCAAACCAATAGGAGTCCCTGAGAAAATGTTACCTGGTAGCAGAGTCCCAGCGTAAGGACTGGGGACACATCAGCTCAGTCATTGGCTGAAAAAGTATTATGTGCATTTAAAGGTACTAAAACAATTAGAGACTGTCAATTAGCTATGCATCCAAGGCAAGTTTTGTTTGCTTTGGTCTGGTCTGGTCTGGTCTGGTCTAGTCTAGTTTGGTTAGATTACAGTATTTCACTCTGTAGCCCAGACTGGCCTAGAACTTGCAGCCTGCCTCCTGCCTTTTCCTCTCCAGTGCTGAAGTTACAGGTGTATTCCAACAGATATGGCCAGAACAGGTTACCTTAAAGGAAGCAGCTCTGAACAGGACACTTCCAACATTGCTGTGCTGGGCAATAATTTTTCAGTCCTTCTGCCTTTTAGCAATTGATCTTTTGGTGTCTTGACCTTGACATGACTCAAGCCTTACATTTTTTTGGGGGGGGGTCTTTTCGAGACAGGGTCTCCCTGTAGCCCCAGCTGTCCTGGTACTCACTCTGTAGATCAGGCTGGCCTTGAACTCACAAAGATCCACCTAGCTCTGCCTCCTAAGTGCTAGGGTTAAAGGCGTGCCTCACCACGCCCTGCAAAACCTTACATATTTTATGTGTATTAGTATATCGCCTGGATGTCTGTAAGCAGTGCACCCATGTTGTGCAATGCCCGTGTAGATCAGAAGAAGCCATTGGATCCCCTGGAACTGGAGTTATAATTGTTAGGCATGATGTGGGTGCTGGGACTTGAACTTGGGTCCTCTGCAAGAGCAGCCAGTGCTCTTAACCACTGAGCCATCTCTCCAGCCCCTAGCCTTACATATTTATAGTCATACCTCACTGCGCATACCTTCTGTTCACCAGTCCCTCCACTAACAACGTCCCTCCTCTGCTCCTATACTCTAACTTCTACCCTCTGCTTCATATATATAATATACCCATATCTACATTCTCTGCCTATCCAAGGCAGCATGAAGTCATAGAACCAAGCCGACCAATCCACTGTATCTCTGTGTCATCCAGTCTCATCTGGCCTTTCTCTACTGCCTAGCAGATTTTGCTTTCTGTCTCCTGATTCTATGTCACTCGTCTATATATATTGCAACGCTATTCTTTCATAAATCTTCTTTTAATTTTTTTACTTTTATTTGAATGCATGTATTTTCTGCATGTATGTAAGTGCACCTGTGTTGTGCAGTCACCACAGAGGACAGAAGAAGGCATTGGAACCCCTGGAACTGGAGTTACAGACAGTTGCTAGCTGCCATATGAGTGCTGGGATTTGAACCCGGGTCCTCTGCAAGAACAGCTGATGCTCTTAACTGCTGAGCCATCTCTCCAGCCCTGACATGGAGGTTCTTTGCTGCCCATATTCCTGGTGTCTTCTGAAGATGATCTTCCCTCACGAGGCCCTAGGTCCTCCCCCTCTTTCCCTCCACATCTCTGGGCTTCCATATCTGCTTCCTTCTTTAACTATTAGAGAAAGAAATGTCTTCCTTCTCTCCCTCTCCTTGGTCCCTGCAGTCGTCCCTGCCATACCGCTTTAGTTCATCTTTTCTCTCACATGCATTTCCCCCTTTGTCTATGAACATCAGTTCTTTTATCTAAATATGCTTTCTCCGGATCTTTCTATCCTTTGAGCTATTTTTGTATATCTGTCCTGTCATCGTCAAACCATCAGTGTTTCTCAGCTTCTGCCCCTTTCTCACCAATCGCCTTTCCCTCTCTTCCTCTTCTGCACTACTGAAGCAGCTTCCCCTCCTTGGCACTCGTCTTTCTTAGCCTTTCATCTTGTCTGTCATCTCCCTCACCCTCGGAGTCTTTTCCTCCTTTTCTGCTGGGCCACTCAGTTTTCCTCTTCTCCCTACGACCCTGTCTTTTCTGAATTCTCTCCTTTTTGCCTCTAAGCCTAAATGTTCCCTCAGATTCTTTTTCACTCTTTATTTTTGATTTGCTCTCTCTTCTTCTTCTCTCTCTCTCTCTCTCTCTCTCTCTCTCTCTCTGTCTGTCTCTGTCTCTCTGTCTCTCTGTCTGTCTCTCTCTCTCTCTCTCTCTCTCTCTCTCTCTCTCTCTTTCTCTCCGCCCCCCCACATTTTCAGCCGTGCACATGATCTTAGCCCTATATGATCTATAGGGATTCTAGGTCCCAAGCTTAGGTTCCCAGACAAGGTCCCCATGCATTTTGTCAGTACTTCAACATTTTTGTCTCTAATCCTCCACATTCTCTTATCCGTACAGCTTTCCTGTCTCCCTTAATGACACCTCCCTCACTGTGTGGGCCATGTAGCTTGGAGTCTTCTGGTCAAATTGAGCCAGGGTCTCACTTTGCAGCCCAGGCTGGCCTAGAACAAACTCACTATATGAGCTAAGTTGGTCTCCCACAGATAGCAGTCTTCCTGCCTCGGCCTCCCAAGTACTGGGACTGACAAGTGTGAGTGACCATCCCTGGCTTCAGTTTGAGCCTTGATTCCTTGTCTTGGTCATCCTTCCTCTGCAGTGCCTCTCCCAGCCTCCCTAGGGCCACTCCTCTAGCTCCATCCCTTACTGCCTGTCCTGTGATCTCTGAGTGTCTCTCAATTGGACTTTCTGCCCTTCATCTCTTCTTCCAACCTGTCATACTTACATGTAACAATTTTTTAATTTTTATTTATTTATTATTTTATGTGTATGAATGTACTGTCTGCATGTAGGTTTGTGCACCCGTGTTTTGCAATATCGTGGAGGTCAGAAGAGGGCATCGGATTCCCCTGGAACTGAAGTTCTCCTGGAATTGGAGTTACGGACCGTTCTCAGCCGCTATGTGGATGCTGGGGATCGAACCCGGGTCCTCTGCAAGAGCAGTCAGTGCTCTTAACCACTAGGCCATCTCACCAGCCCATACATGTAACAATTTTACTTGGCTAATCTTCTCATTATGTCTCTCTTGTGCTGGAAATTTTTGAAGGGTCTCCACTCTATACTCACCTCTTCCTGCTCAGCTAAGCCACTACCTTTTGCTAAGTACTTTTTCTTTAGGAAGTTATTACTGAGTATCTAACTCTCCTAGGTCTCTCCTCAGCACTGATTCTGAAAGAAACAGAAATATTATATGGGTATTTGTTCCACTCTTATTCCTAGCCTACCCTTGCCTGTCTTCACGAGAATGAACTATTCCCCTAGAAGATATAGAGATAGATGTCCTGTTGGGTTCTTCTCTGAAACACAAGTCATCATGTTGTGGCTAAGAACAAGGCTCTGGGATTACCCTGCCTGCATTCCAGTGTCATAACTTTGGTATGTCACTTGCTTCTCTAAGCCTCATTTACTCATCTACAAAACAGGCTAATAATTGTATATATGCCATCATGGTGATTAAATTAAGAGAATGCTCATAACAGGCTAGAACCACATCTGGAGTGGGTGTGTCAGTCAACTTTCTCTTTGATGAAATGCCCCAGACAATCAGCTTAAAAGGGTGACAGTTTTATTTTGGCTCATGGTTTTAGGGGATTCAATCCTTGGTTGCTTTGGACCTATGGATGCTGGGATTGGAAGCCAGGTCTTCTGAAAGAACAGCCAGTGCTCTTAACCACTGAGCCATCTCTCCAGACCCTCATTAGCATTATTTTATCATGCTTGCCACGTGACATTATTATATATTATAATAATTCACTATTTGGCAGGAGAGATTGCTTTGGGAATTCTACACAACAGATCAATTAATATCCTAAGTACTCCTACTAAGACATTGGACACTTAAAACTATTAAATGAACAAATTTATGTTATATACATTTTACAATAAAAATAAACCCACACCAAAAACACTGGACATCTAAAATACATAACTGTGTGTAATAATACTTTATTTCAGAAATAAATTCTACTGTCTGACAGATTTTCATATGTCAACATTGTGTTCATTGAATGCCCACTGTGTACAAGCCCCTGGCTTGGTACAGTGTGTCATGCTATCTAGCTATGTGGTCATGTTTGTGTATTCATACTGGATACATCATTGCTGATGAAAGAATGATGGTACATGAAATGGTAAGTGTCTGTCCATCCAATCATATCACAGACTTGAAGGGAAAGTGTATTGAAAGAAAGTAAAAATGAAGACCTGGATTTAAAGTAAAGCACCTTGTAGAGGCTGGAGAGATGGCTCAGTCAGTAAAGTGCCTGTCTCATATACTTTGATTGGGATCCCCAGCACTCACATAAAAACCCAAGCCTTGCAATGAACATCCATAATCTCAACACTGAGGTGGTTGGGGGGCAAAACGGGACGATCCAGTGGGGCTTGCTGGTCAACCAGCACCGGGCAATCCGTAAGCTCAATAAGAGACACCCCCACCCCATCTCAAAAAAATAAGGTGGAGAGAGATAGAAGACACCTGACACTAACCTTTGGCCTTCACGCTACATATACACATGCTCACATGCACATGTATACTTACATGAACACATATACATGCACACACCCCCACACCCAGACACACACACACACACACACACACACACACACAATCCATACACAGAGTAACTTCTGCTTTAAACACAGTCAATAATGAAATCTAAACCAACTTACCCCAGCAAATGTGAATTTCTGATCGTCCCTGCTCTGCCCACGCTCACGAATGTCACATAGTATATTGCCACATTGGTGGATGCCTCGCCTTATGGTTTGAATGTGAGCCTTGCCTGGCCCCTTGGGTTTCTTTTTCAGTAGCATGTCTGTTCAAGTCCTCTGCCAATTTTCCTGATGGATTATCTTTCTTTTTCTTCCTTACATGTCAGTAGTATTTATTGAAAAGACTACAACAGGATTTTCATCAGTTCATTTTAAAACCTGAGGAAATCTTAGTAAAGTTGGACAAAATTGCCATGAGTGGCAGCGAAAACAAAGCTCAGAGAGCTGGAGAGTGTGTTTTCTTTACACGGCCTCTTTCTGCAAATGGCTTTTAAGAAAAATCAGGACTTTTCACCCATACGGCTCACTCACTGCAGAGGTAAAGCTGTACGAGAAATCCAAGCCCTCCTTCTACAGTCGCTGAAAATGTGACTGCAAGCACAAGGCCACCTTTAAATGGCAATAATGCAACTGAAATAGATCATTCAAGGGAGGGAGACATATTATGAAGGGCAACGTGGCCATTGACACTTGTTAGCTTGTCTCTGAAGAAACAATACTGAGCAACAAAGCTTAAAGTGAATGAAATGGTTTCCATTCTCCATCTAATGAAAATGTGTTGGGCTCTGGGCCAGAGAATAGATTTGGATCATAGATTGGACTTCTTTTCTAGGGCCTTAAATTTAAATGACTAGAATTATTTTTAAAGTACCATCCTACTCATTCTTTTGGAATAAAAACATCAGGGTTTTTTTTCTAAATAACTTCAACATAAAGATAGAATGCACCAGCTTTGACCTACCTCACTCATGAGGCCCAGAAAAGGAGAGAATACATTTGTGCATATTTGGCATGTGGTAAAGACATATCTTATAGAGCTTTTCCTTCAACCCACACATACATATACTCCACAGGCAAGTACATATACATATAGCATATATATATAGAGAGAGAGAGAGAGATAGAGAGACACAAAAAAGAAAAATGCATTATCTATACAGTATACATGATTACAAAATGAGGTACAGCGAAGCTGCCTACTGAGCCTGACCTACCCAGCATCCCAGGCCTCAGTGGAAGTCAAAGGCCCAGTTCATCTGGATCCTGGATTCTTAGCCCATCAGCTGCAGACTGTGTTCACAACTCCACATCTGCTTGGAGAGGTCACATCTGGGTGCACAGACCTCACAGACCTGTGACTAGGAAGCTTTCTGTTCACCAAACCTTGTTCCCACAAGCATCTGGCCATGAGGTGGAAGCCAGACCACAGCAATCGGAAGATGCTGAATACCAGCAGGACTCAAATGTTCTTGCAGATCTTCCCAAAGTTGTCTAGCCATGCCCAGGTCTGCAGGCATCCTTCAGGATGATCCTGCTAATAAACTGTCAAGCTTTCTTAGTATGACCTGCAGTACTTCCTGGAATGCTATGGGTTCCTTCAGCACTTATCTTCTGCTTATGAATTCAGATAGTTTCATGGACCTTCTAAAGAACTTACAGCTCTATAATGGGGAGTCTCCAGAAGCTGAGACTTGTGAGTGCTAGACTGCCAGCTTGTAGTGGGGTAGCACGCACCCCCCCCATACCCCCATGGAGACCAGCACACCCAAGGGAGCCTATGTGCACCCCACAGCAATCAAGACGGAAGAGCCCACCTCTTGCTTTCACGTCGTTTGTCTCCTTGAAGGGCAGGCCTTCCCCTAGGCAAGAAGCTCTTCCAAGAGCTTCTAGCCATTAGAACACCATTCAAACTTGGTGCTTAAAAGGAGACTTGGAGTCTGGTGAGTAAAGTGCTTTGTGCCAAAACATGAGGACCTGAGTTCAAATCTCCAGTGCCCATGTAAAAGCCAAGTACAGAAGCATGGATTACAATGATTGAGGATGGCACCCAGTGTTCACTTATAGCCTCTGCATACATGTGTACACAGAATCACACACTTTGCGTGTGCATGTGCGCGCACACACACACACACACACACACACAAGCAACCTCAGTCCAACTGAGAATGAACAGGTGAGGCAGGTGCTCTACAGCTCCTAGATATCCACATCATGACTTCATTGACAAACTTTCTGACTTCTTGGAATATTTCATTGTTATCTCTATTATTAATTCCATAGAAATAATGCCATTGCTGACCAGCTGGGTTCTGGAGGAGTGAGGTATTTTGTAATCTCAAATTGAGCCACTAAGTAGGTTGTACAGAGAAAAAAAAAAAAAAGCAGAGTGTTGGATGCTTCCCTGGGAGATATATCCATGGTATAATATAATCACTAAAGCAAACCACCAATGAATCCATTCATAATTTAGCATCTGCCATCAGATGGAAATGTAAATTCCATCATCCACCAAAGAGAACATTAGAGGCAGGTTCAATATAAAATGCAAATGCAGTAGCTTAGTGGGTTGGAGATGTCAGCTGGGTTTCACCTAAGTCTATTAGCCTGGGAGCTTATATATCATTGTAGATCTTTTGAAAAGGATATTCTGATGAAGCGGCCTCTTCCACCAGCTTCTGGGGGTCATCGATTCAAATGGACATGAAGAAGGATGCTGATGAGGAAGGGATAGGAGGGGAGTGGGGAACAGCAGCAGAGAAAGGGGGAGATGTGCCTTTTCTCTCTGAAGTATTGTTATTGGCTCAACATGAGTTATTCATAACCACAGTTTACCTCTTATGTGAGGAAGTATTTCAAGGTCCACCAATCCCTCTGGCCCTGAATAACCACTTTCAAATCTCGATATCTTCCTATATAACCCAACTCAGTTGAACAGGAGAAGGCCTGCCCAGCCTGAGCCGTGGCATTGCTTCTAACCTCTGGACTTCTGCAGTGATTTAGAACCTTTGGCTTCCCTCCCTGGACCTCCCCACCCCTTTCTCATTTAGAACTTCACCATTAGCACTTGCTTCACTATCATGGTATGCTTTGCCAGTGGCGCTGTCTTTCTGGACAGAACTTCTTGCAAAATGTCACATAATCCATCATCCCATGGTACCACCCTGTCAGAAGCAGGAGAGACAGGAAAGGAAAAAGGAAAGAGCACACAGAGACCAGAGGAGGACACTGAGCATCCTGTATTACACTGCCTGAGAGCATCTATAGAGATAGAAGAGCTTTTGTCCAAAGCAGTTGGGCATAACGCATTTTGGAAACAACAACAGAAAAGATTGCATCAAAGAACTGACTGAAACAGTGAACTTCTGCTCAAAAACTAGTCAACTTCCCATGGAAAATAATTGAGAAAGACTAAGAGGTGAAAAGCAATGTTTGGCAAGATGCATGAGCTCTGGCGGGGTGGGGGAACCGGTTCTAATTGTTAAAAATAAATTAAATTTATGTAAAAAAAAAAATAAACAAATAATAAATAAAATAAACCAAAAACTAAATAATAATAATAGTCAATTCATCCAAAAAAAACAAAAAAAAAGAGAAGAGAGAGCGAGCAGGTGGAAGGAGAGAGCAGAGTGAGGAGAGCAAGGGCTGGGGTTGGCAGAGAACTGGGGCTTAGGAAGGGCTGTGCAGTGCTAAGAAGGTGAAGGTTACTGAAGCTGAGAGATTGCAGAGGGCCAGAGCTATAAAGGCAGGGTGCAAAGGGACTGGAGAATGGCTGGTCCCAGCTGCCAGAAGAACTCAAGAGTTCCTGTGTGGTGACCACCAAAGTGGCTAGCACAGCTGTTAACACTGGGTCTGGGTGCTGGCCACTGCCAGCCTGAGTTAGCTTCCCTAGCTCCAAGAGAGGTACATTTTAGGTAGTTACAGGTTCCATCCGAACAGAGTGAAAGAACCCTGAGCTTATTGGTGATAAACTACTTTATTAACCACATTAAATGGCCAAATTCTTATCAATAAAAATGTAATATATTTTAAAGTTTATTCCTAGATGAAAAGAGAATTAAGATGAAATTGAAGATAGTTTGAAATGGATACAAATTGCAGGAATATTTTGAAATGTGTCAAAAAATGTACTCAGCAAAATTTATAGTTTTAAATGCTTTCTTATTGGAATAAAAGACTTAAAAATAAATAATGCATTCACATCTATAAGTTAGGAAGAAATTAATCAAGAAAACGAACACTAGGAATGTAAGAAGAAGGAATTAAAGGATACTCAGAAATTATTAGGTAAAAATTGAAAAAAAATAGATCAGCTGGTGGTGCATGTCTGACACCAGCACTTGGAGAATGAGAATTGGGAGTTCAAGAAGCCAGCCTCAGCTTTATAGCAAGTTCAAGGCAGCCTGAGATTCCCCCTCCTTCCAGAAACACACACACCACACAACACACACACAATGCACACACACACGCATGCACACACATCAAGTGTATATATGAAGAAGATACCAAAATAAAATTGAACAAAGGAATTGAGAAAATGGCTACGAACTAAATCAGTGAAATGTAAAGCAAAGATCAACAGTGTGAACTAATAGAACAAAACAAAGTCTAGTTCTTTGAAAATAACAAATAAAGCAGACAACCCAAGAAAAAAGAGAAAAAAGGACAAACAAAAATACTGCAAAGATCAAAAAGAGCTTTTGAAGATTACAGGGAAAATATGAACTTTTATGCTAATACAGAAAGTTGGGGCTGAAATGTAGCTCAGTTGGTAAATATTTGCAAGTGCACACCACAGTAGAGGAAAAAAATTCAAGCGAACCAAGCAACAAAAACTCCAAGAAATTCATTGTTGCTTGTGTGGAACTTTAAATTGCAGTCTTTTGCCCAATATGTTTTCTACACATACATTTCTTAGTAGTAAATTATTTCAGTATTGTTTTTTAAAACAGAAAGGGTGTGAAACATAGCCACTCCTTAAATACAAAGTCTTTTGCAAGAATGTTAATACCAGCTCCACTTTAATAAATCCACAACACTATCAACAAGAAACTGACCTGGGAACACCGAGAATAGTAATCGGGAAAATCAAGTATTAATACATTCAGATATACAGACCAATGTCGTGGTATGCTTGGTCACCAGGTTTGGGACATCTACATGGGTAGAACACATCAAATTTTGTAACTTGTCTAAGCATTTTGAGCAGGATTAATTCTGCCAGGTCAGAGCTGCAGCAAAGTGTCCGTGGACCTGAGTCAGCCTGGAGAGCCTGGGAGGGTGACCTAGGTGCCCTCCTCTATTGTGGTCTGGTCCTCACTTCTCAACACCACTTCGGTGTGGATACTCGTCGGAGTTTTAGGCTAATGGGGGCATCAGCCATACTATGTTTCCTCTTCTGTTCTGCAATGTAGTGGTAAGCTGTGGGCCTGGGACCTTGAGTGGGCATGCTATACTGCCAATTCCCTCCCATTAGGCCTGCAAATCCTAGTTGGCTTGTGCTGCCACTAGCATGTTGGCCTGTTGGTGCAGTTAGTCCAACTGTGGCTGTTGAGGACAATGGATTCCTCAGAGACAAACAGCCGGCAGGCCGCTGCTGCCCATTCAGCAATGCAGGGGTGAAGTGAGAGGGAGCCCCCTTAGGGTTGCAAGTTGCAGTCGGCCCCCAAACTGACTGGTCCCGTAACCTGGTGGAGACATGGTTAGAGGCAGGTGGAGACTGGAAGAGGACAGCCTTAGAAGGTGGGGTGGTGTCCATGGGTTCAACCTCCATGGGCGGATGTCGCGACGTCACTGCTACCATGGATGGAAGAGCAGGAACCGGGCCAGAATGGACCCACAGACCAGGAGCACTGGCGGGAGACATGCTCTGCCTCTGATCACATGTGTGCACATTGTCCCTAGTAGAGGTGGGGTAGGGAACCTTGAGTGCAGGAGTGGCAGCGGACTCGGTGGTATTCGCAGCCCCCCTCTGCTGCATGCAGCCATAGCTGTGGAAGGGCCAACAGCTCCCTGTGCTACCTGGGGATGATTGTAGAATAACGGCCTCAGAAGGGGGCGTGGTGTCCATGTCCATCACTTCGGGCTCCGAAGATGGCTCCCAGATCATGTCTTCACAGTCAGGGGATGCTGTGGTAGGAAAGGCAGTGGGAGCACTGTCCGGGGAGAGGGCTAGAGCAGGCGTGGGGAAAGGAAAGAGAAGGGGGATCAATGCACATTGGGGTTGGGGATTCCCTCCAGGAAGATGGCTCCCAGATCATGTCTTCACAGACAGGGGATGCTGTGGTAGGAAAGGCGTCCAGTCCATTCCCATTGTCAATACGTGGAATCTTGGGAGGGGGGGCATGTCACCTCGATCCCTCTGCAGTTGTGGTGGCCCTGGAGGTCGCAGATGCAGCTCTAATGTGGACACTTTTCTCTTACACGGTCTCTTTAGTGCAGATACAGGAGCAGCCCAGGTCCCTGGTGCACCAGCCTGAGGCTGCTGGCCCTGCCCCTTCTTCCATGACTCCTGGGACTCTACAGAGCCTAGAAGGTCACTTAGCTCCAGTTTTTGCTTGAGAAAGTTCTGCAGTGTGGAACAGCTAGGTGAGGCTTTCTCCTCCAGGCCACGCGCCAGGCCTCCTCCTCCTCTTCCTCCTCCTCCTGCTCTCCTCCTCCCATCCCTTTTCCTCCTCCTCCTCCTCCAACTCCAACTCCTCCTCCTCCCCTCCTCTTCCTCCAAACCGCCCCTCCTCCTCTTCCTGCCACCTCGCCTCTCTTCCTCAGCCTCCAGGCCTCCTCCTCTTCCTCCACCCCTCCCAGCACTTCCTCCTCTTCCTCAGCCTCCTCCTATCCGTCCTCTTTTCCTCTCCCTCCTCCAACTCAGCCTCTATCTTCCTCCTCCCTTTTCCTCTCCTCTCTCCTCTCTCATCCTCTGTTCATCCTCCCCTCTTCAATCCCTCCTCCTCCTCTTCATCCTCCTCCTCCTTCCCCAATTTTTTAAATCTTCCTTTGGCTCTCAATTCATTTGCCCTTGAGCAAGGCAGAGGCCTGTGGCCCAGTGTGAAGGGCTGTTGAGCCTGAGCCATCTGCACTCGTGGGGCAGTCCGGAGAGTGGTACTGCGCCCTGAAAGAGGGATCCCCATGCTTCTTAAAGGCTGGACCATCCCCAAATTATACTGCCTCCTGGGGCCGCTGTAGTTGCTGGCCATCCAGGGAGAATGATGGTCGTCCGGTCTCCATAGAGGGGATTCGCCCTGGCAGGGCAACTGATATCGCTTGCTAGGCAGGGAAAGATGCCCGCCACAAGATGTGGAGGGCAATGACCATGATAGGTCTGAAGGCAACGGCGACGTGGGGGCCGTTGCCCTGAAAACTTTCTCATTTCACTCATAACTGAGTGAACTAGAGAGCGGCACAACAGCCAAAGGAGAAGTGAGTGGGCTGCAGCTACTCTGTATTCAGGCAAGGCTTGGTTCTTGTGACATCACCACTGGAACCTGGAACGTGTCACAGATGGGGTACGTGGGCTCGAGGGGGAGGGGCGCTCAGGAGCCAGCAACCTGCAAGAGGCTACACAGCTTGGGTTGACTTCCTAGCTGGGCCACTATGTGGCGGCCTGTGAGAACTATGTTCTGACTCGCCAGAGCTCCTAAGTGGGGTTTTGGGCAGAAACAGGCTGAAAGCCCTGATGGGCAGGAAGGTTAGATCCTGCCAGACTTCCTGGCACTTTTGTGTAACATTGATCCAGATAAACTGGGTCCTGTAGTTTCTGTTGTCCAGGGGAAGTCTCGGGATACTGATCTGACTGGATGCTGCATCTCTTACTGACAGGCAGTAATTTGCTGAGGTTGCACAGCTGCAATCCTGCAGGCCACTATGCAGAGCTTCAAAACATGGCTTTTCAGATCGCTAACTGAGATTTCAAATCTGTCCATCCTATATCAAGCATGTATATCTCTGTCCATACCTCCATGTTCCACACCCAAATTACAATCTCTTAATAAAGAAAGATATTTTTTGTATTTTTTTCATTATTTTTTATTTATATGTATGAGTGCACCACATGTGTGTAAGTAAGTGTACCCATATGCAGTGCCCGCGGAGCACAGAAGAAGGCCTTAGATTCCCTGGAATGGGTTTTTGGAATTGGAGTTTAGCTCTTGCTGGGAATTGAACCTGGATCCTCCTAATGCTGAGCCATCTCTCCAGCCCCAAGACTAATTGAACATTTTGAGCATTTATAGAATTTCATACGTGAGACTTTATTATCATTTCTTTGTCTCTTCCTCCAACTCCTTCCATGCACCCCCCCACTCCCTCTCAATTTAATGACCTTCTTCAATTATTTTTACATATAGATGCACATACAATATAAACCTTTTGAGTCCGTTTGGTGGTACTCATATGTGTGTGTATAGGGATGGACTACTTGGCATTGGATAACCCATCAGCTATCTCAAAGGACACATTTTAATTCTAAGCATGCTGATTAGGATTTTAAATCGGTATTGCGTTGCTCTTCTTGCGTTGCTCTCCGGCACCTATGGCTTGGACTATGCAGAGACCTGGAGGTCTTCTTAGCATGACAGATCCTGCCTCAAGCCGCTGTAGCCCAGCTCAGCCCCACTTCAGGCTTGCATACTCTCTGATTGGTTTCACTGTCTGGGTTTGGTGACCGACATCAGGGGCCCAAGGGACTGCAGTGGGATGATGGGTGATCAGAGAGGAAGAAGGAACCACCTGTCTCCTCCTGGTCCTGAGGCTCAGCATGCAGCTTACAGTTTTAGCTAAATTTATACCTGATTGAAAGACATGGCTCTTGAATGCACCATGACTTTTTACTGGATTGTGCACACCATGGTATCTCTCCACTGAAGATACGATATTTCCAACACTCCTCAAATTTCCTTGTGCCTTTTTTTTTTTTTTTTCTCTATGCTATGAGTGTACTGTCTGCATGCAGGTCTGTGCACCCATGTCGTGCAATGCCACGAAGTTCAGAAGAGGGTGTCAGATTCCCCTGGAACTGGAGTTCTCCTGGAATTGGCTGAGATGGTTCTCAGTCGCCATGTGGGTGCTGGGGATCGAACCCGGGTCCTCTGCAAGAGCAGTTGGCACTCTTAACTGCTAGGCCATCTCTCTAGCCCCTCCTTCTTGCCTTTTTATAATCCATTCTCATCCTCCACTCCTCAGAGACTATTGTTTCTATTTTTCCCAGTCATTTTTCCATTCCGTTCTGATACTCCTAAAAATGGAATCACAAAATATGTCTTCTTTTGTGTCCGTGCTTTTTTCTCGATTTGTGAGCATCACCTATGTTTATTTATATCAGCAACTTATTTGTGTGTGGTGTGTGTGTGGGGTGTGTGTTCATGGGGTTCAGATCACATATGTGTGCTGATATGGTATGTGTGGGTCCAGCAGGTAGAGGATAGAAGATAACTGGGGTGTCATTCATTCCTCAAGAACACCATTTCCCTCTAGGAGATAATATCTCTAGTCTCAGACTCAGCACATAGCCAAGGCTGGCTGGCTGGCAGCCCAAGAACCCTCACATCTGATCTCAGTGCTGGGGACAGGGACACGGCCTCACGTGCTTGTGTTTGATTGGTTGATGATGGTTGATGACTGCGACTGATTTTATGTGGGTTCTGTTGGAATCAATCAACAGGTCTCATTCTGTAAGACCAAGCACTTCACTTACTGAGCTGCCTCCCCCGCCTTCACTGCTTAATTTCTTTTAGTGAATGCTAAAGATAGTCACTTTCTGACAGAAGCAGTCTATCTGCCTTGGAACACTGGGCTCTTTCTATATGTTGGCTCTTAGGAGCATTTTACTATACCATTCATCTTGCTGGTACCTAGAGGAGGAATTCTGGGTTGCACAGAAAGCAAGATAAGTAACCTCCCTCAGTGCTCTCACACTTCCCTACTGAGGGAGAAATGGACAGTGTAGAGTACAGGACAGGGATGGGTGTCCACGGATCTGGGTGCTCCCAATGGATGCTACCTGGTTGTTCATATCCACCAACTTGAAAAGAAGCAACAGCCTCCTTTCAATTGACACCCCACACCACAGCCCATGTGTGATATTCTCAAACAGAGGAGGGACCCTGCCAAGTCCTTACGGTCAGGGATTCCTTTTACCTATGATGAAGGCCAAAGGCTCCATGGACTCTGTGGCCTGGCCTGACGCCAGCTGGTCCCTCTGGTTCTTCTGGCCGGTCTTTGAGCAGATGGCTTTTCCTGAAAGTCAAACCCAGTTGGAGGAATTGCTTTCTTGTCATGAGAATGACCTTGATTTTGCCAGGTTGCCTAAGGAGAATGGGGTCCTGGCAGAGGGTCCTGGGAAGCCTACGTGTCGGGATGCTTAGGCCAGGGCCTGGTGGAATCTGAACTGTGGTTATGCTCATGTCACCAGGCTAGAAGACCATCTCTGAGGAAACCACCCACCAGCTTCCCCTGTGCGCACTTTGTTTCACCTCCACACTGGCTTGATTCCGCACTGAAGCAACGATGCTGCCCCTTTGTTTTCCCATCTGGTGAACTTCAAATACGCACCAGTATTTTTACTTATTTATTTATTTATACATATATTTTTTATCAAATCTAGACCCGTGTCTCCCCCATTCCCCCCACCCCTCCAGAGCTCATGCATTCTGCCAAACATGCTTTATCCTCTTTCCAGTCTTTCTCAATATTCTGCATGAGGAAGTTGACTGTTTTGAGCAGAAGTTCACTGTTCAGTCAGTTTTTTGATGCAGTCCCTTTCTGTTGTTGTTGTTGTTGTTGTTGTTGTTGTTTCCATATGATCACCAACTGCTTGTTTGACAAAACTCAAGGGGCCATCACAGGAAATACTTACAACTGGGTAATTGGCACTAGCACCAAGATGAGGGATACCATCTTCGTTTGTTTTTCTGGGACGTGTTTTCACTCAGCTGATGTCCTTTAGCTCCAGCCACTTTCCTGCAAAGATCATGATGTGGTCTTTCTTTACTGCTGCATAGAACCCATTGTGTAATGTACCACATTTTCTCTATCATTCATATTGAAGGAGCAAAAAACTCTCCTATTCATCCCATCAACACACTTTGGTGACACACTCATTCTTTATTAAGCATAGATAGATCCTGGACTGGTGAATTTGCCAACTCACTGAAATTCTGCTGTGACTCCAAAATCAAACCTTGTGGTACTTAGATGGTATTTCACAGACACAGGGAAAGAGATAACAAGTTGGAGTCAGCCAACTTATGTCCCCTGCTGAAGTCAGATAAAGTGACACTGACTTATTCCTTTTCTCCTTTGGGGAACCAGGACTCTTTCCATGAGGATTTACTTTCACCTGTGTACTTTGTATTAGTGACATTTCTGTCATGATGGCTCCTAGAAGAGTGCTAAAGTACTACCATGTTCCCAAAGCACAAGAAAGCTGCGAGATGCACAAGAAATCACATGTTACAAAAGCATCCGGGGCCGCCAGCTCTGCGTTCGCCACTAATGAAGTAACAGTATATGTCAGAGTCCTTAAACACACATTAAACAAGGCTGTGTGCTGATAGTTGATGGAAATGTTGTAACCAGAACTTTGCAGGAACTTATTAACCCTTGCTTTCCCCTAGGAGCAACTAAGAGCAATGGTTGGTATTTACTCATGCAATGTCAATAGCGAATTTATAGGACATAAGCATTACAAATCTTGAAAAAAAAATCAATGTATTTCCAAATTTAGGAATTCCTATTTATGCCATTTTTCTTTTTAACTTTTTTTTTTTTTTTGTCTTTTCAAGACGGGTCTCCCTGTAGCCCCAGCTGACCTGGAACTTGCTCTGTAGACCAGGCTGGCCTTGAACTTACAAAGATCCGCCTGCCTCTGCCTCCCAAGTGCCAGAATTAAAGGCGTGCGCCACCACACCCGGCTCCTTTTTAATTTTTTTGACAGTTTCATACATGAATATGATGCATTTTGAATGTATGTATACCTCCCTGCTGCCCCAACTCTTCCCACATCCTCCATCCTCCTAAAAAAAAGAAGAAAGGAAAAGCAAAAAAAAGAAAAAAAAAGGAAATTTTTTTTTTTTTTTTGAGCTTTTCCCATGTTGGTTGTTTGTGTGTGTGTGTGTGTGTGTTGTTAGTCTTACTGAGTCCAACTAGTGTTGCCTCTGGGGACATGGGCATCCTATCTTGGGGCTCAGCACTGGAGATAACTGACTCCTCTCTCAGCAGCAAGAGACTTCCCGTAGCTCTTCGACTAGCTGTGGAGTCCTGTGAGCCCTTCCCCCATCCCTCCTGCCATTTTCTGGTTTGTGAAAGATGGAAACTTACAAAGCTATCTCACTCTTTGTTTTTACAAGACACATACCTTCTCACTATTCACATCTGCCCATTAGAGAGATACAAAGATGCAGTTCCTGACCTTAAGAGCCATCCACCTTTGTTAAAATGACCAGATTTAAGGTGACAAATGTACCCAGGTCAAAAGGAAAGTGGAAACTTCAACACTGAAGGGAGAACAAGCTCTGTGTGTTGCAGCACAAGGGAAATGGGTCATTTTTCTAATCGTAACCCTGAACTGTTAATTTCGTGTTTCCTCCCAGGAATTCCGCAAAGGAAGTTCAACTTTAGCCAGGGCTTCTAATTAACTCTAAAGTTTCTACCACATCAGCAAACACCTGAAGACCACCCTAGTACTTGCTTCTCTCCTGACAGAAGTCAGAAAACTGACGGAGGTGAGAATTGCACCATAGGAAATCCCTTTTTTCTCTGTAGGAAATCCCTCAGCTTGATTATTTTGGAGACTTTGTAATCTAACAGCTGAAGAAATAGTCGTTAAGGCATCCAGAATAGAAATAGTCATGCTAATTTATGGAGCACCTAATTGGTGCTAGGGTGCTGGGAACACAGGAGTAGAAAGGCAGGCCTCTGCCTCTAAGCATCCCGTAGTCAAATGGGAAAACTTGGTAACTATAAATGTGGGGTCAGTGCTGTAGGGTGGGGAGCACAGGTGGGGGCTTGGAGAGGGAGCATGTGCTTTTTGCTGGAACCAAGTATGGATAGTGGAGGAATCTGGCAAAAATGAATGAACTCCAAGGAGCTGAACATCCCGGAAGTGGGATCATCCTAAAGACTGAAAAGAGCAAAGGCCCAGAGCATAGAGTATGAAACAGAGAAGAGAAAAGACAAAGGCAAGGTAACACCAAGAAGGTAACCTTGAAGGTCCAGGAGGAAAGTGCAGTCCTCTGAAGTACACCTCAGAAGCCAGCAGAGCCATCACGTCCACATTCCCTGTGGGCCGGTCAATTCAAGTGGTACCAAGACTGCACCGTGGTCTGGGCACATCACAGATCAACAGTCTAGCTCTTGGGAAAACCACTGAAGAAATAAACCAAGAAAGGAGAAATGGGAATATAGCTAATGGTCCCAGAGACAGGAAGGCTGGTGGTCAGTTAGCTAGAGTTGAATTAAATTACACAAAGCAAACTGCACACTTGAGAACAGACAGAAGACAAAAGTTGTCTGGGATTAGTGGACAGAATCCAACGATTCAGGGCAGAAAGCACAATTTAATTGGCTGTAGTTAGTTGATCAGAAGCCGTGTCCATGGGGGTAGAATGGAAGCAGCTTGCTTCAAATAGAGATTCAAGCAGAACTAAAGAGGTGAATGTTTGTTAGGCAGGGACCTATGGCACAGGTTTATAATCCCAGCAGCTCAGAAGGCTGAGGCAGGAAGGTCCTAAGTTCAAAGCCTGCCTGAGCTACAAATGAGTCCAAGACCAACCTGGGTAACTTAGCAAGACTCTGCCTCAAAATAAAATGTGACGGGGACAGGAGGATGGCTCAGTGGGTAAAGCAGCCTGCCAATAAACCTGAGTTTGAGCTCTGGAACACACATGATGGAATGACAGAACCATCTCCTACAAGTTGTCTTCTGACCTCCTCACATGTGTTGTGGCACATACATGTGCACAAGCACACACACAAATAATAAATAATAAATAAATAATAAATGTAAAAGCATTTAAAAGTAAATAAAGATCTAAAAGGAGGGCGGGGATTGTACTTCAACGGTAGAGTGCTTGCCTCGCATGTATGAGGCTCTGGGTTCAGTCCCCTGAACCTGCCCCTTCCCCCCAAAAAGCAAATATAGATCAGCTTGTTCATGAACTGGACTTTCAAAGGAAGGAAGAATGAAAGGCTCAGGGACAGTTGTGTTGTAGCCAGGCATAAGTTCACTTTGGTTCTTAATGGTGAACAGGATTCAGGGAACAATCTCAAATTGTACATGACACAAAGTATACAGACACGCTAGAGACATCATGGTGAAGAGGGAAAGTGTGAGAGAGGACCAAGACTCTGGGATGCTCTGGAGTTCAAAAGAAGGTGTCTTTAATGGAACCTTCTAGAGAATAACAGAAGTCATCAGATGAAGAGCCTAGTACCCTGTGAATGTTTCTCCGTAGCTCTTCACCTTGGGCAAGTTCTCTTTCAGAACTGAGTATTCCCGTCTGGAAAGTAAGCCGCACACTATCTAGCTCGGCCGTGTCATGGGCTTTAGTGAGAATTAAACAGGATATGTGTGAAGAGCACTTTGGAAATTGGAAAAGCCTCAGATGATGGCGAGATGCCGCCGTGTGAGAACAGAGGCCTTCTCACTGCCCGTGGCCATTTGCTGAAGAGCCTTTTTCCGTTGAAGCTATTTCAGGTGCCAGGGAAAAACTTTCTTCCAAACTATAGATACCATTTCCCTCTTCTGGGGATTTCTATCTTAGTATTTATTTTTTCCCATAACTACTGGAGAGGGAAATTCTGCAGACACATGAGGAACTGTTTTTTGAGGGTTTGGGGTTTGTTTTGTTTTGTTTTGTTTCACTTTCCTTTTTAAAGCAGGAAGACAAAAGTGTCTGAGGAGATGGTTCACTCAGTAAACACTTGCCATGCAAACATAAGGACCCAAGTTCAGGACCCTTAGGAGCCACTTAAAAATCCATGCAGTGGCATCTGCCTGCAACCTCTGGGCAAGGTAGAGACAGGAAGATAGATCCCTGGGGCTGATCGGCCGGCCAGTCTAGCCAATTGGTGAGCTCTGGGTTCAGTAAGAGACTCTGTCTCAAAAAGAAGGATGAAGAGAAGAGACCCAACATTAACCTTTGGCCTCCTTGTGCATACGTGTGCACACACAGACATATGCACACATACCCACATGCATACATCCATAAACACACTCATACACTATATATATATATATATATATCAGAAAAATTAAAATTAACAAAGAAGAAAAATTAAAAGAAGCTTAATCACAAATCATTTTTAAAATTAATGGAGAACCCAAGTGTGGTGATGTAGACCTAGAATCCTAGTCCTTGGAAGGCTGAGACAGGAAGATCTCAAGCTCAAGGCTATCCTAGACTATGTGATGAGATCCTACCTTGGAAAAATGAGGATAAAAATAAGCAAACATGTTTCTTTCTAGGTATTTAGCCTTCTAAGTTATGACTTTTAGGAAAGAGTCTTTGTGAAGATGACTACCTTAGCGAAGCTGGCCTTCCAGGCTACCAGTGTCCCCAAGGGAGAGAGCAGACTGTGTTTGTCCACCTGCCTTCTCTTTACTGTTTCTAGTTAGTCTTTTCCTCTTAGCCCAATAGAGCACATACTTCCATGATATGTGTCATGCTATGGTTAATGTATTTTAATTTCCAAAACCTAAGATCACCTGTGCAGTGAATTTTAGATGACAACGACTGAAAAACTATCATTGATCACGTTACTTAATCCACATGTAGTTGTTTTTCTTTTTATGTAGGAGAAATATACTACCACTCAACCTCTACTGTAAGGTTGGCAGCCCTGAGAACTCCTTTTTCACTGTAGCATGTAGGATCACATGTAGTTTTAAAATTGGTGTGTTTGGGGACTGTGAATGTGTCTGAGTGATGGTAGAATGCTTGCCAAACATGTATGAGTCACTGGAGTCAATCCTTATATAGTAAAATTAGTTAAAAATTAATCATCTATTTATTATAGTATTTTATTTGATATTTTTATTTTTTGTGTATGAGTATATTGCCTGCATGTATGTAAGTGCATCTATGTTGTGCAATGACAGCAGAGGTCAGAAGATGGCATAGGATTCCCTAGAACTAGAGTTACAGATGGTTGTTAGCTACCATATGGGTGCTGGGAACCAAACTCGGTGCTCTAAAAGAGCAGAAAGTGCTCTTAACAGCTGAGCCATCTCTTCAGCCCTAGATTGTCTATTTGAACACACCAAGTCTAGCACCTGTTGGAATCCTGGAAGGGTGGGCAACATGAGGCAGGCTTTTATTGCTCCAAATGTCAGGTGATTTTGGCTGAGGGCCTTTGCCCTCTCCTCTAGTATTCAAAATAAGCCACTGATCCTTGAACATTTCAGAGTATATGGCCCCAGTTTAAAACCAAACAAGTAAATAACAATGGAAAAGAAGTTCATTTCTAAGGACAGAGTGGTCAAAATAGATGCCAGGCCTGGTGGCACAAGCCATGATCCCAACTACTCAGGAGGCTGTGGCAGGAGGACCCCAAGTTCAAAGCCAATTCAATAGGTTCTGAGTAACTTGGTAAGACCCTGTCTCAAATTTAAAAGAAAAAAAAATTTAAAGAGCATTTTAGATATAACTCAATGGTAGACTTCTTGTCTAGTGGGTCTAGTTGCCCAGGTTTCAGTCCCCAGTGCTGAAAAAGGAGAAGGAAGAAGAAAAGGAGGAGGTAGAAGGAATGAAAGAAGAGAGGAGAGAAAAGAACAATGTATACTTTTATCAGCTTAATACTTGGCTTGGATTGGTTGACTCTCAGCTCTTAACCAGCCATCTCCCTGCCTTTCCTGTGGAACTCTCCAAAAGTGGATATCAAATCTTTAATCTTTGTTACTTCATGGTATGCCAGAGATTAAACTAAAAGTAGCAACTGTCTTTGCTAAGGCCCAGGGTATTGCCAGAAAAAAAGATTTGCATTATTTCAAAGGTAGAGGCAAGAGGCTGCAGATGTGGCTCAGTTGGCAGAGTATGTCCCTAGCAAGTAAAAAGCCCTAGGTTTGATTCCCAGCGCTGAGTAAAACTCTTGAGGCACACTTAAAAATACCAGCACTAGGTTGGTGAAAGCAGAGGATCAGAGTTCATGGGCATCCTTAGCTACATAACAACTTTGAAACCAGCCTCGGCTACATGCCACCCTAACCCTAATAAAGCAAAGGCAAGCCAGTTGTGGCACCTCATGTCTGGAATCCCAATAGTTGGAAGCTAAGGCTCTCTCTCTCTCTTTCTCTCTCTCTCTCCAAACACACACACACACACACACACACACACACACGAGAAGCAATTGCCCAAAAGGTTCTAGAATATTCTTCCTACCTTACCTTACAAGGTCAAGAAACTTTGATAACCTATGCCTGAATAGCAAATGGAAAGACATCTGGTAGACCACACTTGTCACTTACAGTTATCAAGATAAAGTTCCTTGTAAGTTTATTAACACAGACAAGCTGATGGTGGCTGGTCTGTGCCACATAGAAGAACTGTTCCCAAGCAATGCATTCTTTGGTTTTCATCAAGTGGTCTGTTGTCTGTGGAATTTCCTATTCTCCAGCCGCAGAGCAGAAAGCAAGCCCCGCCCCCTGGCTTTGGCCCTCATGAGGTTTAAAGAGGATCATTTGTTTTCATTACAGCCCCTTGAAACCCTTCCTTCCCTCCTCATTAATGAATTTCCAGTCTTTCATCAAAAAAACAAAAACAAAACAACAAACACAAAAAAGGATCTGACAGCGGACATAGTTAAGTGGCCGGCGCGCATGGTTGTGCCGGCTTTAGAGAGAGGGGACGGCCATTTACTGATTGCAAGGAGGGGTTGACATCCTTGGTTAGTATGCTAATTTTGTCTCATGCGTTTAAC
The DNA here is from genome assembly GCA_009823505.1 of Rhizomys pruinosus. Classification (NCBI taxonomy): domain Eukaryota; kingdom Metazoa; phylum Chordata; class Mammalia; order Rodentia; family Spalacidae; genus Rhizomys; species Rhizomys pruinosus. The sequence goes on from VZQC01015175.1 coordinate 1,417,254, forward strand.
ATTCAGATCAGGTCTGTACAGGCCCTCCAGAGCTGCAGAGTCCAGAGATGGGTGGCTGTGTGCCTTGCAGCAAAAAGCACGCTGTGCAAGAATTACATAAATACCCAAACACCCAGTCTGTACTGACCTACCTCACTCTTTCCCTCCCTCTGAGACACACAGACACTGAGCCACACGCATGCAAACACACACTGCACATGATGCCACAAGCAGCACAGGCACAGCTCTGTACATCTCTGAAGGCACGCAGTGATCTACCCAAGCCACGAATAGCTGGGTTTAGTCCATAGCCCTTGGACTCACTTCTGCAGAATATCCCTCTCCTGCTTAGGGAAACTTGGTATGCACTGGGGAGCACAAAGTAAAAATTTTATCTGTTTTGAACCTCCAGACCCAGACATTTTTTATAAGCTCCATTTCCACTCATGGAAAAGAGAACCGTAGAGTTAACTGCACAGTCGGAAACAGGAAAATCCAGCTGTTTTTACTCCTTAGGGTCTCGCTCTGTCAGTGTGTGTTTGGAACACTGGATTAAAAGAGTCTGTTCATGGTTGTTTGGGGACTCACCAAGCCACAGCTGGGTGATAACAGGAGAGGGGTCCCCAAACCAGCTTCCCATATAGTAGTCCAAAAGGCAAAACATGATGACCTGGCATGCTTGCCAGAAGCCCAGCCAGTGGAAAACTGAGTCTCCCAACCTCCTCTTCACATTCTGTCCCGCACCGGTTCAGCAGCTTCCAGGACACAAACAGCAGTAGCAGGAGAAGGCGTGCTCATGCGGTGCTTTTAGTAGACTGGAGGAAATTGGAGTGGCAGGGATGGCGTCCATGCAAAGAAAAGGATGGGTTGGTTTTGACTGCTTTGCTTTGGGTTGGGTTTGGACTTGGAGGTTTTTTTTTTTTTTTTCTTCCATGTATGGCATGACTATATAAGCTGGCATGCCATGACTCTCTCCTCTAGATACTGTGGCAGCCCCAGCCCTGTCCTCTTGTGCCCACACAGTATTCCCATACTCAACTGAGGAACTCCGGCCAGTTCCCATCGGAGGATGGATGGCTATTTCCTCCGAGCCGCAGACTTGATCTGCCTTGATTTTTTTTTTTTTTTTTTTGGCTCTGATCCAAGATGTCTTCCTGTCATCATCACACCGTCTTTTCCAGTAATCCCTTTTTTAAACATCGCCAACAATTAGTCGATTTATCTCCACCACCAACGACCACCGCCGCCCACCCCTGTATCCATGTCCACACGCACACACACTCCGCTGAGCCCCCATCCCTGTCTTGTTTTGCCTTGAAGTATAAGAAATCACAGCTTCTCATTAACTGGAGAGCACGTTTGGAGCGGCTTTGTGTTTACTCACTTAGTAAGTGATTCTGGCCTTTTTAATTATTCTCCTGCATGCCATTAGAGCGGCAAGCTGTTCAAGCCAACCGGATCGAGCACACATCCTCCGCAAGGCAGTTGGAAAGCAATGGTGCTTTTTTTACCTCAGTGCTGCTGCGTCCTTCCTTGTCTGTCAGCAAGCCAAGGAATCCCCCCCCCCAAAGCTCTTACGTAGGAGACATCAAAACTGTGAGTCACTTTTCACTCCCAGAGCCGAGGAGTCCACTGCATTCTGTACCTAACAGCCGACCCAAGATGATGGTGCATTCTTCCATGCCATGGAGATCCCTAAAACCAGATGTTCCTTCATTCCTTCTTCCTGGTGCTTCCAGTTCTCCTCCAGCCTCGTCCATGCTCTCCTTCTGGAGCCTCTTCTCGTGCCTTCCTTTTCTGTAATGCGACAGACAGACCACAGGCGAGAGCTGGGTGCCTCTCGCCTTCTGTTATTTCCCCCCCTGCAGCAGGCTTTAGCTGCTACCCTCTGCAAGCTGGATCACCAAAGACACACGACTCACTCACAATGAATAATCAATACGGATATTGATCTGGGGAAAAATGTTTGTAAATTCCTGAAAGGGAATCAGGAGCCGGGGGCAGGGAGGTTCGTGGGGGACGACGCTGCAGTGCTCCACGGCCGCTAGGAAGCAGAACCGCTTTTTGGATCCCCAAGTTTGACCGGCTCCGAGGTGACGGGTACCGGAATGCGTGCCGATGAGGGTGTGCGCGTGTGAGGAGGGTGTTCTGAATTCTCATTTCTCCACAGCTGCTTTCCCTGAAGAATCAAGAGCCAAATGGTCGGGAGCCCCCGTCAGTGCCATGTCTTGGCTGCGGGCCAGCACTGTTTTGTTTTCATTATCACACGCTACTTTGCAATTTGCATAAATACAGGGTTATTTTTTATCGTGTCGCCCAAAAGATAGAGGGGGGAAAAATAGACTCTTTGTTGTGTTGCAAGAGGGGCTTGCTGCCTACTCATCGAGGCTAAGGATTTACCTCTGGGGCAAAGCTTTGGGGCGTATAGAGAGGGCTGCCAAAGAAATACCAGCAAAAGTGTGATAATAACAGAGGGGAAAGAATAAGGGGGAGGGTAGAATTTGATGAGAACCGCAGGGTACTCAGATTGGTGACACCAAATATTAAGAACTTATTTTTTCCTCTGCAGAGAAGGATGGGGGCTTAAGCAGGCAAGGTGCAGATAGACAGCCAGTGTTTCCTTGGACACCTTGTCTGCTTTCTGCTGGAATGAACCATTGGTCCTCTGAGGGGAAAGGCAGGTAGGACAGTGAGCACACACTTGCTTTATCTCCACCCCCATCCAAAGCACAGAAGGCCAGAGGCCAGCTAGAGAGTTTCCACCCAGCTCAGATGGTTTTCCCCAAACTGAGAGGTTTCACATCCGCTCTCGTTCTTTCGTGTCCTCCCAGCCCCAGCCCTTCAGCTCTCTGAAATGCACCTGCCCAATAGAACGTGCATCCTCACCTGGTCCTCCGGTCTTCAGCGAAGTAGGCACATGAGCACAATACACTGAGTGACAAGCTAGGGGTGGCTTTGTCCTGTATGATCCTCTTTGTCACTGACACATAGCCTCACACTCCTGAAGCCCCCAAAGTGATGTTGGGCATGGTCACCTGTTCCTGGCGGTGGAGGCTCACTCTAGCGAACCCTTCCAAGGCTGTCAGCAGCTAGACTTGGGCGCTTTCCCACAGTGGCCTCTATCTTTCACCTCTTCTATTCACTCTGGTTTTGCAGTTTGGTAATTTAAAAAAAAAAAAAAAAACCCTCTCTTTGGGATCTGTCTGCCATTTCTCCCATGGCCCTATCTACCTATTCTTGTCCTGGTAACAGAAGGGATATGTCAGCTTTGAGATAGCTTTCTGGAGTAAGACCTCCGCCTGAGGATTCAATTCCAGCACCCTGTCCTGAAAGGAGCTGTCCGCTTTATCGGTGGCAGCAGCAGCAGCAGCAGCAGCAAACAGTGCTTATTTTTTTTTATTTCCCTTTCTGGCTTCTGATTAGCTCTGGCAATCCAATTAGCAGAGGCATTTATATCACACGGGCTGAGGTTCCCTACACATCACAGCAGCTCAAACCCACTCATAAATTCTGCCGATACTACGTCCTCCTGTGACATGGATTAATTAAGGCACCAGGCCTTCCTGAGTAGCTCTTCCTGAAGGTACATAGGAATATCAGAATTAAAGAAGGGCCCAAAAGGAATGCTTTTGTCTATTATCAGGAATGCACCAAAGATGCAAGGAAAGTGACCTTCATCGTCTATCTCTGTATCTACATGTTGTTCAAACATGTTGTTCAGAGAGCTCAAATGGACCAGAACAGTGCATTATGGGAGACTCAGGAGTGACGTAATCAGAGCACACCCACATTTTTTTCTTATCATTGGAGCATTTATTGGGAAAGTTCAGAATTTTTAGAGACCCATGTCCCACTTCCAGTCTATAGACTACCAAAACAGTTAAACTATTTTTAAAATCTCCATTAACAGAATTATTTATTATTTTATTGTATTTATCTTTATATTCTTTGGTATTCCATTCCAGTCAGGCATAATCATGCTATTGCAGTATCTTCATGTCTATCTACAATTTCATTCCAGATTTACCCTTACATTCATCAACTTTAGGCATCTCTCTGTCCATTCATCCAGCTACATTCATTTAGATATCAACTATTTATTCTGCTTCCCAGTCATCTATTCATCCATGTGCATCATGCTATCCATTTTCTAACCATGTATTGATCTATGAATATCTTTCTATTATCTGTCATCTACTTGTCTATCCATTTGTGTCTCTATTAATTCATTCACCTGTATTATCCATCTATCTGTTTCTCTATCTATTCATTAATCTATTCATGTGTCTATCCGTTCAATCATCTATCGTTGGCTTATCAGCTACCAGTCTCTTTTTATTCTGTACCTTTGTTAGCTATGATCTTAACAGAATCCCAGATTCACATTCTCAATCACTTTTAAGGTAAATAATGTCCATTTTCCAAATGAAGTCTATAAATGCTATACACTTGGCTATCCATTCTTGAGCTTAAACGAATGAACTAAAAAAGTAAATCAGTAAAATCACATGATTTTAAGTGAGTTAAAATTACAAGGACCATATTTTATCCTAGATTCCTGGAGCAATTTCCTTGTTTAATAAAATAGGCATTTCTTCTCCCTTTAAGCCGTGCTTCTAAAAGAGAGGAATTTTAGAAAATATGTACAACATAAATCTCATTCAGTCTTTTATATTTAACACTGAGCATCCTTTATGCAAATAATCCAATTCAACCAGAGATAACATGAGATTACTTTTATCATAAAGCAAAACAGATATTAACCTTAATGTTATACATGTTTAGATTTCTTCATTCTCCAGATAGAGGGTACAGGAGCCTCTGTGTGTATATATGTGTGTGTGTGTGTGTGTGTGTGTGTGTGTGTATGTGTGTGGATGTGTTTGTGTGCATATGTGTGTGATGTATGCATCTGTTCATGTGTGTTCTAGGAGCAATTAGAGAACTAAAAATGAATTTTTCCTCATTATCTATATTTAAAATCTCTTCAAGTCTGGGTTGAAACTTGTTCAGTACTTTCTCAGAGGGAACCTAGTTTTTAGCTCCAAAGAAAACAGGCTGGGGAGGAGCATCACTGTCTGCGGTGAGGAATGAATGAATGTCCCTTCTGCTTGGTAGAGAAACCCCGGCCCATTGCTGTGAGTGGAGAGGACTGAGTAGCATAGCCATGGCGTCTCTGAATTTGCAGGACATTGTTTGCTAAGCAGTAGCCCAGGTCAGAATCTCAACGGAGCAGCAGGTGTCACCTCGGCAAACACTTAACATCTATCGTATGACGGCTCATGTACTGCATTTTTTATCAAGAATTCAAGCATGTGGTTTTTGTTTGTTTAACTAAAGAGACATATAGTCAAATTTCTATATCCATGGGTTCACTATCCATGGAGTCAGCCAAGTACAGGTCAAAAATAGTTTGTTAAAAACTGCCTACACTGGGGGCTGGAGAAATGGCTCAGTGGTTAAGAGTACCAGCTGCTCTTGTAAAGAATCCAAGATCCCGGGCTGGAGAGATGGCCTAGCAGTTAAGAGTGCAGACTGCTCTTGCAGAGGATCCGGGTTTGATCCCCAGCACCTACATGGTGGCAGAGAACCGTCTTTAACTCCAGTTCCAGGGGAATCGAACAGCCTCTTCTGACCTCTGAGGCATGGGTGCACAGACACATACATGCAGACAGTACATTCATACACATAAAAAAAATAAAAGTTTTTTTTTAAAAAAAAAAAGAATCCAGGGTCCCAGCACCCACATGGCAACTAAAAGCCATCCGGAACTCCAGTTCCAGGGAAATCTGATGCCTTCTTCTGACTCTACAGGCATTGCACGACACAGGTGCACTTACATACATGCAGGCAATACACTCACACAGGTAAAAGATAATAAATAAAATATATATAAAAACCTGTCTATACTGAATAGGAACCGACATTTTGCCATTCTCTCAGTAATACAGAACCATAACTATGTATCACATTGAATTGTAAGTCTTCTAGAGAAGTTTTAGAATACGTAGGAGCATATCACTGAATCAGGCCTTACCAGTCCTCTGGAGAGGATTAATATACAGGAAAATATGTACAGAATATGTGTAAAATGTCCTATGACTCAAACTTCCTTGGATGTGAGTTACCTAAGGAGTCCTGGAGCCAGTCCCTTATAGATCTTGAAAGATGACTATAAATTGAAGTAAAGCCCATAAATATGATGACAGATCATTGTGAACTCAAAGGAGCGGAAAGTACCCAAGCCGTGATGCTCCAGAAAACAAGGGAGACACAAACTGCCTGGTTCCTTTTTCTCATGTTGGTTCTGTTTATCACATCACTGTAGTTTCCTAGATTCTCTTATAATAAGGAGTGAGATGAGATGAGCTCCAGTGTTCTGATCCTGGTTTTACCTGTGTTGAGTAGGCCTGACCTCTCCAGTCATTACAGGAGGCTTGATGTGCAGTCTCACAACACTTTCAGGGCCCCAGGAAAGTGTTTTGATTTCTTTTTTAATTATGTGTATGTGTGGGGATGGATGAGTATGTACATGTGACTGTAGGTTCCCATGAAGGCCAGAGGCATCAGATAGCCCCGGGGGCTGGAGTTTCATGTAGAGGTGAGCCTCTCGACATGGGTATTGGGGATGGAATTTGGATCCGTCCGAAATAGCAATATGTGTCACTGAACCATCTTTCCAGCCCCTTGTTTCTTTGAAGATTAATGAAAGAATAAACTTTAAGATCAAGGAAGACATAGCAGCATAGAGTAGTAATAAGATTGTTCATATTAGTATTCATCTTCATACCAACCCAAGTTTAAAATATATTGTAATTTACTTAAAGAGAAAAATTCCCTTATAGGCATAGCATTCTGAGCCCACAAGGGAGCTCTGGTATTCATCAGGTAACCACAACTTAATGGTTATGCCCAAATGAGCCTAGGAAGTAAAGTTCTATTAGGAGCCAGACTGCCTGAGTTCAAATCCTGAGGCCACTGCTTGTCGGTATTACTGAGCTCCTGGATGTGGTGGTTCAGGTAGAAGGAAGGACTGTCTAGTCTAGGCTAGAATGAGGCCTTATTTCAAACAAAAAAAAAAAATAGTCACTCTGATTCTCACTTTCTTTGGCTGTAAACCGAGGGTGATAATGGTAACTGCCTGTGAAATATCTCCCAAAAGCCTCAAATTTTGAAGACTTAGTACCCAACCGATGGATCCGATCACTTCAGTGATTAGATCTTGGAGGTGTTGACATGATCAATAGATGGATTCATAATAGGATGACGATAAGGGAAGGAACAGGGAAGTGATGTCTATTGGTTGAGAGGAAGTAGATTGCTGGAGGCATGTACCTCCCCTATGACCCCTTCCTGTTCTTCATTAACCGCTACCTAGCCACCGTGAAGCAAAGCTCTGCTCTGCCGTAGGCTGCCTGCCGTGATGAACCTGCCTGGCTTTGGTCCCAAAGCACTGGAGGCAGTGAACCATTGACCTAAACCATGAGCCAAAATAAATCTTCCTTACCTTAACCAGTTTCAGATATTTGTCACAGTCAGGGAAAGCACACCCATACTGTAGCTAATGCAGAGGAATGCTGTTGAGGTTAAATGAGATTATATCTGTAAGTTGCCTCAAGTAGAGCCTACACAGACAGAGAGCTCAATAAAATTCGTTATAGTAATTGTTGTTATTGCTTAAGCTTTGACATCTTGGCTACAAATGCCTACTTGTTTATATTCTAGGAACTACAGCTACAGCTAAATCAATTTTCACCTTCAAAAATTAGGTGATCTATTTGACACCACGTGAGAAGCAAGAAGGTGGTAACTGAACTCTCATCTCTCTTCTGGAAATCTGAACGTCTCCTCCTCTAGATGCAGTAAATGCTGTGCTCTCTACCTGGAACGAGGTCTTTATTCCACATTATAAAATCCCTTTAATAAATCCGCATCACCTCTCCTGATCAGAGATTTGATTCCTTCCTAACTTAAAACAATCCTGCAAAAATCTTATTAAGAACCACAGGTTGAAAAGAATATTGTCAAAACTTTCTCTCTCCTTTTCTCTCTTTACTTTATTATCTCTTCATTTTTTTTGTCATTTAACTCCAATTATGAGATGCTAAGTGCTTTTGGAAATTTCATTGTTAATATCTTCTTACAGTGCTATTAACGTAAATCAAGTTTAATAGTGTCCCAGCAAGTGTAAAAGCAATCAAAAATTCAGTACTCACGAATCATTCTGTAATTTCAGCATAAAATGTTAATAGAAATAATATCTAATACCATAAAATATCAGTAAATTCAACTTTAAATATAGGTGATGAATTGCTTCACTATCCTATAGCATTCGTGGAATATTCTAGTAAGAATTCCTTAATCGGCCAAGCGGTATCTCAGTCATGCTGCCAGAAGTCCCCTCCTTGACTTCACCAGCCAGTCCAGGCAGAATGAACAGTTAATACCAGACATTTCTACATTCCAAACATATTGACGACCAGGAAAAAACAATGTCTCAAGATCAAGAGAGGAAGTACAACCAACCTGAAGGAATTCACATCGATGCAAACAAAAATGGCATTCAACTCTAAGAACACTGACTAACAGCTGCCAGACCACGGCAAAGATAGCTGTCATTGAGAAGCACAGATGTCACAAGACAGACCCAGGTCGAGACACTTAATGCTATTTCAGGGCCAGCAGGGAAAACAGCCATCACTGTACCCATAAGAAGCATCTAATTAATAGATCAGTCATTGTTCAGGAAGTTTTAACCAAGGTAGGTAAATTCATTCTTAAATAAATAACATTCATGCCTTCACTTACCACTCCTTTCTATGCACAGGTTTGCAGTGTCTTATGGCAAAAACCACCACCACATTATTCATCTGGAGTCCTATTTTAGCTTCTTTGAATTGAAGAGAACCCAAGTCAGGCAGGGAGACCATCAGAGTCAGTATTGCTGTCATATGTCCATGTCTTTTTGCACCCATGCTTCCCTGGGTTAGATTTAATTAATTAAGCATGGATTTCATTACCATGAATAACTTTCATAAGGGGTTGAGGACAAACACAACTGATTCTAGCTCAGGTGGTAGGGCCAGCCTTGCCCAGATGCCCCAGGGCAGAGATGATTATCTGGGGTCAAGTAGAGTGCAGGAAGCTTCCATCTGCAAGGCTTCCACTGGAATGAAGGTGACAGTTCAGATAGTGAAGAAGGGGGTGGGAGTGTAACGCAGTGGGAGAGTTCTTGCCTAGTATGGGGAGAGCCCTGGGTCTATCCCCAGTGCCACGAGAAAAAAAAAAAAAAAGAATAGGAAAGGAAACAAGGGGAGGAAGAGGAAAAAAATGAAGGAAGGAAGGAGGGAAGGAAAGGAGGGAGGGAGGAAGGAGAGAGAGAGAGAGAGAGGAGGGAGGGAGGGAAGGAAGGAAGGAAGGAAGGAAGGAAGGAAGGAAGGAAGGAAGGAAGGAAGGAAGGAAGGAGCGAGCAAAAGAGAGCGAGTAGATGTTGCATGAGGAGCTAGAAGCAAATCATGCAATGTTGGGTCAGAACACGATCCCACAAGACCCAGTACTCACCCTGTGTTTAGATCATAATATGCAGAGCTCAGTGTTAATGGGTCCTGACCCCAGGTAATCAGATTTTGAAAATGCCGATCTGAGCACTTACTTGTAGATCTAACTTCGAGATATTTGTTTATATCTTCTCCAACCTGGCTTCACTGATAGCCTCTGAGACTGTTCAGATAAACCATTTTCACATTTGCTTTCTCTTGTAGGCTGGTATTTTCCCTCTTCACCTTGCCTTCAATCAGTACTTTCTCAAGGGAAGGATATCTTCCCACTGTGGTGTGCAAGGTGGTGTTTGACAGGACACTAATAATATTTTAAATCTTAATATTTGTTTATAAATGCATGCAATTAGCACGTAATCTCATGATTTTATGGCTATTATCTCTAATGCTGAGGCTCAATCTGTTTAAAGAAAATTGTGAGCCCATTAAAGAAAGAAATAGTTAATTGCAGTAAAGGAGTTGTGGACAAAATCAGGAAGGTGATTATCAAGTAATAGTAGATCAGGAAAACCAGTGAAAGCTGTAGGAGATATCTCTAAAAAAGAATGTTCTGGGGTTAGGGAGATGGTTCGGTGGGGTAGAGCCTGCCACTCAAGCATTAGAACCTGAGTTCAGATTCCCAGCTCCCAAGTAAAAGCAAGATACAGGAGCACAAATCTGTAGCAGCAGTTCCGGGGCTTAAGAGTGAAGCAGGAGTGTCTCCAGAGTTTACTGGCCAACCACTATTGTGGAAGCTCTGAGCTCCAAGTTCAGAAAGGCCCTGAGTCACTCAAAAACTAAAATAAAAAGAGATAGAAAGCTCCAGACATTGACCCCTGACCTCTTCATATGTATGTATCTGCACACCTGTGCATACACCACACACACACACACACACACACACACACACACACGCACACACACGCACACATGCACACATACATGCACACACATATACACACAATTTTCTTAAATAAGAATATTCTGGGTTAGGGATACGTTTAGGTGGGTAGCTCACTTGTCTAGCATGCCCTGGTTTTGGTCCCCAGTACCACATGGACCAGGTGTGGTAATGCATACCTGGAATTCTAGCACTCCAGAGATGGAGGCAAGGAGGTCAAAGTTCAAGACCATCCCTGGCTATATAAGGAGTTTGGAGGTCAGCCTGGGCTAGAGACTGTCTCAACAACAACAGAGAAGAAAGAATATGTGAGAATTCATCGTAATTGAGGCTTTCCAACCAGAAGGTTCTGGAAGAAAGCCAGTGTTCCAGGGAAGCGACTCGCCTTTCTTACTTCCTGCCACTTGCTCTTGGGACCCTCCTGTCCCTGTCCGTCTGATGGAAACGTTCAGGTCTCTCCACTAGTAAGCTGGTGATAATGGGGCCCTTTGTATTCTATAAAGGAAACCCTGTCTTCCTTCATAGCTAGGAGGATGGTGGCCACACTTACAGCCAGCATGTGGAGAAGACATGGCCATGTCTAGTCCGTGTGACTTGGCCTCCACAACCGTGAGAAACAATCCTCGCTAGATGGCTAGGTTGAGAACATTTTCAATATTTTTTTCAATACATCCTGTTGCTTTTTATACTTTTTATTGAATTTCTGCAATTTTCATACATCAAATATAATTTGATGATGTTTAGATCCCTTCCCCTTATAACTCCCACCCAATTTAATGTAATATATATATATATATATATATATATATAGAGAGAGAGAGAGAGAGAGAGAGAGAGACCTATAGAGTAATTTGTGTCCCCAAAAGTCCTTCAGTTTGGAACCTTGTTAACCTACCAAGCATCCTATACTTTTACCGTTACTTGCCCTCCTTCATACTCTCTCCTCTGCCCTGCCTTCCCATTCCCCACCCCATTTAGCCCTCCTAGTCTAATGTCCCCCTCTCCCCCTTTATACCACTGCATACTACACCCCTCCCAGGAAGCCTCCCCCACCTCCCAACCATGAGGCATTTCTTAGTTTCCTGATGTCTCTGAATTTTCTAATAGAAACATGCAATATAAGATTTCAAAGAGAATCTGTGACATTGTCTCTCTGAGTAGGTTACCTCACTAGGGATGACCGTTTACAGTTCCATCCATTTTCATGTGAATCTCACAAATTTGAAGAGCTGAATACTATTCCATTGTGTATATGAACCATGCCTTCATTACGCATTCCTCAGTTGATGAACATCTGGGTTGTTTCTGATTTCTGACTATTATGAAAAAGGCGTCAATGAGCATGGATGCCATGTTGCTTTTTCAAGTCCACCTCTTAAATAGACTATTTTTCAGAGGTGTTTTAGGCTGAAAGCCAAGTTGAGCAGATGACTGATACTTTTCATACAGTCTGTACCCCCACACCCCATACCAGAGTGGTCTGTTTCTTACAGCTGAGGAGCTTAGGCCATGCATCACTGTCACTCAAAGTCCACATTAGGGTTTCCTCTTGATACTGTACCTTCTCTTTGTTTGAGGCACTCACACATATCTACTACTATATATATTATCCTATGCAGTAGCTTCAAAGATCTGAGAGCTCTCTGTGTTCTGCCTCTAAATCCCTCCCTCCCTTCTAATACCTAACAATCACTGCCCCTTCCATTGTGTGGATGTCCTGTTTTTCAGAACGTCATATAGTTCCCAAGTATATACATAGAGTCGTCTCAGACTGGTTTCTTTGACTTAGTAATATGCACTGAAAATGCATCACTTTCTTTTTTTGTGGCTTAAAATCTCATTTCTTGGGGCTGAAAAGATAGCTCAGATGATAAGACCACTGGCTGCTTTTGCAGAGGACCTAGGTTCGGTTCCCAGCACTCACATGGCAGTTAACCATCCATAATTCTAGGCATACACATGGTGCACTTACATGCAGGCAAAATACTCAGACACATAAAAATAAATAAATAAATAAAATAATTAAAAGAATGTTAATTCATCCCCATAATCAGCCCAAGATTCCTCTCCATTTTCTTGTGGTCCTCATCCCCAAAGCTCCACTGGATGGATGAATCCCCATGTCTCTGTGGTGAGATCTGAGGTCACAGTTCCTTCTGATCGTAGCTGACATTGCCAGGAATCTCCTGCTAGTGTAGGCATGGTAGTGATGTGCTACAGAATCTGTTGCTATACTGTCTCCAGCCTCCAAATGAGCACAAAGAAGCCCCAAGCTCAAGGCCACGGTGTATCTGCTCTATTCTGGGTACCTCCTAATCTTAGTGCAGAAGAGTGGAATGACATCATTTCTGTCTCCTAGAAATGACTTGTGGACAATAAAAGTCACTAGTGGTCTTTTTTCTAAGTTCTAACATCTATAAGGTTAAAAGAATTAGCTATATGTCTAGGTCTATTACAAAGTCAAAGCCACTGGTAGGCAAAGAGTGCAAAGAGAAGTCTATACTATCTTTTGGGTCTCAAAATGTGCTGGGTACCTTGTAAACAAGAAAGCTTCTTTTATGCTTTCAGTAACAGAGAGGGAAAGGGGGGAAGTAGTGGTATTGTGAGGCTGTGAGAGAAACAACCTTTAATCCTTGCAAAGCCCAATAATATTATGTATATTGACTGAACCCCGTGGAGTGGGCCTGACCGGGCTTTTTCATTACCAGGGTACATTGTAACCTAGCTACCTTTGAAAAGTAACCAACATGGAGAGGCACTTGACATTTGCAAAGAATTATGGGTGTCCTCTCTATCTTCTCTAGTTCCCAAATTTACAATGGTCTTAATTTAAAAGTTAAGCCAAAGGGATCAATTGCTTAGTGTAGGGCCAGGCTGCCCTTTTTAAAACAAAACAAAACAAAATAAAATATATACACACCAAGCCCCCGTGGGCCGGTGTGACCCAACTTCCTCCCTGGGCTCAGGTTTTGACGAGTCGCAGCACATCGTCCTGTGTTTCATTTTGAGGAAAGGTGTCTGCACTCAAATCTGACTGTCACGTTCCACTCCTCCAGGTGTTGCTGAGCCAGACCCAGGCTGCAGCAGCTGGTAATGTGTTGGTGAAAATGAAAACGGGACATAAGGAGCTTCTTTAGCAAATCCCCTGGAAATGACACGGAGCCTTGAGAATCGATACAATCGATCCATCCAAGGCTTCCAGGTCCACTCTATCTCCCAGCAACAGTCACAGCCCAGGGAAAAACAGCAAAATTATGACAGGCAAAACTGTGACCAAATCGGCTGGGGGAAAATCCAACTCCAGCCTGTTTTCTGCTCCTTCTATTTGGGCAATGGCCGTAGGTCAACATTAGAGCAAGGATCAGGCAGAAATCCTCAAGTGGGCCATGGTCTCACTTTCCAACATATCTCTGTGACCTCCAGTCATATCTGTGCCCTGTCATCTCCTGCTGAAACCCAGTTAGGTTGCTATATAAACCAAGAGTCCTGAACTCAGAGATGGGGGAGCTAAGTAGCTCTTTTAAAAGTACTCAGGGCCACAAACCCGGCATGTTGGTACACACCTTTAGTCCTAGCACTTAGGAGGCAGAGGCAGGTGGATCTTTGTGAGTTCAAGGCCAGCCTGGTCTACAGAGCGAATTCCAGGACAGCTGGTGCTACAGGGAGACCCTGTCTCGAAAAGACCAAAAAAAAAAAGTACTCATGGCTGGACGTGGTGGCACATGCCTTTAATCCTAGCACTTGGGAGGCAGAGGCAGGTGGATCTCTATGAGTTTAAGGCCAGCCTGGTCTACAGAGTGAGTTCCAGGACAGCTGGGGCTACAGAGAGACCCTGTCTCAAAAAAAAAAAAAAAAAAAAAGACCTAAATAAATAAATAAATACACTCAGGTAACGTTAGAACCTGTTTTGGTTGCATGAGCTAACCATTTTCCTATCAAAATCAGGCAGGCTGTAATCGTTACTAAGTAAATTCAGTCTATTTACCATGGGCTGGTACCCAAACTCCAAATATGAATGGGCTCTCTTGACAGTGGAGTTCACTGTCCAGGGCCAGATACGAGATGCTAACTTTATTCACTATTAGAACATGTTCTGGGATCCCAGAACAAGGAAACTGGTTCAGATGGAGAAAGTTTTGCAGACAAGCTGACCCTTAATAAGCCAGAGCCATATTGTTGGCAGTCTTGAATGACATAATGAAAGCTGCCTTTTTCCCTATGAGCAGCCCAAAGCTATAAAACAAGGGACTGATGTGATCTTGTAGCAATTTATGAAAGATAATTCAGGTAAAAGATGTGTCAGCCAGCTATTGTCATAATTACGCTGTGTAACAAAACTTCCCAGAACTACATTAAAACAGCAATCATCCCCCCCCCTTTTTTTGGCTTTGCTGGGTTGAGATCAGCTGAGCTGAGCTCAAGATTGCAAGATGGGTTCAAGTTGCTCAGTCTTCTCAGACCACTCACTGTGTAGTGCTTATTAACCCATAACAGAACCACAGAGAATAAGAACATGGACTGGATGGAACCAGCAAATGTATGCATGTTCTCTCTCTCTGTTTCTGTAGCTCTGTCTGTCTCTCTCTTTCCAAGAGCCAGATGAAGTCATACAATTAAGCCATGCACTTACAAAGGAGGAAATAGACTCTGTACCTTGAAGAAGAACCACAAGAATAACAAGACAAAAGCTGTCAACATAAAATTCTCAGGCGCAGAAGGCACGGACAGTTATGAACAGCAATCCATCCTCCCACACCAAGGAGAGGATGAGTTGGGGGTGGAGAAACCGCAGGCAGCCTATGATATGTTGAGTATACTCCCATGTAAAACAGAAGGAAAGAATCCATTGAGCAACACACAGACCTCTTCTGAAACTGCAGGGTCCAAACAAGTTGGCCTCACTCTTATATTTAAAACGGGGAGAAAACGCCAGCTAGAACATTATTAAATGGCTGGTTGAAACATTTAGGAAATTCCTGGTTGAATTATAGTCTTGGCAGCAGCTGCCTTGCAGGCCCATCTGGTTTGAATTGGCAAAATTGCAGCTGTGCTTGTTGGGTTGGTGAGCCTTTCTTTTGAGTAATGGGTCTGTGTGGAAGGGGTGGAGAAGGGATGAGACTGTTGTCATGAAAAATGGGTAGAGAGAACAACAAAGCTACTACTGGTTTTGCTTTGACACACGAAAGCGGGCCTTGTGGTTCTGGGCTAGAGCACAGCTTCTCGGAGGATGAGCCGATCTACATCTCCTGAGCCGTGTCATACGTACTCTGCAGAGGCCGCCACATCTCAGACTAGGGTTATGAATTGATTGTTTTGCTTTTATGGGGACTTGGATAATTAGTTTCATGTTTTTAATTTATAGCATCAGCTAAGCTTTTTAATCCGTTATTTATGGCAAAGAATGAAGAACTAAATTGCCTACTGCCCCCACGACAGAAAGCGTTTCAGGTCCCATAGTTCTTGATCATTTATCCAGTCAAGTCTATGGCCTTGGGAAAGGAAAACGTTTCTCAAAGAAGACTTAGTCCTTAAGTCTCTCCAGAGCCCCACAGAAAAAAGACCTAGATATTTGATGGAGAGGTGTTTCTCTGAGGGTGTTCTAGGACCTGACAGAGATGAGAAACAAGCAGTCAGATGTCATGTGAAGAAAGACCCTGGGCTTTTGATGTGCTTCCTTTCTTGGGCTTCCCTCTCCATAGCACCCAGGTGTCTTTATTTTCATCAAACCACCACAGGATCCTTAGCACCCAAGACATGATACAAAGGTTTGTGCCACAAGCCAGAGGCCACAGGCCTTCCACACTTTTGCCACAACAGGATGTTGAGTTCACACTCAAGAACCACATGACTTTTAAATCTCATGTTTTGCTGGGCATGGTGGCTCACGCCTTTAATCCTAGCACTTGGGAGGCAGAGGCAGGCGGATCTTTGTGAGTTCATAGGCCAGCCTGATCTACAGAGTGAGCTCCAGGACAGCTGGGGCTACAGGGAGACCCTTGTCTCAAAAAGACCAAAAAAAAAAAACTCATGTTTTAAGTAATTTATGATTTTTTAATATTTTATTTATTATTTTTACTTTATGTGCATGAGTGTGTTGCCTGCACGTATGTAAGTGCACCCATGTCATGCAGTGCCCACAGAGGTCAGAAGAGGCCATTGGATTCCCCTGGAACTGGAGTTACAGATAGTTGCTAGCCACCATGTGGGTGCTGGGAACTGAACTTGGGTCCTCTGAAGAGCAGCCAGTGCTCTTAACCATTGAGCCATCACTCCAGCTCCTAGTTACTATTGTGTGTTTGTCAGGTTCACTCATAGCTTTGCTTCCTCACATGCCATCCCCTGCGGCCTAAGGACCACAGGTTGGACCTCCTGTTAGAGATTTGACAAGTTCAGGTCAATGAAAATGGCAGGCTCCAAGCACCTTTGTTGCATCTAGATTGATTAAACGGCTCTATGTATACTATCTAATCTAGACAAGCAGCTGGCAGGTTCCTTCTTCTTTATATTGAATTATGTTCATAGTCACATCTTAAGTCACAGAAACAAACCCCAGTCCCACTGATAGGTCTAGGAAGACAGGTCCCAGGCCTTTCACTTAGCCCCACTGCCAAGATGGTGGGAGGCAGGCGTGGACTGCATCCAGACTAGTAGCTCCAGAGGTAGCTCCATCCATGAGCTACAATCGCAGCCTGCATCCCAACTTCGATCCTTTGCCCAAGCCCATCTAAGCTGGAGTGTTGAAGGGTTAAATATGAAATACCAGACTGTGTTGGAGCAGTAACTGAGGACAAAGACGATACTGATCCGGAGCTGGGGTCCTGCCCCTCCCTTCCCCCAACTAGGCAAGGGGTTTCAGTGTTTACTGAATGTTAAATAAATACCAATTGAATCGTATGTTTAATGAGGTGTATCAAACATGTAATAAGATACATATCTATTAAACAGTTGTGAAATCTCAGTAAATATGTTCTTAATAATCAAGGGTGCAGATGGCTTACAGATTGGACCAAAGAACAAAGGGAAAAGGAGCTTATGGAAGGAACAGAGGAGCCAGAGCCGTCTCCTGAAAGCCGAGAACACAGCTGATTTGCAGCCAGAATTTGATACATGTATCTGTGCTGAGCTACAGCAAAAATGGAAGCCAGGCCTATAAAGTGGAGTCTGTAAACCTCCAAACCCTTGGGTGAGAAGAAGCAGCCACTGAAACGAAAGACAGAGGAAGGCTTGTTCACAAAAATGGCCCCCATGTTTTAAGTATGCCTCCAAGTTTCTACAATCCATACAAATCTCAGTCTGACACACTCCCTCCTTGAGCATTCCCCAAGCTGCAGACACTGGCCAAACACGAGAAAACAAAAGAGTCACATGATATGTAAGGAAGGATTATTAACTTGTTTTTCTGTCTCTTAAAAAGTAGTGATTATCATATTATATTGCAATATGCTATTGAAATTACCTCAGAAAACTACTATTGAAAACTGATCTCTTTCTCCTCCTCACGCACCTAGGTCAATGAGGCGTGGTTAGGTGTGACTGTTTGCCAAATAATTGGTGCTTAGAATTGAGAAAAGGAGGGAAGAAGCAAAATTTACAGAGGAGACAGAGTGTCATAAAGGGAAATGTGATTAAGTGCATAGCTCAGGACCACACTTCCCAAGATTCCAAGAGTCACTGGCACAGCCAGCACTCTCTGGTAACCCAAGGCTGGGTGCTCTCAGCCCAGCCTCTGATCCAGCAGGCTCATCTTGAGGGCTAAAGAATACTCCTACTGCAGCTGGAGACATGGCTCAGCAGTTAAGAGCACTGGCTGCTCTTGCAGAGGACTCAGGTTCCATTCCCAGCACCCACCCATGGCAGCTCACAACTGTCCGTAACTCCAGTTCCAGGGGGTCCAACGCCCTCTTCTAACCTCTGCAGGCATTGCAGGACACGAATGCACTTACATACATGCTGGCAATGTCACTCATGCAAATAAAATTAAATAATAAATAAAATATTTTTCAAAACGTATTAAAAAAAAGAACCCTGCAGCTGTCACACTGTCCAATATAGTCAGAGCTGCAGAGAGTCAAGGGCCATATTCTGTCTTCCAGATGAGAAACCATCTCAAATAGTCAAAGAGTACAAGGATGGTGATCATTAGCATTGTTCCTTCCTGGATGCCTGACATTGTTCTCAGTGTTCACATGTATCAACTTAGTTAACTAGCCCAATAACCAGTAGCAGATATTATCTTTACCTCCGCTTAAGAAATGGGGAGAGAGGTGGCTGAGAGATGTCTCAGTGGGTAAGAATGCCTGTTGTACAAACATGAGAACATGCGTTCAGATCCCAGCATCCACATAGAAAACAAGGTGTAGGCACGCAGTTACAGTGCCTGTAACTCCATCACTTCAGGGAGCAGACCCAAGAGGACAGCTGCAGCTGGCTGGCAGGCAAGCTAGCTCCAGGCTCAGTGAGGCACCCCGGCTCAAAGGAGTATGGCAGAGAGGGATAGAGTGGGACACTTGACACCCTCCGCTGACTTCTTCACTTGTACGCACCTGCACATACATCACACAGATGCATACACATACACATGCACACACACACATGCACACTCAAAAAATAAAATGTTTTTAAAATATTTTTAAACTAACATGGATTTATTTTGCTTTTGTTTTAAGAGTTTTTAGAATTTTTTAAGCATCATGTTAAATATTCTACTTATTTTTTATTTTATGTGTACGAGTATTTGGCTGCACATACGTACATGCACTCAGGTCTTTCAAATCCTATAGAGGCCAGAAGAGGGCATTGGATCCCCTGGAACTGGAGTTATGGATGGCTGTTAGTCACTACATGGGTGCTAGGAATTGAACCCAGGTCCTCTGCAAGAGCAGACAGTGTCCTTAACCATCTTTCCAACCCCTATTTTTTCTTTTTGAGACAGGGTCTCCCTGAAGCCCCAGCTGTCCTGGAACTTGCTCTGTAGACCAGGCTGGCCTTGAACTCACAGAGATCCACCTGCCTCTGCCTCCCAAGTGCTAGGATTAAAGGCGTGCACCACCATGCCCGGCTCAAGCCCCTATTTTTTTAAATGTGTGTGTGTGTGTGTGTGTGTGTGTGTGTGTGTGTGTGTGTGTGTGTATGGGTATGTGCAGAGGTGTGCAGGTATCAACTGAGGCCAGAAGAGGGCAATAGATCCCATGGAGCTTGTGTTACAAGTAGTTTTGAGCTGCCAGATGTGGGTACTAAGAACACACTCAGGTCTTCTGCAAGAGCACCACACACTCTTAACCATTAAACCATCTCCTTGGCACCTTGTTTCTGTTTTAAATTCAATCTGGTACCCCAAAACAAATATTTGTGGCTGACAAAGGGAGGCAGTGTGAGATGAGGCTCCATCCATAACACTGCCATGATGTGGACTTTGAATCCAAAACCAGGTGTGTGGTGACCTGAGCCTCCATTTCTCTAGAGGAATCCAACCAAACACCTTTCTGTTTATATTCATCTTTCAATCTCAGGAGGAAGATATCTGTTTTATGAGTCATTATTTTATCATTGAAAGGCTATGCTCTTTTTTTTTTATCTCTGTCTTCCAACTGCTTAAGAAACAACTGTGGCATTTGGAAATATCTCTTAGTGAGGTGTAGCGAGGGAAGCCCCAAGATGTTCTTCCCTCTTTCCACATTTTCTTCTCTACCATCTCAGGTGTTCCCACATTAGAGTGGCTCAGTGGTCCCAAGAAAGGATTAATTGTGACACTGTGAGCACAGCTCTACTGAGCTGAACCGAAACCTTGTTCTGTATGCTACAGGTTATTAGGGTTAGCTGAAAGAATGTACATTTATTTACTGAAGGTACTTTATAAATCAATACCTTGTTTTTGAATTCAGGTCAATAGGAATAACTCTGAAACACAACCAACAACTACAGCAACCCTAAAACAGCACTTTCAACTTATTGATTTTTAGAAAAGTATCTTTTCCTGGCATTATTCACACACCCTTGATAAGCAACTCAATGCAATCAAAAAATGTAATGGATTTTTAACCCCAAAATATATATGTATATCTTTTTTTTTTTCAATGTGTCTTTGAATTGCAGCCAGGTATGTCCTCTGGACTACATAAGTTTGTGGAGAAAAAAGTAGATGACCTTTGCTCTTGCACCCTGCCCTTTAGCTGTCAGTATTAGAGGCCAGCTAACCAGACCCAAAAGTTCTTTCTGTTGAACTGCAACCTGTCTTTTGGTGATTTTAGATACTTATCTAATTTTGCTGAAATCTATATTTCTTTCCATGCAGTGTTTATCAAATACCTTAAATGGCCATAATCTTGACCCATGCACTTTAGGAATGCAATCAGTCTATGGGAACATCCTTAATCTGGGATGTCCATAGACTCCAGGGTATTAGTGAACCCCCAAAGTTATTTACAAACTTATTTGTGTGTGTATGCATACATGTGCATGCTTATTTCTTGAAGAATAGAGAGCACGCATGGTTCTTGGGAGAAACCATGATGCTGAGATATTGCCCCTTGCTCTAGAGTGGTGCTTCTTTTTTTATGATTTTTTTTTAATTTTTATTTATTTTTGTATGTGTATGAATGTACTGTCTGCATGCAAGTTTGTGCACCCGTGTCGTGCAATGCCGCGGAGGTCAGAAGAAGGTCTCGGATTCCCCTGGAACTGGAGTTCTCCTGGAATTGGGAGTTACAGGCAGTTCTTAGCTACCATGTGGGTGCTGGGGATCGAACCCAGGTCCTCTGCAAGAGCACTCGGTGCTCTTAACCGCTAGACTATCTCTCCAGCCCCAGCTTTTTGTTTTTTAAACAGCTAAAGTCTTTATTTCACCAACCAGTATTTCTGATTGTTTCCCTGATGCCGGATCTCAGAAATCTTAGGAGTCCACAAATCCAGCATTCACACTTCATCTATCCTATCCAGAGAGAGGCACCCAGAGACAGGTCAGACCTCAGGCTACCTTTGGGTGAGAAAAATGACACAGAGTTCTTTACAACAGTCCATGTCAGTTTTCTGATTTTACTGAAATATGCCTTTAAGCTCTCCATCATCTCTAAAGTTTTCTGTGACATTGAAGACACTGAGAGAAATGCTCCTACAGAACAGCCAGGGAGGGACAGAGGGTGAGCAGGCAGAACACTGGCACCAGCCAAATCCATTCAAGCAGAAAATGGACTTGTCAGTTTAATGACAGGGGGCTGTACAAAACTATAGTGTGCCCTGGTTCTTGTGAAGGCACACTAGGCTAGACTTCCGTGAATGGAAATANTATATATATATATATATATATATATATATATATATATATGGTATAATACTGAGACAGACTAAATAAGAAGCAGTTCTGGAGAACTGGCTGACCTCTGTTTAACTGGACACTTAGAGATAGGTACAATGCTGTCATAGCTTGTCCTCACAAAAACTCGTGTTGAAATCTATTCATCTATTCCCTATGCAACAGTGCTGAGATGAGACTAATGGCAGTGTTTATCACGAAAGCATAGAAAGGGATTCCTGAAGCTGCAGATGTGGCTCAGAAGTACACTGCTTGCCTGGCATTTGCAAGGCCCTGGGTTCTATCTTCAGCTCCACAAAAAAGGAAGTGGGCTTGGAGGAGTTGTCGCTGTCTTCTTCTTTTATGCCTTATGAGAGCGGAGACTTCCTCCTCCTAGTGGATGCATCATTAAAGGCGTCACCTTGGAAACAGAGACTAAACTCTCACTAGACTCCAGATCACCCACCATCTTGATCCTAGACATCCAGATCTCCAGAGAAGTGCAGGATAAATTCTTATTATCTACAAATACTGACCCAGTCTGTGGCACTCTGTTACCACAGTACAAAAGGGCAACAGCAGTACCAACTCTTCTCATGAAATTATTTTGTTTAATGTTTGTTACTCATATTAATATGTGATTTTTTTAATTTTTAATGTTTTATTAGCATGTATTAATTATACTTAATAAATGGTTTCATTGTGGCATTTTGATATGTGTATATAATGTATTTCAATCATATTTACCCTTCCATTACTAACTCTGTCTCCCTCTGACTCCCATTAATACCCTTCTCTTTCCCAACTTACTTTCTACTTATATCTCTTTTATTTTCCCTGTGATTCAACGAGTTTTTGTTAGAGTTGTTTATAGGACCATTGCCTATACCACTGCAGAAAAAGTCCTCTTCCCTCATCAACCATTATCCACATTCTGGGAGGGGTGAGGCCTCATGACCCTCTCTCTCTTTCATAATAAGGTATTGACAGGCTGGATCCTGTGGAGTTCTTGTCCAGTTAATCACAGCTGCTGTGAGTTCAAGAGTGCAACTGCCATGCCATACTTGAAATCAGCATTCCACACCATTCACCTCTCACTCCCTCCAACGCTTATATTCCTTCTGCCCCTTCATCTGTGATGTGCCCTAAGCTTTGGAAGGAGTAATAGAGATGTCCCATTATGGATGAGCACTCAACAGTTACATATTCTCTGTACTTTGATCAGTTATGAGTCTCCGTAGTCAGCTCTGACCACTGCAGAGAGAAGCTTCTGTGACCAAAGCCGACCACAGCACTACTTTGTGGCCATAAACAGTTATTTAGATGATAATTTCACAGTCACATGTCCATTTCTCAAATCAACAACAGTAGCTTCCCCACTAGGGCTTATGACCTCCCCAGCTACAAGCTTTTGACCAAGGTTACAGTACCAGATGTGAATTCCCTCTTGTGGTACAAGTATCAAATCCAATCAAAAAGTGGGTGGTTACCCTCATAACAGATTTGCCACTAGTGGACCAAGAAGTTTATCTTACCTCACAGGTCCACACTGTTGTACATGGGGTCCACAGCTGAATAAGACAGCCAGTGACAATTCTCCCCCAACAACCTGCATGGCACCTTCCAGTACTATGAGGGCTCTCCAGCTGGGAAAGAGATTCCAGCCCGGTTCCAGCTGGATTCCTTTATGTCTTACAACCAAGGATGTCTTCAGCAATAAGATCTTACTAACTAGTTCTGAATAACTGTTTTGTTAATGAACTAATAAATATACATTTACATCCCTATTTCAACCTTATATATGATATTCGATTTTATATATAACATTCAATCATATATATATATATATATATATATATATATTCCAGATGAACAATTTTTTGTCATCCTTTATGCCTTTTTAGAGTGTAAAACAGGTCTTGAGACTAAAACAACTTGACAATTGCTACTGTAGAAAATTTTGGGCTTTCTGAACAGCACTAGAAATCAAAAGCAAAAATACAAATAGACAATATGTTATATTAACAAAGAGGACATAGTTTGTGCTATTCCTCATCAGTTGGTTTGAAGCATATGAAGCTGTCAAGCTTGACCTTTATGCTTACAAAAATATAATTCCCTTAGTAAAACCAGGTAGAAGACAATGAATCCCCTACATAGATTATTCCTGCCTGGACATTTCACAGTTCTTTGGGGAAGTATTTGTAAAGAGCTTCACCAGGTAATCTCCACCTAGATTATTTTTGTAAACTAAAATCTTTTTTTTCTTTCTTTCTTAAATTTTTATTGAGCTTCTGTACATTTCATACATTTCTTAATCCAAATTAGACCTCTTCCCCATCCATGCCTCCCCCTGCCAGAACTCATACATTCTGCCACACACGTTAAGTCCTGTCTTGCATTGCTTTTTCCGTCTTTTTTGTTTTGTTTTGTTTTTGGTCTTTTCAAGACAAGGTCTCCCTGTAGCCCCAGCTGTCCTGGAACTCGCTCTGTAGACCAAGCTGGCCTTGAACTTACAAAGATCCACCTGCCTCTGCCTCCCAAGTGCTAGGATTAAAGGCGTGCACCACCACATCGGCTTTTTCTGTCTTTTTTAACTTTTTCAATGCAGAAGTTTATTGTTTTGGTCTGTCTTTTGAGCAAGTCTTTTTTTTGTTGTTCCCTTTAATTTTATTTTACTCCAAAATGTGTGTGTGTGTGTGTGTGTGTGTGTGTGTGTGTGTACTTCACACATATACCAAATTTACAAAGTCTGAAAATAAACTATAGGTTTATTCCAAAACAAATTTAGGGATTCACAGTTTAACAGTAAACTTGCATGCAGGTATAAAGAAATACAACTTTCCATTCCTAAACTACACAGCAAGTTGATGTGTGTTTTAATGTACTTTTAAAAAAGATTTATTCTTTCTCATAAATCTTAGAACTGAAGGAAACAGAGACATAAACTTCCAGTTATATCTAATGCAATATCAGTTAATGTGGTATTATCTTTACTAACAAATTACCCACCTTGACTTACATACAAGGATTTGGTGCTAGGATCCACATATGTTTTTCTGAGACTGTGTTACTTCACTTAGCATAACAGCTTCTAGTTCTATCCATTTACCTGCAACCTTTATGATGTTGTCTTTCTTTATTGCTGCATAGAAATCTTATTTCTTAAATATTTTATTTGTTATTTCTGCTTATAAAATAATGAAAAATTTGAAGTACTACTAATCAGATATCCAGAAACAGTCACTTATACAGGATTCTTCAGAATATAGTCCTTTATGTTCTCTAAACATATTTTACCTAGAAAGGAGCTATATTTTTTAATCTCAAATTCTGTTGTCACTAGGCACCATTATGTAAATGGTTTTCATTTTCTTTAAATCACCTTATTAAACTTATGCAAACATTTGTCCTGATTATGAAAATCAACATGTTCATTTTCTTAAATCTTTCAAAACGTAGAAGACGATGTAGAGTTAAATCACTCTTGATGTCACCCTCTAGAATAATCACACTCGTGATTATGATGTAAAGTTTTCTGTCAACACATACTATGTGATACCTTTAGTATAAACATCTTTGGGCAAATAAAACTATTTTCCTCTCCTGGAGGTTTTTCATTTTGTTTCTGAAAAGTAGAATCATCCACTTAGCCTTTAGAGGCTTCTAACATGCAAACCTGATGCCTTTGATGATTACCCAGAAGTAGTAGGGAGAATGTTCTAGAAACTTCCAGAATTTTATAAGGAAATTCCTCCTGATAGAACTACTGAGACAAAGAACATTTTTTTAATGTGTCTTTTATTTCCAAATCAGATACCAAAAATGTCCCCCCTCCCTCGTGAGGGTGGCGATGGTTTGTGCTGACACTGGATTTTCTGTCAGGTCTCCTGCTCCATAGTTCCATTCCGTTCCTTACCACCTTTCTCAAGTTTTCCAAATGAACTTAAAAGGCAAAACATTGCTCTATTTCAATTTGCATGATTTTGATTTTTCCTGAGGTAGAAATTTTGTCCCCAGTTATGTCTTGCTAGTCCCTGGTTTTGCCCCTTTGAGGAGTCAGTTTTATTTTCAAGATGGCTGACTCTCATTGGCCTCAAAGTTTAATATCTAGTCTGCAGTTATGAAACTAGCAAAGCCAACTGGCCCACGTGGTACTGAACTCACTCTTCTGGCTTCATTATGGCCTATTTGCTAACCAAGTGAACTAACCAGCCACTGTTAGAAATATTTCTGGCTAGAAATACAAAATGTTGAAACCACAAGAAGCCTTCTCATTATACCCTACACAAGTAAACACCCATCTACAGTCTAACTTGTGCCCTATAATTTAAGAGAAAAGTGAATAACTTATACTGAAAAAAAGAGCAGTTAACAGAAGAGTAAAGTGAAAATTTGTTTTATTTTCTTGGTTTGGGAAGCACCAAACTTGTGAATCATGATGTTTCAGCCCTAAACCTTTGAGTCTTACTGGCTCTTTCCTATGTGTTTAAGATTCTTATCTTGCTAGGTTTTCTCTGTACATAGCGCGGAAATAATTTGGATAGTAAACCTTGCAACAAAGAGATCATGTGCAGTTTCCTTTTTACAACTCTGCACAATAGCTACTCTCTAATGATTCTATTTGGCCATAGGTGTCTTCCTTTGATATACACAGGGAATTGGTTCTAGGCCAAGCAAGGACCCCAAAATCTAAAGATGTTCAGGTCTCTTATACCAAGTGGTATAGTATTTGCATAGAACCTACACATATCCTGCTATGTACTTTAAATTATTTCTAGATTGCTTATAATGTGCCTGTCTCTCCATGCTTGATTAAAGCAACAGATGTGAGACCTATAAATGCAGAGAGCCAAGTGTGTTTATGAAGATGGCAGTCATGTATGGGGAAGAGGGGGCAGAACTGGGGATTGTGATATGTTTAATAGGAAAAAAAAAATAGGAAAAAAATACTGATAATAAAGGAAAGCTTGCAAGATGCCTGTAAAATTTTTGACTGAAAAACCTCAAGATGTCTTCGTATGATGAAACCATGCTCTGGCCTGGCTATGAAAGGAATAGTGAACTATAGCTTCCCTAGGGATATAAAGAGATCAAAATTGAAAGGGTAACGCCCTGACACAAACGTCTGAAAACAGCAGACTCCCTGTTTTCCTGTGTTCTGCTGACCAGATTTCTTCATTAACCATCTCCCAAGCTCGCCAATATCAATAGTGGCTCATAATATTGACCTGGGGGCACAGCAAGATCTTGAAGTGCCCTCTGACTCATCAAAGAAATATTAAATTAAATGTATTTTGCAGAGGTCTAATTCTTTTAAAATTGGTGATCCATGTGTGGTATATATGATAATTCCCTATTAATTCAATATTTGATTCAACCAGAGCAATATTTGAGTAATCCATTTCCCAACAAGAGTGAAGAGTTGATGTTCATTTTAAAAATATTGAGCCTGCGTCCATCGCATGTCTCTTTGTGATACAGTGCTTCAGGAATTTACATAAGCACAGCGGAATAGCCATTGTTCCCTTGCTCTGGGATAAAAAGTTCATTTTTTAAAACCTCAAATTTCGATTTGTCAAAGTCCATTTGCCAGTCCTTTCAGAATTTCAGCCAAATTGTAAATTGCAGAACTGCTGGCATCATTTGCATACATAATCACGTTAGAGTGATGCTCCAATCGAGACACATCATTTACGGGAAGAGCGAACAATAGCAACCGGCCTCCAATTCTTGAGATACTCAGAGTAATTTATTACAAGGCTGATGTTTTCTTTCTCATTTCCACAAAATGATCTCTTTTAGAATGATAAGCAGGAAGGACTGATGGCCTGTGTTTATTATCTTTACTCCTTTACTAATCTTGAATTCAAAGCCAGTGTGATCACACACACACACACACACACACACACACACACACACACGCACACCACGCACCTGGTAATTTCCATCCCAATAATATCGTAAGAGTTTAGTGAAGCATCTTCTTTGAACAACTGCCCTGTGTCAAATGAATTTGATCTCTGGATCTAGTTATTGGGTATACTTCTCTGTACATTGACAATTTGCCAGTTGCTCACTTCCTATTTCTAATCGGTCTTGCAGATCCTTTACCATCCGACTAAATCATTTTACTGGCCTATCATCCTCCTTTACCTGACAGAGAGCAAAAGTAAATACAATCAGTCCTGTGTTGTACCATCAGAAATTTATGATGACCCCAGGCAAGTAGCTTTCTGCAAGACTAATTTATGTATAGTCACATCTGTCACTGGGCACTTGGACATGTCCTAGGCGTTTTTATTAGTTATTCCTGGTAACAACCCTGTGAGATTACCCTTGCTCCCGAGGCTTCTTAAATTGCATTATATACGTGCATTGGGGCTTCATCCCTCAAGGATGGCCCAGTAGACCATAGATCAAAGTCACCTGCAGTGTGAGGATGTAGACTCTTTGCTAGGTCCAGATTTGTTATTCTCCTTCTTCATGTCTTCCTTCATGATAAACACAGCAGTTCAGTGAAGAAATCACTTTCTTGGAGTCATAAAACAATTAAGTAGACTACCCTTGAAGTTAATGGTTAACACAAACTCACAGGAAGCTGGATTCAAATCTTGATTTGGCTACTTTCTAATCATCTGGCATTGGGCACGTTGGTGTTGCTGCTGACTTTCTTTTCTAACACTGTCGATCTCTCTCTCTCTCTCTCTTTCTTTTTTTTTTTTTTTTTTTTTTTTGTTTGTGTCTTTTGAGACCGGGTCCTCCCCTGTAGCCACCCGACTGTCCTGCGAACTCCATCTTTGTAGACCAGGCGGCCTTGAACTCACAAAGATCTGCTGCCTCTCTCTTTCTTTTGAAGTAAGGCTTGTTGTATAGCTATCAAAGGCTGACTTCAGACTGGTATTCCTCCTACCTCAGCCTCCAAGTTCATGGTACCATATTCACCTATCAACAATCTTCAAAATGAAAAAAAAAAAAAAAAAAAAAAAAAAAAAAACATGGGGCTGGGAGATAGCTCAGCTGGTAAAGCACCTGCCATGTAAGCAGGAGGACTTGAGTTTAGATCCCCACCACCCACGTAAACTGCTAGGTATCAAGGCATACACCTGTAGCCCCAGCGCCGGGATGGCTGAGAGATCCCTGAGGATTTCAGCCAGTAAGCCTAGCTGATCCACGAGCTCCAGGCTAAGTGAGCAACCTCTCCCAAAATAAGCTGGAGGGTAATAGAGGAAGATACCTGACAGTGACCTCCAGCCTGCACATGGATGACCACACCAGTACATATGCAACATACATGAATATGTACGTTTATGCACAAACAAAAGTTAATCCATGAGTGAAAGAAAAAAAAAAAAAGGTGTGACCTCTTGTGTTATTGTGAAGACCGAACGAGTAATGTATCTTCAATTAATTGTTTCCTAGACTAAATTATTTTCACTTTGCTAAGTTTAATCTGTACAAAAATCTACAAGGTAAAGGATGGAGCTGGGGGCTCCCAGTAGGAGTGCAGAGCTCCCCAGGCATGGTCTGCACCCTTCTCTGGAAATGGCAGCCACTCTGAGCAGGTGACCAGGCAGCAGAGTAAACGAGCCCAATAGTCCATTTTGCTTGTCTAAAACCTGCTGGGGTTTACTTAAAATGTCTTGAAGTTCAGACATTTTATAACTCTTTTTGAGTTATAAAAGCACAAGTTAATGGAATTTAAAAATACTTTTGAGGTATTTTTGAGACAGGGTCTCCCTATAGCCTCCAGCTCCCCTGAAACTCACCAAGCTGGCCTAAGTCTCACAAAGATCCACCTGCCTTTGCCTTCTGTGACTAAAGGCAGGTCCCACTATGCCCAGGCAAAATCCTTTTTTTTTTATCTCACATACTCTTGTGTGGGCAGACAGCAATTGACAAAGCTTTCTGCCAACAGTTAGAACAAATTCATATCTTTGCAGCTTCCAATGCAGAAGCCTGAAAAACCAGGCCCAACTTTTCTCACCTGAGTTACTGGTACACAATGGTCATCACCTGATGGAAGTCATGCCTGGGTTCCACTGAGCATTAATAAATATATTTCCAACATCAATGTTATCTAAAAACAGCTGTGTTATTATATTGTAGAATCCCTTAAAAAATAAACAAATAAAAGAGGGGGAAAAAAAGAAGAAAACTTTTAGAAAAAAATAAAAAAATAAATGTATTTTCTTTTACTTTCATTCTGATTCATTTATTTTTATTGTATGTGTATTAGTGGTTTTTTTCCTGCATGCATGTAGGAGGCCAGAAAAAGATATTGAGCCCCTGGAACTGAACTTATAGATGGTTGTTAGCCACCATATGGCTGGGCACTGAATATGGACCCTCTGCAAGTGCAGCCAGTATGCTAACTTCTTAACCATCTTTCCAGCTCCAGCAAATGGATCATAGATAGATAGATAGATAGATAGATAGATAGATAGATAGATAGATAGACTTTTCTACAACAGTGCACATCCTCTAGTGAGTTTATTGAGTATTATTGCTATGTTCTCTTTCCTGTACCTATCTCACCCCATCAGTTAGGCATGATGGATCAGGTGATTTTTAATATCCAAAGCTAGTAAGGTTCTCCTGTCAGTTCAAGACTAGTAGAATGGCTTTCACATTTCTCTGGTTTCATGATACCATATGAATTCCCATTGATCTTTATAGGACAGAAGCAAGTATACACACTATAAACAGGCATTTTTTTTTTTTTAGAACTTGAAGGTTTAAGAAAAGCAACTTGAATCTTCACCTCATAGAGCTTGCATTCTTTTGAAAGAGAGAAGTGGGGCCATGCTGTCATGCAAATCTAATTGTGAGGTTTTTATTTTAAGCATGTGTATGTGTGAGAGGACTAGATGGGTCATGAAATTTTCCAGAGGAAGCAACATGAAAGGGGAGCCTTCCTTCCTTCCTTCTTTCCCTCCTTCCTTCCTTTTTTCTTCCTTCCTTCCCCATAACCAAGTGTCTACCACCCTCTATCTGGTGAGCACCAGGTGCTACACAGTAAGAATGCAAAGCTGGCTTTTGCATTACCTCGGCCTTCAAAGGAGGTTCAGGCATATGGAAGGGATCCCTGAGGAGATTTCTGGTGCTGTGCATCAGGTTGGAAGCTGAAGAAGTAGTTCAGGAGGCTCAAGGAGGTTCTTCTACATTGGAATGGAAGGTCAGGAAAAGCCTATGGAGAGAAGCAACTAGAAAAATAAGAAAGATCAAGAAGAGGATAGAAGATAGGAAAGAAAAGGAAAATATAGAAAAGAAATAGGAAAAACACTGAGATGTCAAGGCGTGGAGGCAAAAAGTGGGGATGGGCAGATGACATCCCATGTAGTTCAGAGCATGTTAGAGGGCTAAGGATGAAAGCACAGGAAAGGTGGTTGGGCAGGATGCTAAGGACTTTGATGGGGGTAAAGGAGGTGGTCATGGGGCTGGAGAGATGGCCTAGCGGTTAAGAGCACCAACCGCTCTTACAGAGGACCCGGGTTCGATCCCCAGCACCCACATGACGGCTGAGAGCCGTCTGAAACTCCAATTCCAGGAGAACTCCAGTTCCAGGGGAATCCGACACCCTCTTCTGATCTCCGCGGCATTGCACGACACGGGTGCACAAACCTGCATGCAGATAGTACACTAAACACATAAGAACATAAAATCTTCAGAAAGAAAAAAAAAAAAAAAAAGGAGGTGGTCATTCCAGACAGAAGAACCAGCATCATCAAAGACTCAGAGATGTGCAAAGTGCAGGAAAATGAAAGCAGATCAACAAGCAGTCTAGTGTGGCGGGGACAGAGGGGAGTGGAGAGCAGCGTCTGCACAGGTAAAATGGGGCCAAAGTCCATCTTCCTGCTGTGGAATTCCTGTCGGGTCCCCCCATGCCACCTGGCTGGCCCAGTTCTCATGGTGACAATACAGTCATTCTAACTCCCACGCATCTCCCCCACAGTAGCAAGGAGTTTACAACTTTGATTTTGACTCTGGGCCAAACTGGCCTTATGGCTAGGCTGCCTCAGTAAGAGAAAGCCTTTGAGCCACTTGCCCTCAGTGATGTACGAGTTCTCCTCTCATCGTCAGATCTCTCTGCCAAGTGGCTTTGGGCTTCATGTTTTGACCAACAGTTAACATCAGAAGAAGATGGTTAGGAAATAAATACCTAAGAGATAGTTGGTTCAAAAAGGAACACATTCTTTTAGCAGAATTCATTCTAGAAGATTCTAAGGCTAAGAAATGCTGGGTCCAGCCCAGATTCGGACCACAACTATGAATTCTAACAAGGTTCGTATTCTTCTTACACATCATCTAAGGTGAAGATGGTGGTTGGTATTTGGCTCCAGAGTGAACAAAGTCAGCTGGGGTCTTTGCATTTAAATGCCTTTTTGTAGAAGGTGCTTTCGAGAGGCGTAGAAAAAGGATCATCCTGTGGATTTATGTTCTTGGCGTTCTCTGGGAATTTTGTCAATCTTTAGAGAACAGTCATCATTTTCAAATTGCATTAAGCTCCTTAGAAATACTGGCACGCCCTCAGTGTCTTTCATTTTATAATATATAGTACACATTAATAATAATTGACCAGAATTCCTTCTCATAAGTTTATTCAAATACATTCCTACTGTACAGGCAGCTCTCTTTTTGGTCTTAGATTTCTGTTATTTAACATTCCCTGAAATATAACAAAAGTGGTAGCTCTTCCTCTCCATGATTATTGTTAAGGATTTTTTAAAACATCCTTTACTTGCTCCACCCAGCCCAGGCTGGTGGGCTCTGTAACTCCAAAACTGCTCTTTTATACCTTTAGTTGGCAAATGATTCTTTGCTTGGGTACTTTCTCTGATTTCAATAAATTAAATGAAATTTTTCTCACATGCTTCCAAAACACACTGGAAGCTGAAGAAATCTTTGTTCTTCTGTGAATTAGCTACATTCATTGTTTTGGAACCATCTAGAATGGTTTTCAGGTCATAGAGTTAGGTAAGCTACATGATACTGTGTAAACAGCCCAACATTCAATAAGTTTTATTTCCAGACACTAGCTTCCTCACAAGAACACTGTAAGACACACTTACTTCTTCAAGGGATCCTTTATTTAATATCATTTAGCAGAAGAAACAAGGAGAGAATTCAACCCTATCTTTGGATGAGAAAAAATCACATTATTTTCCCTCTGATTATTTCATAATTAAATTGTTTCAGGTTTATCAACCACATTCTCACCATAGTTGTAAATTAAATGAAAATTCATGAAGGGATTTTTTTTATAGATACAACAGAAAGTATTCCATAGAAATACACAACAGAATAGCTGAACGCATTTATTTTAATTAAATATATTCTTCAACATATATAAATATGTAAAGGGTACATGTTTATAGAATGTCTTTTGATGTTTACATCAGAACCTTAAGCCAAATGTAGACATCTCCCCAAAATAGTTATTGCCTTTTTATGACAAAAATATTCAAAATTCTTTTTTCAAGCTTTTCGCAGTATATAGGCCATAGTCTCTACGGATACCCCACTGCATGTTAGCACAATAGAACTCACTCCTAGCTGCTACTTCATACCCATTGATTAACTTTTCCCATCCCTCCCTGCCCCCCAATGTAAAAAATGAAAACAAGTGGGGCTGGAGAGATGGATTAGCAATTAAGAGCACCTCCTGCTCTTCTAGATGGCCCAGAGTCAGTTCTTAGCACCCATATAATGGCTAACATCTGTTCTTAACTCCAGTTTCAGGGGATCTAACATCCTCTTCTGGCCTTCCAAACCACCGGGCTTATACATGGTGAACTTACATACATGCAGACAAAACCCTCATACACATAAAATAAAAATAAAATTGTTTTGTGAAATGAACACCAGCTAGGTGTGGTGTTATGCACCTGTAAGCCCACCCCTTGGGAGGCTGAGGCAGGATTGAGAGTTCAAGGCTAGCCTAGGTTACATAGTGAGATTTTATCTCAAAAAGAAATACATTAGCTATCAACTTTTTAAAAGTGAAAAAAATAAAATCTAGATATGAGACTTTATAAATCTATCAAGTTAACTTGATTTTTTTCCTGCGAATTAAAATGATATACTTCCTTAAAAACATAATTACTTTTCAGTTTATTTCCATCTTTTGCACACTGATATGTTTTACCCAAATAAGAGCTGTTCCAGGAGACACATCATTTTATTCTATTTTCTCCATCATAATAACATATTCTTTCCCTTTTGTTCATGTGGAACTTTGATTACAAAGGCAAACACATAGTTCATAAATTGACAAGAAGTGGTGATTAATTTCCTGAAAGATCATAATAAACCCAGCTTTATCAGCAATAGGCTGATCTCATGGGCTGCTGCCTTCCTCCCTTCCTTTCTTCCTCCATCTGTTCTTTCCCTCCCTCCTTCCCGCTTTTCCCTTTTTCCTTCCTTGTACGGTCGCCCTAAAAAGTATTCTTGACTCTCACTGAAACATAGCATCCCACAGCACTAAGAATGAGACAAGCCATCCTAAAGTCAGCCCCATTCGGCCTCCCCTTGTAGCCTCTGCGATCCTGTGACGTTCCCTCACCCACCATGGCCTCCGTGAGGTACTTGTTGGAACAAGGAGATTCGTCAGTTTTTCATCATTCCAGAAAAGAAAGTAGTCGGCGTTCTCTCTCTAGTGGACTCAGTGATCTTACCTTGAGGTGTTAAGAATTGCTAAGGGCTGTAGGACCTGTGTAAATTACAGCCATGCAGAGAGGCGTTGAAAAATCAATAAGTAATGAAATAGTACTGGAGTGGAGTAGCCAAGAGAGCAATGGGTGGGAAACTCCCAAGGATGCAGTTTCATTTTGTCAAAAGGTAAAAGAAGATGTTCCAATGTATTTCTATAAAACGGGCTTCCTAGGAAATAAGAAGCTCTGGGCATAAATGTCAGTAGAGTTACTCCCGTGTGCCACAGGAGCACAGTGGGTTATGGACATTTCGGTACTCAGTTTTACTTTAAACATTTAGGCATTTGTAGTCTAATGCCAAAATAAACATGGTATTATTCTTTAGCACTTTAAGTGTCTGTCCCTTAGGTGGGCTTTTGGTACCCACCAAAGACACAAGTATACCACATTTCCTCCAACCATATTGCCTCCACAAAAGATTTTCATCTTTTCTTTTTCTTTTTTTTTTTTTCTTTTTTTTTTTTTTTCTTTTTGAGACAGGGTCTCCCTGCAGTCCCAGCTGGCCTAGAGCTCTACTATGTAGACCAGGAGGGCCTTGAACTCACAGAGATCCGCCTGCCTCCACCTCCTGAGTGCTAGGATTAGAGGCGTGCGCCACCACTCCCGGCTTCATCTTTTCTAATCATAGATTAGCAATGATCCCCAAGGATGTAGATGAACCTGGACCTCAGTTCTCATGGGCTCCTACCTATCTGTGGATGACTTCACACATGTGCAGCCTAGCACCTGAAACTCCATCACCAAGCCCACTAGTCAAAAAAAGGACTTTACTGAAATTGGAGCATTCTTTTAAACAGCAGTCTTTGAGTGAATATTTCATCTGATGATTTCTTTTTTTGGGGGGGGAGTCTTTTTAAGACATGGTCTCCCTGTGGCCCCAGCTGTCCTGGAACTCACTCTGTAGACCAGGCTGGTCTTAAACTCACAGAGATCCACCTGCCTCTACCTCCCAAGTGTTGGGATAAAGGCATGCACCACCACACCCAGCAATTTCTTTTTAATTATTATTTTATACCCAATCTAGGCTTTCAATGTTTGTGATTTGTACTAATAGCAGAACTGATTTTTTTGTGTGTCTTTTTGAGACAGGGTCTCACTCCAGTTCCAGCTGTCCTGGAACTCTCTATGTAGACCAGGCTGGCCTTGAACTCACAGGGATCCACCTGACTCTGCCTCCCAAGTGCTAGGATTAAAGGCATGTTCCACCACACCCAGCTCAGAACTGATTTTTATTAGAATTAAAAAAAAGAGCAGATTGTAACATATTTGACCATAACAAATAATTAGATGGAGGAGAAAGAAATCCAACTGAGTGGACTATGGACCACCTGCTTCTGAGCAGCCTCCTCCCTTGATTCCCTTTTCCAGCAGTGATAGATGCCCTCTCCTCCTCACAGGGCTGTTTGGAATATAAGGGAAGTTTCTCTAAGGAAGATGGACCACCAACTGAGGTCTGGACCAAATACCAAAAGAGGTCAGCTCAGAGCTCACAAAAATGATGGAATTGCTTCTGCCTGTTCCATCCCTTTACATAGGCAATATATAACCCTATATAATTTCTATATGCTTATATACATTTATACTATATGTATATCATATCCATGTACAGATGTACCGTCCTGCCTTTATTTTTCAATAGACATAAGAAGGCTCAAACATGTCCCCAAACTCTCTTTTGGGTCAGCTGGTGTCTCTCCACATACTGAAGTTAATTTTTTTTTTAAAAAGAGACCTGTATGGAAGGAAGAAAATAGTCATTTACTTGCGTAATGAATGTCTCATAGTCTTCACGATATTGTGACTTAAGTCTTAAGACACCAAATAAAGTTCCCTGCTTATCTGTTTCCCCTTTCCTGACACCCAAGTACATTTGGAACAGTGACAATAAGAATGTTTTATACCTGATAAAACAGGCCAATCACCATAAACCAAAGAGCGCTGGGATTGGAACCAACTGGCAGCCCATTCACACCATGTCACATATGTTTCCCAATAGTTAATGAACTAGCTTTCATTATTCTTAACTCCAAGTCTATGCCTGTGTTGTGTAACATTGGAAATGAAGGCATGTGTCACATTAAACAGCAGGCTCTGTGGTTCAAATCTCTCAAATAACACGTTTTTCCCAACTACTCAGTTCTGTAACAGGGCAGTGGTTTGGGTGACTGGGATTAGCTGATTCACTTCCTTCCATGCACGTGTCTAATCCTATCGCTTTTGTTCCTTTCATTGTGTTCATCATATGTACAATGTCCAGACAAGAATATCAAGATGGAAAAATCCAGCAGACAGTAGACTGGGAACTCACACCAGTCAGCATGCCCAGTCTACTTGCTTGTCCTCTACTTTTTGCTAGCCATGGATAGAGCAATACCCACCTCCTCCAACAATTCATCTGTTGATGCCATTATCTATTGTTTATGACATTGCAACCACAGTAATGAATTGATATGTCTTGATCTTTGAAGTACTTAGACAGGAGGCCACACATTATAAGAGAAAAACAATGTCAAGACTCACTTCTATCCGGCAGGGGCTGGGAATGGATACTACGCAGGAAAAATACATTAAAGTTGAAAAGAGTTTTGTTTAACATGATGGTTTAAAAGACATAAACAATTATGATGGGCAATAACTCCTTCAATCAGAAGATCATGAGGAGACCCCATTTAGACCAGGGTGCTGGTGTGCTTCCAAGTCATGCTACCACCACAAAACACTAGGGGGCACCATATTAATACCAGTGTCCTCCATCCAGTGCCCTCCAGAAAGCCCTCCATCATCCAGGCCTTGGCTTTCAGTTTATTCAAGGCAGTTGCTCAGGACCTATTGGTTCATGACATGTGGCTATTTGCCGAGTGTAAGCTAAACTAACAGGACAGAGTCCTCTCTAAACTTCTTCCTAGGGACCACATTTTAAGGGCCATCCTCATATTGGGCTAGATGTCATTTCTGCATGCTGGATACAATCTAGAATATATTCATTCAAAAGCTCCATGCTGTTCCAGTCCAAATCAACTATTGACACCCCCTTCAATCAGATCAGAATAACATAACTTTTCTTGCCAGGGTTGACAGTCCTGTGGACTATTGATTACAAAATGAGAGCCTCTTCCTTTCCTTCTCAACTCAGAATTCTCAATCCCCAAGTCAAAAATATTTCCCCAAGAAACTTTAGCAGCTGTCTAGCATCTACCAACATATGATCACCAGACACTGTCACATTTCCTAGAGGCATGGGAGACTGTGGATCCACCAGGGCCTCTAGCCCCACAAGGATATGATTCTGCTTACTCCTAGTCCACTCTTAAGGAGGGTCCTCCCTATGCCCACACCCCACTCCAAGCCAGAACTCTAGTTATTGCACTTAGGGTAGAGCATCTATGGCCCAGCCTAAAATCAGATGAAGAAAGATCTGTGAACAGCATTTAAACCACCAAAAAACGTATTTTAAGGGAAGCAGAAGACAATCGATAACTATGATCATAGCCAAGAAATATGCTTCTAAGTAAAAAATTAATTTCAAAGCCTGTGGTATTGTACATGTTCTCCTTGTCACATTTCGTTGATTAGTATATAGTATGTAAGAAGCAATGAGGGAGGCATAAAGTTAGGAAGGTACAAAGAGAGCAACTAGGAAGCACACGCTCGCTTCCCTTTCCTTGCCATTTGCGTGAGCTCCCTTACCCAACGTGCCCTTCCTTCACCCACAGCTTTCCTCCCCACTGAGGACATGGTCTCTTGTTGCCTGCCATCCATCTAAAAGCTCCAGACTCTTCCTCATACCCGTGTTCTTCCTCTCTCTAGACCCTTTACTTGGCCACAAATGCAAAGAAACAAAACTGGGCTGAAGTGATGGCTCAGTAAAGTGCTTGCCACCTGAGTCAACTTCTAGAACCCACGGGAAAACAGCTGGGTGTGGGGGTACATGCTTGTGTTCCCAGCACTGGAGAGGTGGACACAGGCAGATCCCTGGGACTCTGTGGCCAGTAGTCTAGCCTAATGGGACAGAAAGAGACCATACCTGAATAAATAAAGTAGATAACACCTGGGACTGTCCTCTGGTCTTCACGATATATGAATATATACTCACCCTTGCACATATATGCATCTGTGTACATATGAACATGCACAGAAACAAAGAGAGGGGAGAGAGAAAGAGAGAGAGAGAGAGAGAGAGAGAGAGAGAGAGAGAGAGAGAGAGAAACTGGAATAGATTATGTAGATTTATATTCTCTGAACTTAAGCAAAGGTCAGAAGAGAGTGTAGGATTTCCCTGGAACTGGAGTTAAAAAGGGATTCTTAGCCACCATGTGGGTGCTGGGAATCGAACCTGGGTCCTCTGCAAGAGCAGTTGGTGCTCTTAACCACTGAGCCATCTCTCCAGCCCCAGAACTTAAATTTTAAAACCAGTATTTCTTTCCCTAAGACAACAGTAGCATTGCCTTGATGCCTGTCTACCAGTTCCAGCCAGTTATTTTGTCCCCTGAGAGCCATCAGTCATTGACAGAAAATGCAAAAGGGCCCCCCCCTTCTTCATCTTCTAAACCACTTCTAGGATTTAGAAAAAAAGTGATTTCATATATTTCTATAGAGCAGATTAATATTGCAAAGCCAATGGTATATAAGTTGGGAGATAAATTTAAAAACTTTCAAAAGGCAGTATCTGTTAAGTAGATATAGCAGAAGCCTTGAAATATGCTCCTGTTAGCCTGAAAATTAAATTCTTATAGGCCCAGCCCTTAATTCCTACCAAGTTGATATGAAGTCATCCAGGATATAATCATATAGAAGGGTATCTTGGCTATTATTTATTTCTAAAATTAAGATTGTGCAGATCCCACCCTGTAAACACTAATTAAGAGCAATCTTCATAGGACTTGAAATGAGGAAACTTTCACTATTAACTAGGGTTCATGACTTGGCTCTTTAGAATTGGGACTTCTCTAAGTGACCCTTGGCTATTTGTAACTGCCATGGGAAGTGAGGTAAAGAGAGTTTCTCCTAGGTTTTTGCAGAGCATTAGGGACTGGGTACTGACAAAAGTTAATTATGGGACTGACTCAGGGGGTAAAGGCACTTGCCACCAAGCCTGATGACCTAAGTTCAATCACCAGGACCTACATGGTATAACCTACTGCCAAAAGTTGTCCTCTGACTTCCATACACTTAAACACACACATGCACACAGATGAACACATAGGCACACAAATTAATAAATTAAAATGTAACAATTTTTTAATTAATTGCAGTGGCATGCACCAAGGTACACTACTCCTGAAAAATATTAAGAATGCAGCCTAGGGGCAGTGAGATGTCTCGGCAGGTAAAAATGATTGCTGCCACGTCTAATGACCCGAGTTCAATACTTTGAACCCACATATGGGAGAACAAGGCCTGAAAGTTGTCCTCCGAAGTCCATATCCACACCATGGCAGGCACTTCATACATACAGACACACACTCACATGCAACCACAGTACATTTAATTTGACCACATTTTAAGTCTAACTTAGCTTCAGTTGGGTCACACATGTTCTTTCCATTGCAGGCCTCCAGTTGGTAAGAATCATAAGATTTTTCAGATTAAATACTTATAACCTCATAAATTAGAAGAAAACAAAAGTTTCTTCTCAATGATGATAGGAATGAGCTGAAAATAGTTGTGAAATTTGGGGATCTATGTTAACTTTTCTACTAAAAGTCCATAATATTTTATCATTTTTTTCCAACAAGACACAGTCCCTAGAAGATTAAGAACCTGCTAGATGGACAAGGAAATTGACGCAGTGAGGTTTATCACAGCTGCATCAAAAGCAGCTTAAAAAGCCTTTCTTGCTGAATGCATGAGAAAAATAAATTATTATTATAATTAATGATAATGATACTCTTAACTCCTATTGAGTGTTTGCCATATACCATGGCATTATTCTTTTTACTTTGTTTTTAATTACATTTATTTATTGGTGTGTATGAGAGTGGGGTGCATATGCCACAGCGCAGGGGTGGAAGTCAGAGAACAACTTGACAGAGTAAGCTCTCTCCTTCCACCATGTGGTTCCTGGGAATTAGAGCTTAGGTTGTCAGGCTTAGAAAGAAGCACTTTTACCAACTGAGCCATCTCACCAGCCGCAGGGCACTGTTCTAAGCACATGATATGTATTCCCTGAAGCCTCACTGGATCAGGAGTCTTACTATCCGCACTGTGCAGGTGAGGAGGGTTGACTAGAGAGCCAGCACTTTCCCAAGGGCACAGGTGGCCATGTAGCAGAGTGAGGATGGGACACAGATCATGGGTTGAACCAATAGCTTCCTGGCTCTGCTCTATTCTCTCTGGAACCTTCTAGAACAAGGCAGAAGAAGAGAGTCTAAGGAAGTATGACCACTGAAGTGCTCCACCCCATCCTCACTCCCAGCATGTTAGCAATTTCGGGGAACACTAAAGAAACACCAAGACATTCCATGGAGCACACAGATTAGGAGACAGGCACAGAGATGGTGACTGTGTGAATGTTGTGGTTTGGCTGTGGTTTGGGTGCTCCTCCGCATCGCCCAGAGTCCATTGAGGCTACAAACTTGATCCCTAGGATGGTGCTACGGGAGGCGATGTCCTCTTCAAGAGGTAAGGTCCAGTGGACACTTGCAGCAATTCTCCTGCCGTCCCTGCTGGTTCTTGAAAGAACACTATTACAAAAAGAACCGGTCTTGCCCCTCTGTCTTCTTTCTCCTAAGATCCCCCTTGCTGCCAACACTTACTCCTACCATAACATTCTGCCTGCTTCCATCTTCACTAGAAGCCAAAGCAATGGGGCTGCCTGATCTTGGTCTTTGAACCTCCAAAACTGTAAGCTTCCTAAACCTTTTCTTCATAAATAGATAGTCTGTGTCCAGTGTTTCATCAGTAACACACAGTGGGCATTATAGGAGCAGATTACAGCAACAGCGTGTAGCACCCAGGACTCCCTGGGCTCCTAGGGCAATTCTACCTCCACGTTCATCCATATCTCTTGGCATTAAAGAAGGAAAAGTGGGTTAAAAGTGTAGCTCCGTTTACAGAGTACTTGGTTGGCATGCTCGAAACCCTTGGTTTGATTTCTCAGCGCTGTATAAACCCATCACTCTGGAGTTGGAGGCAGGAGGAACAGAGTTCAAGGTCATCCCCGGCTAAATAGTGAGTTCAAAGGCCAATATGGACTACATGAGACCTGAAAGGGTGGAGAGAGAGAATCTTCTATTGTATCTTTTCCCGTGCTGGGAGGGGGCATCTTTTTATTTATATGTCATAAGCACCACCCTGAACAAAAGCAGTTTCCGTCTATTATCTTATTTAATCTTCAGAACCACCCAACAAGCCAGCCATTACAATTTCAGAGACAAGAAAATGAAAGTTAACAGCACAGTTGATAAGTTACAGTCTTGAGACTTAGATGTAGTCAGATCTCGTCTTGGCCACTGGGTCACACAACAGTCCAAAGAGAGAAGAGAAACCAGAGGATAGGGGGGTGCGGAGAAAGAGGAGGAGGAGGAAGAGGAGGAGGAGGTGAACAGCCTGGTTGATGAGCACGCGTTTTACCTTCTCTGAGAAGGGTGCAAACAGAAATCTGCTGTTTACAGCACCAGTACATGGGGATAAAATTAAGTAGGACAATTACAAGTGATTAGTCGCTAAAGCGATGCTCTGTGAGTGTCTTCCAAATAGGGTCAGCTCTCACTCTTTGGTACAGAGGAGCTAGTCATCAAAGATATTTTTTCTAGGTCTGCATTTTCCATGATTAACTCTTTTCAAGGAGCCAAACCACTAGAGCTCGTTAGAAACAATGACCCCATTTCTCAGGAAGTACTGAGTCAAGTGGTCCCAAGGAAATTCCTTTGGCACCTAGTGATTGTGAAATGAACACCCAAGTGGCTGGTAGTGGGTCAGTCTCCTCTGCCCGGCCCTTGAGAATGGAGCAGGCATCCAATCTTCTCTGTCCTGAAATCTCAGGAAGCCCAGGTCCACTGTTGGTTTAGATTTCAGGATCTCTGAATATATCATTTCAGTCACTTTTGCTCATTTTAAATCATTCCAACCTCCAAAAAGAAACAACCTGAATCAGTTCAGAGGGGCTGCAGGGCCTGCGAGGGGTGGGTGGAATAAAGTGTTTGAGAGCCTATCAAGGGAATCTGAGCCCCTGGGGAAGGAGAAGCCTAGAGCTGGACAGAAGGTACCAAGAGTGGCTCGCATGCCAGAGGAGTGGGCCCGTGCCAGGGCGGAAGGCCCCCTCTCACCAGCTCCCCTGAGAACTAGGCGACACCCTGGACGAAGGCATTCAGCAGTTTTGCTTGGACCCCGTGTCGTGGACAGCCAGCCAGTGAGTCTGAGCCTCTGCCAAGAACACCTGCAGAGGGGAGCCCTGGTGCGATGGGTGGGTAAGATGCTTCCTTGCTGAGCCTTCCTTGGGTTTCCAGCCTTGTGTCGGCTAAAGAGTGTTTTTTCCAGTTCAAGGAGGCCTGGCCACAACCGCTGATGAAAGTCAGACAGGTCAGCTGCCTGCTCTCTTTACTGCCTTTCAAATCTGCTATGAAACTCAGGGAAACCCCATGCAGTTACCTGACCCTAGACCCCAGAGAATTTGGGGTTCTCCCGTAGCAAAAATATACAGCTCCAGGGTTACCTCTGAAGAAGCCATGGGTGGGAAGGAATCTAAGGAAGATCAGACTAATGATCACCGAGGAGGAAGAAGAAAAGAGAAGCAAGGGGGGACGCAAGCAGGGGGAGAAGACTCAAAGGGGGATAGTTTCCTTATTTTTCTTTCTCTGCTTCATTTCCTTCTTTGGAGAGCAACTGTTACGTCAAAGCTTCCTCCAAACCGCTCCATGAGGGGGTTTTGTTGTGGGGTTGATACACTCCCGGGACTCATTGGGATGGCAGGATAAAAATTAATTAGAGGCTGTTTGGAGGGGGCTTTGCAAGACAGCCTGAGGCTACGCTTCAGTCTGGTTGTTAGAAGCCGATATTATCAACACCACCCCTACCCAGTGAACAGACCTGTGCAGGGGCGGCCGAGGGGGAGCCGCAGAACCTTCAACATAGACATCAGAGCCCAGCAGGCCTCCCAGAGAGAGTACTTACCACGAGCCAGTGGATCTACCTGCTGACAACCTCAGAAATATGTCTTGTTTCATTTTCAGATTTTTAAGAGGGGGTTACATAGAATGGTGCAGAATCCTGATGAAACTGCCTTGGAGGGGTGTGGGGAGGGCTGCCTCTCGGGTCTCTAACTATAGGCTTCAGCCTGGGCAGAGCCATCTGCCAGCTGGGAGAAGGCAAGGCACTCTCCAGCCAGGAACTTGGCTCTGGTCTATGAGAATGGCAAGCTAAAAGTAGAGCTCCAGGAAGCTGGCTTACTCCTCCTGGCCAGCGAGCCTTCCAAATTAGACAATGTGCAAGAAAACAACAAAAAAAAAACATGTAGCCTGCTACAGTGCATTCTGTGTCTTCCCTGGCCTCCTGCTCTGTCGTTCACCTGAAGTGCCAGTGAGCTAAGAGGCCGTGAACTTTGATGGGGACAGACTCCTTCCATCTGGATAAAGTGGTTCAAAATCTGATGTCAGGGGCCAGGGAGATGGTTCCATTGGTAAACTGCCTGCCTCGCAACCATGACGACCTGAGCTAATATCTGAGTTCAGATTCCCAGTATCCATGTAAAAGATGGTTATGGCAGCATGGGTTTATAACAGTGCTGAGAAGGAGGGATAGGCAGATGCCTGGAGCTTACCGGCTAACCCAGCCTAACTGAATTGATGAGTTCCAGATTCAGCAAGAGACTCTGCCATTAAAAATAATAATAATAATAAGATGGAAAGCAATCAGGGAAGACACCTGATGTCCATGTCTAGCCTCCACA
Organism: Rhizomys pruinosus; assembly: GCA_009823505.1. Lineage (NCBI taxonomy): Eukaryota > Metazoa > Chordata > Mammalia > Rodentia > Spalacidae > Rhizomys > Rhizomys pruinosus. Next base: position 1,461,556 of record VZQC01015175.1, read on the forward strand.
CACATGCATACACACCAACATGAACACAAACACATCAGTCCCGACATGTCATGGACCACATGTTATCCTTGCTGGCTGTTTCATCCCGGACATAGAGAATAAAGTGGACAGATGCCTCAGTCCTCTTCTTACATTGTGAAAGAGCCTTCTTACTTGCAAAATATAGTTTGACTCCAGATCAGTGTCAAAATTTCAGCTAATTAAGCCTTCTAGCATCTTCTGTGATGCAAGCAATAATTAAGATCCTTGTTTTATAGATGGAAAAGCTGAGATTGTTCTCATTTCCTACCTGCAAGGGGAAAAAAGTCTATGTGTGACAGCAAAGAAAACTTGGAAACTCCTACGACCCTCCCCTCTCTCCGAACTTAGTTCCGTCTCTTTTTATTGTGGGTAATTGTTTCCTGTGTCGTGGTGGGGGTGAGGGGTGGAGAGAGCCAATGGGAGCAAGGGAACAACAGAGGAAAACACCCAGTTCCCTCCCCTCCACATGGCCATTCCCCAAATGAATTCACCAGAAGTGTAATATGAAATCCCACCAACACAGACAGCAGCCACTCCCGATGGTGTTCAAGGATGCTTTCTTTAGGGTGAATCTTGTTGCCTTGACCTCAGATTCTGATCTGGCCATGACCTTGATGCTCATCATCTCTTCCACGAAAACAAGAACACTCTTCTTGTTTTCGTGGAATAAGCCAAGCAGCCCTTGGCTTATTTCAGTGTAGGCACAAGACAGTAGCGAGCTAGCTCTCATCCCCCCACCCCTTCCCTTAGCCTTAACACTTTTCCAGGTTGGGTCAGCAGGAATCCCAGGGTTCAGAGACCACAGTACCCAGTTCTTGTCCTCAAGAAGGAAGCCCAAGACAGCCCCTTAAGACTTCCTTTGCTCTCTGGCACAAGAAAATGAAAGGAGATGTGGCAGGGTCTCCGTGAGAAACCATACTCAAGTATGGGTCAAGGAGTTAGAGCCACCCGAAGCCAAATCCCATCCACTGTGTGCTCTCACAATCAGACAATCTGCCTGAAAATCAACCTACTGCTTTATAAGGAGGCAACATATTTAGAATTATGGAAATTAAGGACAGAAAGGGCTTATTAAGTCTTCTAGAGCATTCCCTATGGCCCATGTAGGCTGGCTCCCTGTAATACACTTATTAGTGCTATGGTAACCCTCATTTTGAACATCTCAGGCAATAAACATCCAGGAAACAGAAGCCGTGGTATCTCCTCATCCCACTGAACAATGATACTATGATTAGAATTCCCCAAGCTGCCCACTGGCCCTTGGTATGAAAAGAAAGGTTTGAACTCTCCAAGGCTTAGCCTAAAAGGAACTAGAATCTTCAAGGAGATAGAGACATTAGAGAGCGTATTGCCTTCCAAGCATCCAGACACTGGCCTCTCTGTAAATAAATAGGCATAAGGGGAAAGGAGAGAAGACAGGTGTTTCAGAATTCACTTTGAAACTAGATAAGCCTTACCCTCAAGGTCCAGCATTTTCTCCTTCACCTTTCCTTCTGGGTCAGCCAGCAATCAACTAAACAGGGTTTCCAACAGAAAAATGGAGGAAATATGCTCAGCAATGCCGGGATTTTATTCTAGAACACTAGAACCAGGATTTTATTCTAGAACATTCAAGCGATCAGAAAATAATAAAGATATCTTTTCAATAAAGCAGGTTTTCTGACTTTTATCTCTGTCCCCAGCTCAAGAGGAAACAAGTCAAATCCAGTTTCAGGTGGGAAAATCTATGTGAGATTAAAGAGAAGTTATAACTAATATCACACAGAGGATAAAGGCATCACAATAGAATACAGGCAATGGGATCGCAGCAGAGTGCAGACAATAATCTTTTTTCTTTTCTGTTTTGAAATGGAGTTACTTCAGATATTCCTATTAAAAATTCCAAATCTTGGAGTTGATGAGATAGCTCAATCTGTAACTAGCTTGCTGTGTAGACATGAGGGCTTGAGTTTGATCCCTCAAATCCATGTTTGAAAAAAAAAAAAAAAAAAAGCCAGGCATGGTAGTGCATGTTTGTATTCCCAGACCTGGGAAGACAGGCATGTGGATCCCTGGGGCTCACTATCAAGATAGCCTACCCTACTTGGAAAGCTTCAAAGCAGTTAGAGACCCTATCTCAAAAAACAGGGTGGATGGCACCAGAGGAACAACACCAGAGGTAATCCTGCATGGACTCATGCACACACACACACACACACACACACACACACACACCACACAAACGCACACTCCAAACTCAGATGCTGTAAACCCAGCTTTGTTATGCTACATGTGCACGGTGACACCAAGGATCATAGAAACATCACAACTTCATCCTCGCACACAAAGAGGACAAACAATTACAGTCTAAAGAGGATTGCCTAGCCTACCTGATTTTGACTTAAAAGATGACTTCGGTTTGTTGTTGTAGTTGTTGTGAGACAGTCTTACTAAGCAGCTCAGGCTGACCTTGAACTTGAGATCCTACTACATCAGCTTCCTGAGTGCTCGGGTGACAGCTTTGAGCCAGCACACCCAGAGGAGACCTATTTTCTTTGCCAAATAGTATAAGCAAACTTGAACTTTTCAAAAGCCTGAAGTGTGACTGGCTGGCTAGCACAACACTCCCTTCTGAACCTCCTGTTCCCAGCACACACACACACACCCCATGCTTCTCTACACAGGCCTTTCCTCTTGTTCTCTAAAACATTATCTCAACCCCGTGTGGCAAGCTTTTCTCTTTTTTTTAAGTTCAATGTCAATAGCTAGTTAGGAGAGGGCATGGGGTCAGGGATTAGGACTCCAAACTGTCCTTGACGTTTCTCTGTAGGCTGAACTGCTGTTTGTATCAACCCAATAAAAAATATCCCTCTTTACTATCTGAGAAAAGATCAGAACAGGAAAATGTCAGTTTGAGAGCTGACAGGAGTCAGATAAGAATATGAACTGGAAACGAGAGCCGAAGAGTAAGAAATGCTGTCACTCTGAGAAGTTTTTCATCTAGCATTTTTAAACAAATATGTCCCTCACTGAGTGTGTATTTTTTACACACACTTGTCCATCCCTCCACATCCTTCTTGGGTGGGCTGCTTGGCCTGTGATTTGAGTTGAGTTGAGTTGATCTGATTTAATTTGATTTGAATTGTTTCTCAGGTTTTCCCACACTGTGCAAAGATCTCGAAGGGTGAATCTGGGGAGGGTCAGTCTTGTAAGCCTAAAAACTGGGAGCATTGTCACTCCGCAGAACTTTTTCTGAGCCCTGAAATAGTTTCCACTTTCCAAAGTATCTGCACATATTTTTAGAGTTAGAGAGATCACTTAAAGTCTCAGAATGGAGGTTGCATTGCCACGGATGGGAATATTTCCCAAGTCCAGAGTTTCCATTTCATACCTGAGTTATAAATAAAGGCTTGAAGATAATATAATGAATGTCTCTTGCTTTGTTATTTTTTTATTTATTTATTTTTTTGTCTTTTCAAGACAGGGTCTCCCTGTAGCCTCAGCTGGCCTGGAACTCATTCTGTAGACCAGGCTGGCCTTGAACTCACAAAGATCCTACTGCCTCTGCCTCCCGAGTGCAAGGATTAAAGGCATGCGCCACCACGCCTGGCTTGCTTTGTTTTTTTTTTTTTTTTTAATTTTATTCATTTTTTGTTCATGTATGAATGTACTGTCTGCATGTAGGTTTGTGCACCCGTGTCGTGCAATGCCGCGGAGGTCAGAAGAGGGTCTCGGATTCCCCTGGAACTGGAGTTCTCCTGGAATTGGAGTTACAGACGGTTCTTAGCCGCCATGTGGGTGCTGGGGATGGAACCTGGATCCTCTGCAAGAGCAGTCGGTGCTCTTAACCGCTAGGCTATCTCTCCAGCCCCAAGCTTGCTTTGATTTTTAAACTGAGTGTGTGTGTGTGTGTGTGTGTGTGTGTGTGTGTGTATGTTGGTGGTATTTACTCATACATGTGTGGAAGTGTGTACACCCAAAGATCCCTCTACCTTACTCCCTTGAGACAGGGTCTCTTTGAACCTGGAGCTAGGTAGCAACCAGCCTGCCCCAGTAATCCTCCTGTGCCCACCTTCATAGTGATTTGGTTGTAAGTGCACATGGCCATGCCCAGCTTTTTTACACAGGTGTTGTGGATTTGAACTCAGTCCTTCATGCTTATGAGAAAACACTCTTATCCAATGAGCCATCTCCCTTTGCCCCTAATTTTTTTAATGTGGTAACTTTAGAAACTACCTTCTTCACTGGGCATGGTGGCACACAACTTTAATCTCCAACACTTGGGAGGCAGAGCCAAGAAGATTCTTGTGAGCTCAAGGCTAAACTGGTCTACATAGTGAATTTCAGGCCAGCTGGGGATACCTGGGGACAACAAACAACAACAACAAACATACCTTCTTCATGAAAAAAAAAGGCTCAATGGGAGCTGAGTGATTTTCTAAATTGAAAAAGAAAACTTTATCTGGAAACGAGTGAACTGCTTCATTTTCCCACAAAGCATTTATTAAGTGCCTACTATATACCTAGTGCTCTACTGAGTGTTTTATATCATCTCAGACAATTCCACAATATCTCTATGAAGCAGATGGTATTAACCACATTTGGAGTCCAGGAGCATTGAGCTAAGAAAATATGGGTCTACCTGAAGACACATGGATGTGGTACAAGAAAACCAAGGAGGACACTTAATGGTAAGGCCGGACAGCCCGTGTGCATTGACATGTCCTTTCTTTACTAGTTTAGGCCTTTGTAGTAACTTATTTTGTCAAGATGCCTTAACTATTTTATTAGAGGCTAATTTTAATATCACTAAAAAGTTCAATATATCTTATGTGTCTATTTGCTAAATCTAGTAACCCCAGCCTCTGGGTCTCATGATTGTCAATCCAGAGTTTTGCTCCCTCTACACAAAAGGGATGGCTCTCTCAAGACACTCCTTCACAAAACAAACCATGCAGAGTATATGCTTTCCAGTTAGTCAAATCTTTACCACTTGTAAGCCCTGTGACCCCAGGCAAGTTTCTCAGGGTCCTTGAGCCTAAGATTGCCCGTCTGTAAAATGTGGGCAAGATTGGTTCACTGTAGAGATTAACCCCTGAGATTGTGAGTGTGCTGGATAGCTTTAGTGTCAACTTGACACACCTGGATTGAGGGAGCCTCAGTTGGGGAATTGGCTCCATTGGATTGGCCTGTGGCCACATCTGTGGAGTATTCTCTTGATGGTTGAGCAGTGTGGGAGGGCCCAGCCCACAATGAGTGGTGCCACCCTGGGCAGGTTGTTGTGTACTGTATAAGAAGGCGGGCTGGCATGAGCCAGGGAGCAAGCCAGTGGACAGCATTCCTCCATGGCCTGTGCTTCAGCTCCTGCCTCCAGGTTCCTGCCCTGAATTCCTGCCTTGTGCTCCCTGAGTGATGAACTGTGAACCAGGAGATGTAAGCTGAATAAACCCTTTCCTCCCCAAGTTAGTGTGGGTCAGAGTGTTTTGTCACAGCAATGGAAGACAAACTAGGAGAGAAATTGGTACCAGAAGAGTGGGGTATTGCTGTGACAGACCTGACCTTGGTGTTTTGGGGAAGGATTGTGGAGGCATTTGGAACTTTGGGCTGGGAAGATCATTGAATGCCTAAAGATTGTTGCTGTGGAGCTTGGAGCAGTTTTGCTGAAGGATTTGTAGAAGATGGAGGCCTGGCTTGTGAAGTTTCTAGTTTCAAAGGAGAGCAGAGATCATCAGGACTGTGTAATCTGTGGGTTCTGGTCAGCTGGGGCTGNGTATCTGCTGGACTCTTGACCGTCTGGAACTGTAAGCCAAATAAACTCTTTATTCTATACATTATTTTAGTCACAGTGTTCATTACAGCAACAGCAAATTAACTAATACAGGAGGTGTCCTCCCATTTAGCGCAGCTATACCACTCCTATGCATATATTCGAAGAAGACTGTATATCCTACAACAGAGGAATTTGCTTTGTCTTGTTCATTCCTGATCTACTCAAAACAGCTAGGCAATTGAATCAGGCTAAATGTCCATCGACTGATGAATTAATAATGAAACTGTTGTATATATGCACAATAGAATATTATAAGTACCATTAGCAAACTATTGCAAAGGTAGAGCTCCCATAATGAATTTTATTCAGTGGAAAGAAAAACAAGTTTACAAAACCCACCTCCGAGCCCAATGTCTAGACGCCGCCCCGAGCGCACAAGCTGCCATGGCAGACTTGGAGGACCCTGAGGAGTCCTGCCCTGTGTCCTCACACTCCAGGGGTTCGGGCACCAAGTTGGGCCGTGGCAAGACGTTCTCGCTCAAGAAGTGGAACGTGGTGGCCATGTGGAGCTGGGACGTGTAGTGCAATACCTGCGCTATCTGCAGGGTCCAAGTGATGGATGCCTGTCTTAGATGTCAAGCTGAAAACAAACAAGAGGACTGTGTTGTGGTCTGGGGAGAGTGTAACCACTCTTTCCACAACTGCTGCATGTCCCTGTGGGTGAAGCAGAACAATCGCTGCCCTCTCTGCCAGCAGGACTGGATGGTCCAGAGAATCGAATCGGCAAGTAAGAATTTGGTAGGCTGCTTTCCCTGGGCTCTGGCGTGCAGTCTCGGTCAATCTTGCTTTTCCAGCATATCAGGGAGTCTCCATTCTTCAACTAGAAAGCAACAAATGTACAGTTCTTTGGGACTCATCAAAGGCATGGTTTGGCATTCTGTCAAGTAATTCTCAGAAATTCTCTACAGTTAAGAAGATACTTTATTAAAGACATTCTCTCCTACCTCTGGTGTGTGCCGTCCACACTGCTCTCCATCTTTGACTCATCAGGAAGACCTAAATCTGCACTTAACCTCACTGTCAAATCACTGGAGCATTCTAAAACTGCAGCATACACCCTCATCTCCTTCAGCACTGTCTACTCCAAACTCCTCATCATCTTTCTCTAGGGCAGCCATGTCCTCACAGGCCTCAGAGAACTCCTATAAAGCAGTATTCTTATTCTTGGTAAGCTTATGTTGTTTATTTTAGTCAGAATAATCACGGGGAAATGTTTACTAGTATGACATTGGAATTTATTACATAGCATTTTAATAAATAGTTATTCTGCAAAAAAAAATTGCACATGAATGGGTTCAGAAATAAAAATTCTACACATTCTCTCTCATATATAGATCCTAGCCTTAAATCTTTAGATTTGTGGATTTAACCAGAAATAACTGTAGAAGTAAGGAAACTGCAGAAGGGCTGTTTGTGGGGCTGCTGACCCCAGGGTTGGACAGGCTGAAGAGGGATGTAGATGGGTTCCTCCAGTAACACTCCAGGGACCATGGCAGAGGGATCAAATCCATTTATTCTGTGCAACAAGCAGCTTACATAGGTCTGGGAAGGGCAGCCCCTACGTTCCGTGACGTCACCTCCCAGTGCCGCTTTCTAGACCTGCACACCATCACACGTCATCCCAGGTCCCGGGGCATACCCAGAAAGGGATGTGCAGACAAACAAGTCACCTCATGGCGCCAATTGCGTGCTAGCATCCTGCAGTCTGGGTGTGCTCTGTACTATAGCATTGCTTTGTATGCTAAGCAGATTGTGCCTGCACATGCATAATGTACGCCTGATCCCAGGACTGTTGTCTCACAGGCCATTGGGGTAGACTTTGCTTTAAGATAGGGGGTAACGGGCTGGAGAGATGGCCTAGCGGTTGGGAGCGCGGACCACTCTTGCAGAGGACCCGGGTTCGGTCCCCAGCACCCACATGGCGGCTGAGAACCGTCTGAAACTCCGATTCCAGGAGAACTCCAGTTCCAGGGGAATCCGACAACCTCTTCTGACCTCCGCGGCATTGCAGGACACGGGTGCACAGACTTGCATGCAGGCAACACATTCATACACATACGGAAATAAATAAAAATTAAAAAAAAAAAAAAAAAGAAACAATCAAGGAAGTGAAGAGAAATCCCACAGAGTGGGAGGAAACTTTCATTGCAGACACATCTGGCAAAGCATTGATTTCCAGAATATACAAACTATTCAAAAAACAAAGAAGAAAACAAATGACCCACTCAATAGATGGAGCAAAGAGCTTCACAATTGAGGAATTAGAGATAGCTGAGAAATATCTTAAGAAGTGTTCAACGCTAATAATTAAGGAAATGAAAATTAAAACCACTTTAAGATATCATCTTACTCCAATAAGACTGGCTGGGATCAAGAAAACAAATGATACTAAGTGCTGGAGAGGTTGTGGGGAAAGGGGAACACTCATCCACTGCTGGTGGGAATGTAAATTCGTACAGCCACTATGGAAAGCAGTGTGGAGAACCCTTGGACGACTTGGAATGAACTTGCCACGTGACCCAGGCATACCACTCCTGGGCATGTACCCTCAAGACTCACCTTACCGCAGAGATACATGTATAGCCATGTTTATTGCAGCTCTCTTCACAATAGCAAGGAGCTGGAACCAGCCCAAGTGCCCCTCAACTGACGAGTGGATAAAGAAAATGTGGTACATCTACACAATGGAGTTCTAATCCGAGCACTTGGGAGGCAGAGGCAGGCAGATCTTTGTGAGTTCAAGGCCAGCCTGGTCTACAGAGTGAGTTCCAGGACAGCTGGGGCTACAGGGAGACCCTGTCTCGAAAAGACCAAAGGAAAAAAAAAAAAAAAGAAAGAAAGAAAGAAAGAAAGAAAGAAAGAAAGAAAGAAAGAAAGAAAGAAAGAAAAGAAAAGAAAGAAAGATGACATCATGAGCTTTGCAGGTAAATGGACGGAGCTAGAAGATATCATGCTGAGTGAAGAAACACATCCCAGAAAAACAAACGACAAATGGTATCCCTCATCTGTGGATGCTAGCACCAATTACCTAATTGTATGGCAAACTGAGCAACGTCAATGTGATCTGAAAACAACTGTGCTCTTATATTGTGAATCCCTTACAAAAATAATAAACAAAAAAATGAAAAAAAAAGCAAACTAATAGAAAAGTTAACCCAGTTCCTGCCATATAAGAAAGAAATGGTCAAGAAATATTACGCTTCACATGATGACACCCGTAATGCCAGCACTTGAGTGAGGCCAGGCAGGAGGATCATGAGTTCAAGTCTAGCCTGGGGTATATAGTGAGTTCTAGGCTAGCCTGGGATACATTTTCTTGGAAGACACATGGAGACAGAGAGACAGGCACAGAGAGAAACAAAGGCAGAGATACAGAAAGACAAAGAAACAGAGAGACGAAGATAGAAAGAAAAAAGAACAGGAGGAAGAAGAGGAGGAGGAAGAGGGGGAAGAACCTGTCACCAAGACACCCTCAAGCACTGCTCACATGCTTCCCTCCTAAAATCGCAGTTCAGCTCACATCACCGCTTCTTAGAAAAATTCACTGTAAGAAGCAGCACCAGTTCTTCAATATTGTTTACACTATCTTCCGTGAACTCGGCCCTCCTACCCTGCCAGCCCTGTTTCCTGCTAGGTAGTACATAATCAATTGGTGCTTGTCAACATAACTTGTTGACTATCACTCTGAATTTGATTAAGGAAAGAGATACATTTTTGGATTTAAGTATAAAGCTTTTTTCTCCCCAAAATGATTTCATGGATATTAAATCCTCCCAGCCTCCTCAAGCTCATAGGTGGATTTCACTTTTTAATTAAAGATACGAGATAGCTTAGAATGTTCCAGAAGGACAAGAAAGAGCACCGAACTGGAATACTAGGGAAAGTGTCTACAGGAAGACTTTTCTCAAGAAAATGAACCTGAGTCTGGCTCTCCACTCCACTATGGGATAGGCCCCTATGCCACCCATTTGACTAAAATCCCCCCTTGAGGAGTGGCAGATTACTTCTTGCTTAGTAGTAACCAGGCCATGAACACAAAGAACAAATTGTACTGGCTCATCATCAACTCATTCTATTTTTTTTCATTTATTTTTATTTTATGTATATGAGTGTTTTGCTTGCATATATGTAAGTGCACCATGTGCATGCAATGCCCAAGGAGGCCAGAAGAGGGTGTCAGATTCCCTGAAACTAGTTACAAAGGGTTGTTAGCTGCTGTGTGGGTGCTGGGAACTGAACCCTAGTCCTCTGCAAGAGCAGTTAGTACTCTTCAGCTCATCTCTCCAGCCCCAACTCCTTATTTTATTGTCAGTATGTCCACTATCTTCTTTTGCAGCCTACAAGAAAAAATATCTATAAAACTTGGGTTTGGTTTTCTTAGAGGCTGGAAAATGGCTAAGTGGTTAACAGCACTGAGGACGCAGGTTCAATTCCTAGCACCCACGTTGCAGCTAAATTAGTCCATAACTCCAGTTCCAAGGAATCAGATGCCTTCTGCTGACCTCCCCGTGAACATTGCCCAATACGGTTGAACTTACACGCATGCAGGCAAACCACTCATACACATGAAATAAAAGTAATAAGTAATCTCATCCACCTGTGCCTAGGGAACAATCTGCAGAAGAGGGGGCGTGGTAGAATGTAAGGGCTGCGATTGGGGTGAATGGTGAAACTACAGCAATATAGTCTGGACTCTCATTTGATCAACTTGATTGAACATACAAGCCCCCCCTGCTGGATGGTGGGACCCATGGGCTGTGTGGATTTGGGCACAACTGCTTACAAATTGGTTTTACATGAAGGATGCTTGTACTCATAAATTATTACTTATTGTTAAAAAATGAAAAAAAAAACACTGAGAGAAAGATGCAGGACAGTTATGGGCAAGACCCATGAATCTGGGATGGGTGGTTGGGTGTGTGGGGTGGGGTGTGGGGGAAGGGAAAGGGAAATATGCCTGAACTGAATTGGAAAATGATGTATGAAATACACAAAGCATCAATTAAAAATGAAAATAAAAAAAGTAATAAGTAAAATAATTTTTTTGGTCTTTTTGAGACAGGGTCTCCTTGTAGCCCCAAGGTAAAATAATTTTTAAAGAAACCTTGGGTTTGGTTTTCTGACCTTAGACTCAGGTCATCTGTGCAAGTCTGATTGGAGATGGCCTCTTCTCAAAGGTGTCATGGTTTGTCACTCTGAAATTGGAAGTTTGGGCGGTTGTTTCTATCCCCCACCAGAAAGAAAGCTGAAAAACCTCCACTGATCACATGGAACACTCTAGAAGCTCAAATGGGACAAGGCTGAGGTCAAGTCTAAAGGGAGAGTCAGTCACACCTGAAAGAGTCTGAATTTCACTGTGGGAGATGAGAAGCCAATGCTCATGGTCCAACGTGGTCAAAGCCAAGAACACAAGCCAGGCCTCTTCCCGACACATGGCCTCATCCCGAGCTCAGCTCCCTGAGGGTTCACTCACTAGCAGAAGTTTGAAATTGCTGCCAGTTACACAACTGCTTTCCATTTAAAGGGCTCTGGGCCACAGTATTCCAGAGTGGCAAGAGACTTCTCAGCAAGCAGGGCATCAGAAAAATATCGCAGAGCCCCTGCAGGAGCTGATTTGGCCTCCCCAGCTGGAGAAAGCCAGGCAAGGCCTTCCGGGCCCCAGCGATTGCTTCCAGTGGGAGATAAGCAGACACCCCAGAGGCCAGTCAGAGGAGGCTTGGAGGGAAGAGCAGCCAAGCTCTGCAGCAGCTCTGAACATAAATTCCTTAAAAAATAAAAAAGTAAAAAGTAAAAAGCTAATATTGAAAGGACAACTCAGAGTTTTCCAGCATGAAAGAGGCCATGTGGCGTGTGCCTTGTCAACTCCACCACCTCCAGACAGAGGGGCAGAGTTTGGAGACACCCCCAATGGGGAATTCATCCAGACAGGGAACACTTGATAAATGCTCAAGGAAGAAAAAAATGCGTCACCTCTAATTGGGAGATCTAAGAACAGAAGAGCAAGCCAATGTAATTAGACAGGCACCATTTAAACCCCAGTTCTGTTCCAGAGGCAAAGTCAGAGCTTCCACACACCCTTCTTGAGGCCAGGCCTCCTCTTCTTCTCCCAGCTCCAAGGAAAAAACCTCATCGATCTCTGAACCTCGCCCCAGTTCGTTCTGTATCTCAAGTTCATTGTTGAGAAACAGATGTTGTATCCAGAGGAACATTTAGGAAGAGGTATCCTTCGTCATGCTAGACAACATCACATGGACTAAATGCTTAGAAGAACGCCTTGTCCTGTGTGTAGACACAAAAAGATACCAAAGGGCTACAGGTGGACACTAACCTATGTCCACACACACACACATTGCATTTGGATGTTGGCTGGCTTCAGCCCACAATTTCCCTCTCAACAGGGTTCCTTTCTAGATTCTACAAAATGCCCTACCACACACCCATACCCTTCTCTTCTTCTTGATTGATATCCCAAGATGATCCCCTCACCTCCTGTCCATCATGAAAACCTGTTTGTCAGGCAGTGTTTTTTCCCGATGCTCTTTGAATGATGATCACATATCCACAGCCAAGACTATGAAAGGAAAGGAAGGGAACTTGGGTTATAAGGGCAAACCTTGATGCAGAGGCCATTCCTCGATAATGGAGCTGGCGGTGATCTTACACAGCCCTCTTTGGGCTTCCTCTATCCATTACACATAAATTTATGCTACCCTTTAGCACATCAGAGCAGTTCGGGGTAATGTCCCACTCATGCAGGCATATTGGCAAAAGGAGACTCACGGAGGACTGTGAAACAGGACATCCTTGCTTCTCCAGCCCTCCAATGTCATGTTACCCCCAGACATTCAAAAATGCATCTTTTTATTAGTGTACATTAATTGTATAAATTAATGGCTCTCATTATGACATTCTCATACACATATGTATATAATGTACTTTGGTGATATTTACCTACTCGTATCATCTGAATGTGAAATGCCTCTACACACATACTCATGAGTTTGAACTCTTGATTCCCAGCTGGTGGGACTGTTTTGGAAAGTTGTGGACTATGGCCCCCTGGCAGAGGGGGTTTGCTGAGGGTAACCTTGAAGATGATATCTGCTTCTGGGCCTTGCCTAGAATGCTATGTTTCCTGAGCCTCCAGGATATGAGCAAGCCATACTACAGGCTCCTTACCTCAGCCACCATGTCTTCCTTGCAATGGTGGATTATGCAATCTGAACTGTGAGCCAAAATAAACCCTTCCCACCTTGAATTGTTTCCATCAGATCACAGAAGACCACAGCATTGACCAAAGCAACTAATACAGTCCCCCAGTTCTCTTACTCAAGAGCATCTTTTTTTTTTTTTTTTTTTTTGGCCTTTTTCGAGACAGGGTCTCCCTGTAGCCCCAGGTGTCCTGGAACTCGCTCCGAAGACCAGGCTGGCCTTGAACTCACAAAGACCCTCCTGCCTCTGCTTCCCAAGTGCTAGGATTAAAGGTGTGCACCACCACACCTGGCTAAGAGCATCATTTTAAAACCAAATGAGGGGCTGGAGATATGACTCTGAGATTAAGAGCACTGGTTGCTCTTGCAGAAGACCTTGGTTTTATTCCCAGAATCCACATGGCAGCTAACTCCAGTTCCAGGGATCCAATGCCCTCTTCTGACCTCAACATGGGTGCACTTACATACACACAGGCAATTTACCCATTCACATAAAATAAAAATAATACATAAATTGTTTTTAAAAGCAAACGGGGCCGGCTAGACGCCTGATCCAGAAAAAGTGCTTCCTTCGAAGCCTGAGTTCAGTCTCTAGAACCCACATGATAGAAGAGAACCAACTCCTCTAACTTGTTCTATGACTTCCACTTACAAACTGTGGTCCATGCATCCACATGTATACATATATAAACACACACACACACACACACAGAGAGAGAGAGAGAGAGAGAGAGAGAGAGAGAGAGAGAGAAATATTTTTTAGTATTTTACTTTTGGATCCTCTGCAACAGCAGTCAGTACTCTGAACTGCTGAGCCATCTCTCCAGCCCCTAGATAAATGTTTTTTAAAAGCTTTTTTAATGTTCTCTATCATTTTATTTTATGTGCATGGGTGTATTGCCTGCATGTGTATAGGTGCACCCATGTTGTGCAATACTTGTGGAGTCAGAAGAAGGCATCAGATTCCCCTGGAACTGGAGTTAAGGACAGTTGTTAGCCACCATGTGGGTGCTGGGAATCAAATCCAGGTCTTCTGCAAGAGCAGTTGGTGCTCTTAACCACTGAGCCATCTCCCCAGCCTCTTAAAAAAACTTTTGAAGAAGCAAAATGGCAGTAAGAATGGAATGAACTTGGAGAGGCCAGGATGGTAGGGCAAAGATTCGGTGTCCCTTATAATGGTGGTATGGCCATTGTTGGAGGCCGGAGGCCGGCCTGGGAAGCCTAGTGGCAATAGTTCCAAGTCACCAGTCTTTTGTAGCTGTGAGCCTCACGCCACTCATGATTCTGCCACCACCCTGTAGCATCTGCAAGCTCAGAACCTCTGCTGGCAGATAACTCATGCAGAGCAAACATTCTCGATTCCTCTAGGAAGTCTAAACCAGACTTTAGAGCAAAGGGGTGGGGGGGGCAGAGAATGAAATGAGAGGATCCTTTGTGAATGGAGTGGAATCCTGAATCTCTTCCCACTTGTTTAACTGTTCCCTGCAAATATGTGGATCTGTATACAGCAAGTCTGAGCTTTGTGGAGCAACTTGCTCTCTTGGTGACCCCTAGGTCCAAGAGTTGGCTGGAAACAGAAATAACTGGCCAAAGCTGTGGTGGATTTGCCTGGGCTCATTCCCTTTGGGCTTTGTTCTTCAATCTGTTTATACAGTTTCCCGTAGGAGTCTGTAATTTTAATCAGTAAATATCTCCCTTGATTTATCACCTTCTATTGACATAGTGGTAATTCAAACTACAGACCTAATGCTGGGTCTGTTTATATGTTTCCCCCCTCATGGTATCCCACCTCAATTTGCTTTTTCTCAGTCTTCTTAGGTAATTGAGCCGCCTCTGGCACCCTCTGTATGACAAGGCTGTGGTCAGGGGTCAGTGGGTTCCCCCTTCCAAAGGCCAGAACACTCTAGCCAATCACAATGCAATCCCATCTCAAGTTTGCTAAAATCAGAGCAGACTAACCACAGGCTGATAGGACCCAGTGGATTTTATTTAAAATGTAGCCATCCAAGACACTTATAAAGGGTATTCTAGCCCCAGGGATAGCTTGGAGACTTGATCCACTGATGTAGTATCTCTGAAGCAAGAAGAGAGACCTTCCTTCCCAAACCTTCTGGAACTGCCAATAGCCATTTTACAGACCCAGACCTCTATAAACATGGGATTGCAAAAGACCTGGTACTCAGTTCTACTTTTTATTAATACACATTTTCAGCTTATTCCCTATTGATACTGATAAACTACTTCATTCTTTGGGATTCAAATTATTATGACTATAATATCTTATTTGACCATAAATGTTCATGGTCTGTTTGATGGTCAAGATAAAGAAATGGGGGGGCTGGGCATGTTGGTTCGCGCCTTTAATCCTAGCACTTGGTAGGCAGAGGCAGGAGGATCTCTGAGTTCAAGGCCAGCCTGGTCTACAGAGTGAGTTCCAGGATGGCTGGGGCTACAGGGAGACCCTGTCTCAAAAAGACAAAAAAAAAAAAAAAATGGAGACTCATTAGTCATGGAACAACGGAGTCAAGGTCAACTTGGCATGTCCCAAGGTTGTGCACTGGGTGGCTTGTGTTAGTTAAAGGTGGTCCACTACTAAAAGGAATGCCTACATGTTGGCAGACAAGGTATAGACACCCAAAAGACAACAACGTGTGAACTCTAAAAGGTTAGAATTAATATAAAGTGATGGCTTTTGGTTTCAGAAATCAAATACCCAGACACCAACAAGGGCAATATCTATAAACATAAGTTTCATAACAGTACATTAGAAGTTTAGATGTCAGAGCTGGAGAGATAGCCTAGCGGTTAAGAGCACTGACTGCTCTTGCAGAGGACCTGGGTTCAATCCCCAGCACCCACATGGTGGCTGAGAATCGTCTGTAACTCCAATTCCAGGAGAACTCCAGTTCCAGGGGAATCCAAGACCCTCTTCTGACCTCCGCGGCATTGCATGACACGGGTACACAAACCTGCATGCAGACAGTACATTCATACACATACAAAAATAAAATAAAATAATTAAAAAAAAAGAAGTTTAGATGTCTACAAACTACGTAGCCACTGTGTGACCAAAGGCCAAAAAATACTAATGAAATTTCAGGTTTTGTTCATGAATACAGTTACCTCCAGCCATTATTTCAGGATATTTGCTTTTCATTGAAGTTTGTCATTCTTTCATCCCTGTAGTGATTACAAGACTGCTTCAAATCACAGATGCTCATTTAAGTATCATAGCAAGGGAAGGATGGAAAAAAACAAATGGATAAATGGACGATTAGGGGAAAATTAACTCACAGGTCAACATAAATAGAGAACATTGTCTTAAACTGTCAATGTTATAGCTGGGAGTGAGCGTCAAGAACTTAGAGGTGTGTCAAGAGGACTTGAGGACCATGCTATATATAAATAAGGTAAAGAAATGGTCACATTTCATGTTTCATCTGAACTAGGAGATGGGAAGGACTATTTGGGGAAAGCATCCTAGGAAAGAGGAGAGAAATGTCATGCAGACTTGGATTTTTTTTTTTATTTTTTTTTAATTTTATTTTATTATTTATGTGTAGGAATGTACTGTCTGCATGCAGGTCTGTGCACCCGTGTCGTGCAATGCCGCAGAGGTCGGAAGAGGGCGTCGGATTCCCCTGGAACTGGAGTTCTCCTGGAATTGGAGTTTCAGACGGTTCTTGGCCGCCATGTGGGTGCTGGGGATCGAACCAGGGTCCTCTGCAAGAGCGGTCGGCGCTCTTAACCACTAGGCCATCTCTCCAGCCCAGACTTGGCCAGACACACATAGCAGAAGCTACAGGTCATCAGATTTCTATTCAGAAGATGTCTCATCTAGTGGAAGAGTTTCCTGGGGCCCATGGGGAAGCATCCTGATTCTACTGGTGACCTTTCTCTTTCAACACTATTCTGGACATCCCTTACCCACACCAGCTCTCTTCAGGTTCCGCTCATGGGCAGAATGCCTGGCTCAGTGCATTATGTATACTGCTTCACATAAAAGTTCATTTATGTGAAAGTTAGTCTATCAGTCTCCTCCATTCATTCATAAATTCCCTGCACATGGACTGGGGAGCTGGCTCAGTGGTTAAAGTGCTTGCTACCCAAGTGTGAATATCTGAGTTTGGATTCCTACAACCCACACACATCCTACATGGGCATGGTGGCCCACCTGTAATTCTAGCCTCAGGAGGCAGAAACCAATCAGGGATCCCCAACACAAACTAGCTAGCAAGACAAGCCAGTTTGATGAGCTCTGGTTTTGATTGAGAGATCCTGCTTCAGTATACAAAGTTGGAAGAGTGATGGAGGATGATTCCTGGCAGCAACCTCAGGCCTTCGTATGCATGTGCACCTACATACCTATGTACACATGTGCCCACACACATGCAAACACACACACACACACACACACACACACACACACAAGGAGGGGAAAATCCTTGCAAACAAGGCCCATGCCTTTGTTATTGTTTAAACCTAGTAGATAGTCAACATTTACTTTACTTGAAGGGTTAAATAGAACTTGGCTACCTTGTTGATTCAAGCCTAACACCCAAACATCAGTTGGTTTAACCTGAGACCTGTAGCAGTACAAGAACTCTGGCATGGTACTAACACAGCAGCAGTTGCATCCCAGAGTTCTGTGTGGTTGGGGAGGATCATGCTCATGAGTAAGTTTTTCATGTTCACAGTGAAGATTCTGTTCCTAAAGTCTGACACTGTATATCTAGGCTTTCTCTTGCTTTCAAATAAAGGTAATCTCCAGATTAAAGTGCCATGATGATGGCATGTATCACATGAAAAAAAAAAAGAGAACATTTTTGTCTTTCCCCTTTAACATCAGCACACTCTTTGTTCCCACAGGCCCCCGCCATGAAATTCTAGAAATTCATTTCAGTAAAACCCATCAAAATGCAAGCCATTCAAACAAACCATTCTATAAACCAGTGGAGTTTCTTTTGTATATAATGGAAGAGATCTTTATTTTCTCCTTAGAAGAGTTAATCAGTATTTGGACTTTTCCTAATAACTCAAATCATTGAACATTGTCATCTGTGGGATATCCAGATTGCATCTCCTGATCACATGATAGGGACAGAGGGCCTTGAATGTGCAGGTGAGAGAGACTGAGTCATTTGATGGAACAAGTTGAGGTGGGGCCAAAAATGAATCATGAAGATGGTTATCTTTATACTGCTTCTGTGGGGGTGAAGAATTGTTGGGACGTGGGGCCTGTGCTGCTCTTGTGACTGCGTCATTACCTTCACAGTGCATTAGACTCTGGGTGGGGACGGAACTGCACTTCAGTGAGAAGACACTGCTTGATGTTTCGCTGTTGTCTGGCCTACAGTCTATCACACTGCCGCATGCCTTCCCAAAGGTGGCAGCATGCTGGTGAATGGAGGAGAAGGTTTCCAGAGAAGTAATTAGCAAAGTGCATAGAGGCTTAAGAAGGAAGAAAGAAAAAAATTACAGGCTATCAATCAATAAATAATAAAAAATTCAGTCGAGGGCATTTTCCATCTTGGTGTTCTTGGCTAAGAGAGAGAGAGAGAGAAAGAGGGAGTGCATGAGCATACATGAGACAGGCTGTGACATCCCTCCTTAGCTCCTGTCTCTCAGCTTCAAGAGAACTTGCTGTGCACATGTAACGGGCCGTGATGAGGACCGAGATGGCGAGTGGTGATGTCTCCTCCACTTGAGTTCCTACATCCCTGCAGTAGCTCAGGTAGGTGTATAAGATACCTGTTCTTGGATATTCTTGGAGTAATAGCTTAGCCATTGATCTCTTAATGGTAGATGATGAGCTAATTCATCTCCAAACTCTTCTAACTTGGCAGATGAGGAGTTATTAGTCATTGAATTCACTCTGTGTATTACATATTCTATTATTTATCATTTACATATAAATGAAAACGTGAGGCTCTCAAAGGAGAAGCTAGACCAGGAGCAAGAGAGGAGACAGACTAGAGGCAGGGCCTGGACGATGCGAGACTTCCCGTTGCCAATTGTCCTGCCATTCCAGGTCAGTGGAGGCAGAAATGGGGGAGAATGAGTAAACGGGATTTGGAGAGGAGTGAGTGTGACACGGGACCAAAGATGAAAGGCATCAAGTTCTCTCATTTGTGCCTTCATGCCTCGAGTATTTCTTGTGCCAGATAAGGACACTAGATATAGCCCTGCTCCTGGTAAACAAATGATATGCAGCCACAAGTTGGAAAAAGCACTACGACGGAAACAAACAGGGACCTATAGGGGAAATAATGGGAACTGGGGTTAGACAGAGTCTGGGTCTGGCCAGAGACGTCTAAAGGGTTAACATTTAAACTTGAACTCGAAAGATAAGAGTCGGTCATACAAAGAGAAAAAGGGAATTGACAGAGGCCTTTATTAAGGCCTTGAATGGGGAAGTCCTTGTCAAATTCAGAGTGGCAAATGTTAATGGATTTCTGTTTATGGGGTGTCCACAATGGAAAGATGCTGACCCAAGTCTGTGTGTGTGTGTGTGTGTGTGTGTGTGTGTGTGTGTGTGATGCATGTGTGTGTGATGTGCTCATGTATAATGTGGTTGTACATGTGTGTGGTGCAGCCATGTAGTTTGTGTAGTGTGTGTGGTGTATGTGGTGTGTGTGGTGTAGGAGTGTGGGGGGAGGTGTGCTATATGGTGGGTGTAACGTATGCATTGTACGGGTGTGTGGTGTGCATAGGATGTATGTGTTTGTGTATGTCTGTGCATGTGTGTGGTATATGTATGGGTGTATGTGGGGGGGAAGTGTGTGTGTATGTTGTATGGAGTATGTTTATTTGTGCGTTTATTTGTGTGTGCATGTGTTATGTGTGGCATGTAGGGTATATGGCATGTATATGCATGTATATGATGTATGGTGTGTGTGTGATATGTGCATATGTATGTGGTGTGTGTAACTGTGTTCTGTGTGAATGTGTGTGCATGCAGTGTGTATGATGTGTATATGTGTGTGGTATGTCTGTGTGCACATGTGTATGCTGCGTATAGTTGTACGTGTGGTGTGCATGCATGTGTGTGGTGTGAGTGTGGTCATGTGCACACATGTTCATAAATTGGCCCCTCCAACCCTAGGAAAGGCAGTGTTACTACCTGACACGGCTGATGAGGAAAATGGGGCCAGCATAGCTGATGCAGGACAAGGGGAAGCGGCTCACGACCTAGTGGGAGAAGCAGCCTCGACAGCAGGGGCCTCAGCAGGGAATGAGGCTTAATCCAATCTAATTTTTGGAAAGCTCCCTGTGGCTGCCATGGACAACAGTGTGACCCCAGAGAAAGGGGGGGCCACTGGAAGGCAAGTGCTTCCCCCAGTCCTTATACTGGGCCAGGAAGTGTCAGGTGGAGGAAGTGAAGGGAAACAGAGGGTCGGAGGCGTGTTTTGATTGCGTCGAGAGTTGAGAGGCAGCCAAACATTGAGGACACATAGGAAAACATGTGTCCAATTTCAACCCAATTCCAGGTCCCATGTACTGTTAAATAAAGGGAAAGGAAAGTTGGGAAATAGACTCCCTGAAATTGGAAGGTTTTCCGGTCCCTAACCATGATCCTGCCTCACCCTCTGTGTGAGTTGGAAACCTGTTGCCTACAAGTTGGCATTTGATTTCCTCTTCCTCCACACACACACACACACACACACACACACACACACACACACACTGTGGTCCACCAGCCACTTAGGATCAGCAAGTCAAGCTTCCTCCTATGACCAAGGGAGAACCACTACCAGATACCAGAAACTACAGTTGTAACAAAGAAATGGAGAGTTGGACATGGTAACACACACCTGTAATCCCAGCACTCAGGAGTTGGAGACAAGATCTATTTGGCCTACATGGAAAGTCCTACATCATCCTGAGATGCCTAGCCAGACCCTGTGTTGAAATAAAGAAAAAGGAAAAAGAAACAAACCCATACATACACATGTACTTGACAAAAAAATGTGAGCACAGCTCACCTGGGAGAGTCAGGTCCGCGTAACTTCAAACCTGTCATTAACTCTGCCCATGGCCTGGGGAGACCAAAAACTAAGAACAAAGTTTATTTTCAGAACAAGGCCCAAAGAAGGAAGCTGAAAAATAAACAAGGGCCAAATGTTTTAATTATTTTAAATGGTTTCCACCCCAATACCATTCCCAAATCTTAGAAGAATAAAAAGCAGAGGACTGATAGACCAGCCTTTGCCTCCACTCCCCATTCAGGTATACATACTGCAGCCTGGGACGCCTGCTGCCAAGACATCGCCTTGCTGGGTACAGGTAGATATTTCTATAACCATGTTGTGACTTCGACCAAACCTGGATGTCTGGGTCTGCTGCGTTTTCTGGGCCTTGAGATTGATTTCAGAACAGTAGTCACAGCTCATTCCCCAGAGACTGCTTCTGACTTTCATATGATACAGTTGTTCGTCTGGGTTTTATAGACAACCAGAGGTCTTGACCCTAGTGTTACATGAGTGCATAGCCTTGTTAGCAAAATGTCCGGGGGTGGGGGGGTGGGAGGGGTGGACTTCAAGGAAAGCCGATGTGTTTGGAGAAAGGGAAACTGGAAAGAGCCCGTGGAATACAGACCCTTCGTCCCACAGAGGCCCCAAACACACTCTCTGGGTGTGGCCTTCAAACCAGCGAAATCAATTCCAGATATCTGAGGGAGAAAGAACAGAGAGTACAGACGTGTCAAGGTTGGGGGGGGAGGGAGATAACTGCTAATATGAGTCTATGCAAAGGGGGCCAACAAGCTGTGGCCCATCGAAAATCCTAGGAGACACAGAAGACCCCAGCTCAGAAAGTACAAAGTCCTTCAGTGTGAGGCAGTGAGGTGCATCCCATTGTATTAAAAAAAAAAAAAACAGCAAGAACAACCCCAAAAGCCTCTCTCCTTTCTTCCCAAACACCAAACAGAGAGGGGCACCGTAATTTCAGAGAAAGCTAGGAATTTTAGCAACACAGGAAGTGAGGGTGAGGGTGTCATTTTCCCAGAACTGAGGAAAAAAAAAATTATCACGCACATCCTTCTCTGCCTGTTGTCTTTTCCCTCCCCTCAAAAAGTCCCATCAAGAAGAAGCAGGAAGAAGAAGGGGAAAAAAGAAAAAGAAATTAAAAAAAAAAAAAAAAAAAGAACAAACGAGAGCCACGGGCAGCCCCACCATGGGAAATCAAGGCAGTGACAATGACACTTGACAGTGCCAGGCCACAGCTGAAGAACAAGGGGAACGTTTTAGGGCGACTGTCATTGACCCATAGTTCTTCGCTCCTAACCTTGCTCTCCAACATATGTTTTTCATTTCCTTGCCTATAGCTGGTCCAAGCTAATGATATGTGTTTTGGCTGGGATCCCGTGCTCGGCATACAGCCGGTCTTGTTCTCATTGTAGGGCTACTTACAGAAACCTCTTTCTCTGTGTCTTTCTTTCTCTCTCTCTCTCAAAAAAAAAAAAAAAATCAGCTTTAAAGCACAGTAAATATGCAAAGCAGCCCCAAGCTCTATACAGCTACCATCTTGAACATGGCCCCCGCCACCCTGACACACCCCATCAATAAAGGCCTGAAGAGACTGCCCACGGGTGAGGGGTAAGTTCAACACAAAAGCAGTGGAAATTTAAACAAATTGGCCCATTAGAGTCTCACACGGCTATAAATACAGCTCGGCTCCGGCTATTTTGAGGGACGGTGGCATGGGAAAGTTCGGCCTGGAATCTTGAGTCTGTCAAAGGAGACAGATCTCTTCCAAGACATGGGAAGAGGACTGGAGGCAAGAGCTCACTCAGGAGGGCAGGAGGAAGGAGGACAGGGAACCCAGTCAGTTGCAGGCCAAGGTGAGGAGACTTTGGCCAGGTCTCACCTTGAACTCCGGCACAGCCTCGCTGCTGGAAGCTTGGGTTCTGCCAGGGTCACTCAGAGAGTCCCCAACCTCTATAAAAAGTTGGATATGCCCTTTGGCGCCTCAGGGGTCAATGGACCTTTTTACTCTTCCTGAAGGACCCCAGCGGGCCAGAGGAGGAGGGGTGGGAACCAGGGAGGCCTGGAGAGCCAGGGCAGGCCCTAGTCTGCAAGAGAAATTTCTGACTGACCCTGAAGGGAATTTTGAGGAAGCCATTTTTGCCCATCGGACCCTAAGGAGTGGCATCCTGTTTGAACCTATTGTGAAATGTGGTGTGCTGTGAGCTTGGGGAAATTAGAGCCCGTAAATGAGAGTTAGCAAAACCAGGTAGGCAGACAATACATTGCAAATGTCAAGAAGTGCTTAACATGTCCCCTCACTCCTCCCCTTCACCCCCAGGGGTCTGTCAACAGATGGCAATTAACTGCTAACAGTTAGGAATGAGTAAACACAGAATCCACATCTACTTAGGCCTCCTGTACCTGCCTACCCTATGCGAATCTAGTCTTCCTGCTGTCTCTGAACATGTAATTACTCTGTCTTCTCTGATTTCTGTTCAGAAAGTACACCCAGGACAGCCAGAGATCTGCTCAATCACTAAGTCTGAGCACTGATTGTATACAGACCAAGCACACTGTCTGCGACATGAGGGTCACACAGACATAGTCCAAGCCTCTTGGGATTTGCAGCCCGTTTGGTCTGTCCCTGCCCCTATAGCATCCCTGGCTGTGCATCCCTCTTTGCTGGGAACAGCCCAACTTGTATCTGTTGAGCCAGTGTAATTATTAATAGTGCTTCTTTTCACTCTCAAAGTGTCCCAGTTTGGATGATAAATTATATGGCTCCTGTAGCTAATCTTTCCTTTAAAAGTCCCCCCCACACACACATACACACATACATCCACACCTTTGGTACAACATCCAATGCGCAGAGATAAAAGTACAAAAATACAGCATCCTCTATTTTACCTCTTTGTAACTTACTGAAGTCAACATAGGGTTCCCAAATCATCAAGAAAATGGTTTTAGCAGATTAAATTTTAATTAGCTCTGGAAAGGGCTCTGCTGCTTTCTGGGCTGCAGCCCTTGTCCTGCGCTCTAGTGGGTCCCCTTGCTGGTCATATTTTCACCCCTGGGTTTTCCACGATGTATCTGAAACCTCAAACTGACCACCCTCCTCTCCCAGCAGGGGTACACGGGGAGTTGGTCCCGGTACAGCCAAGAGAGGGGAAGAGGCAACACAGATTACCATGACAACACCCTTTCCTGAAAGTCTCTGACTGACACTTCCTGGGGAGACAGGAAGTAAGGACAGGAAGACACAGAGGTCATTCTCTCCGTTGCCCAGCTTTTCCCACCTCCCAGACTCCTCTGATACTGACTCTTTCTAGCTCAGTGGTTTTCGTTTCTCGTTGTTCCCCTCAACCCCCATCCTCATCTATAAAGCTGTTCTGAGGGCAAAAGTGATCTGCTGCTTTTGTCCCTTTCCAGCAGGCCACTGGGATCTCAAAAGTATCTCAATCATAACCTATGTAGAATTGACTAATGATAGAAAGAGCATCGAAAGTTATATAACTAATTCCAAAGTAGAAATAAACGATGAATGGACTAATGTCATTTTTGTCATCAACATTATGACATTAATAGTCACCCAACCAAGTGTGGTGATGTACCCAGGCCTCTACTAGGATTAATCCTAGAAGACTGAATAAAGCAGACACAGTCTCCGCCTTACAGAGCTGACTGTGACCAGAGGGAGTCTGATACCAAAGGAATAACTTCCAAGTAATATATAGCTAGAAATTGTCATAAATGCTACAAAGAAAAAAAACACTCAATGTAAGAAACACACAACAGGGGACCTACTTTAAATTTGGATGGGTGGGAATAAGTCTCCCTAAGGAAAAAAAAAACTTCACTGTGGACCTTAAGGATGAATTAGACAAAGGATATATACTGTACGTTTTAGATCAAGAGTACGAGAGACTGCGTCATTAAGCCCTGCTGAAGTGACTTGTAAATCTGCATATTTTTAATGTGCTAAAAAAATACAGGGAGACAGTGATGTCTCACTTCTAACTTATTTGCTGCATGTGCTGCTCCTAATAGACGTCTTAAATGTAGGAAGTTCCCAGAGCAGGGTAGTCCCCTCCCTAGGACTGTTTTGGATAATGTGAGCCTCTTATATCTGAACCTAGCACCTAGAAAAATTCAGTGTTGTTACCATGTAATGGTGTTATGCATTAAGTGCTCAAGTCTGTTGAACAAATGAATGAATCTTCATGAGATGTCTTCTATGGATCCCACTTTATGGCAGGTTTGTTCACAAATATTTTCCATTTTGCGCCATAACATTAATGCACTTTTCTGAAGGATAGGATTCCAGTATGCTGAACTAAACAATATCTATTTTTTTTTTTCTTTTCAAGACAGGGTCTCCCTATAGCCTCAGCTGGCCTGGAACTCACTGTATAAACCAGGCTGGCCTTGAACTCACAGAGATCTGCCTGCCTCTGCCTCCCAAGTGCTAGGATTAAAAGTGTGTGCCACCATGCCCCACACTAAACAATATCTTTGAAAATAAATATAAAATATAAACTGAATGAAGTTGGAAGTAGCAGGTAGAAGAGAAAAGAACATTTTCAGGAGTATTAAAATAACAAGAGCCAGGCGTGGTGGTTCACTCCTTTAATCCTAGCACTCAGGAGGCAGAGGCAGGCGGATCTTTTTGAGTTCAAGGCCAGCCTGGTCTACAGAGTAAGTGCCAGGACAGCTGGGGCTACAGGGAGACCCTGCCTCAAAAAGATGCCAGCCAACAAGATAAAAATGCACAAACACCCCAGAAGTGGGATAAGGAGGGGCTGTGAAGGAAGAAAAGGCCAGATGTGATCTATATCTGTAATCCCAACATCGAGGAGGCAGAGGCAGGAGAACCACAAGTTCAAAGCCAGCTTGGGCTACACAGAGAGGTCCTGTCCCAAAAGAAAACATTGTTTTAAGAAGGAGAGCAAGGATGAGGGGAGATGGGTGGACAGCTTTGCCTGGAGAGCTATGGGATGTTCTGTAGTTGAGATGATGGGGTTGAGTCCTGTTGTTCTTTGGGCAAGTGCTGGCTAGTCCCCAAAGGCAAGGAGATGGAGTCTGAAAAAAAAAAAATGAAGAGAGTTTAGTCTCAGTGAGACATTAAAGTACAGACATTCCACAAGGGATAAAGTGAAATTTGGGCGGGGGGGGGGGGCAAATGTTAATTTGGAGGTTTTCTGAAACAAAAGTAATAGGAAAAGTTGACTTCAGAAGTAGCCCCACCCACTGGGACTTGAGATATAGTTTAGACGGGAGAGTGCTTGCTGAGTACACATGAAGCCTAGCACTTCTCAAACTGAGTGTAGTAGTACGTGTCTGTTACTCCAGCACTTGGGGGATGGAAGCAGGAAGACCAGATGTTCATGGATAGCCTTTGATACATAGCAAAGTAGAGGCCAACCTGGGCTACAAGAGATTCTGTCTCAAAGAAAAAATTTGTAGCTCCAAAACTCATTAGTTTAAGGGAGAACATGAGATAAGGAAAGAAACTAAGAGGGTGCTATTATTTTAGGACATTCCTCTGGTCTGAAAAAACAAAGTCTTAATGTGAACAATTTAGAGGACTGTAAATTTAAACAGATTACTTCATTAAAGATGGCTGGAGAGGAAGGGGCTAGAGAGATGACACAGCAGCTGAGAGCACTGACTACTCTCAGAGAAGACTCAGGTTTGATTCCCAGCACCCACATGGCAGCTAAGAACCATCTATAACTCCAGGTCCCCAGGAATCCGACACTGTCATCTGACCTCCTCAGGCATTGCATGACATGGGTGTACTTACATACATGCAGGCGATACATTAATACATGTAAAATAAAATAATTAAGTATTTTTAAAGGGTGGTAATGGGAAGCAGGGTGCCTTGTTAGGGGAGGGAATCTGAAAATGTTCAAAGAGTAAGGAAAAAAAAAAAAAACGCAAAGCAAGAATTATTGTTCCTGGTAGAGAGTGCTGAAAGAGTTTTCTTCAGAAACAAACATGGGTTTAAAGTCTCTGTTCTTTGGGTTGAATCCCTATAGTTTCTAGAGATGGTGACAAGTTCCATAATTATTGTAGCTTTATTGTATTTTTTTTCTCCATGAAACTATTTGTGAAAGTGCCATAAAATTGCCTTACCCAGTGCTTTCAGTCTTGAGAAATATGATACACAGCGGTCAAGAAAAGTATTTTCCCCCCTTACTTTTCAGCCTCTTGGCACAAGTTCAGCCCTGAAATGGTTAAAATATCAGCACATTTCACTGGTCTTGAGTTACTCAAACATTCAGCAAGGCAATTTCACTCAATCGCACATATTAACTGCTTAAGTTCTTCTCTCTGAGGATGTGGGCTGTTATTTTATGCCAAAAGTCCCGTAATTAAGTTTGACATAAGCGCATGGATTAAATATGTGGTGGGGGGGGTACTCCAGAATGGAAGGGGCTTTTTTCTCCCCTCTCTCTTTTTTGCCACATGGAGACTATAACCAAATAATGTACAAAAAAATTGAAGACAACTTCCAATCTCATTACTCAGGGTTGTTTACCAGGTAAGTTTCAAGGCCATAGAGTAACAAAACCAGTTTCGTTTTTCTTTTCTCTAATTTAGCATTAAGAAAAACAACAAAACATCAGCCACATAACAGCCTAGGGCACTAGTATTATACTGTTATACTCTGTATAGGAAGAGAGAGGAAGAGAGAGAGAGAGAGAGAGAGAGAGAGAGAGAGAGAGAGAGAGAGACTTGGTATTTGAAACTGTTTTGATGGGTAAGGGACCATGGTTACAGTCTGGAGATAATGTAATAAACTGACCCAATCAGGGATGTCTTAAATACTGAAACTGTTCAGAGGGGCTGGACATTGAGACACATTCAGCATCGTGGTTTCCTGCATTCTAATGGCAGTTTGATATCATCAAAATTTTCCCCATCTAAAGGCTCCTCAGGTGATTCTAAAAGGCCCAGAAAACTTTAGCAACATAATAACAAATTTACTTTCAATTTCTAGCCAGATTCATGAAGGTTTCTTGTGGGCTGAAAGAGGAAGGCTGGTGTCTCTCCTTTCCTAAAAACAGCTGAAAATAGCTTTTTCAACTATTTCAAAGAGAAAACACCCTCCTTGACATTTCCCCACCAGAGTAACATTCCAGAAATTAACCCAAAAAGGAACTTAGGAGGTATATCACCCCTCCCCCTGCTTCCCATGGTAGGTTTGGTCCAGAGCCCGTTTCCGGGCCAGTGCTCTGTGTTGCCCTGGTTTTCCTTGGTTTCACGACCCTGTTGCTGTCTCTGTGGCTCTGTCCTGCTACAAATTGCTTAAAGCATCAAGAACAGTTATCTAGCTCCATGCCAGCCTCAAGTTCATTATGGTACGCCATCATATTAAAAAACCTAGGGCTGGGGACATAACTCGGGAAAGTACTTGCAATGCCAATGGTGAGGAAGTGGAAACAGAGGGGTCCCCAGAGTTTGCTTGGCCAGTCTAGCCTACTTGGCTAGCTCCAGGTCCCAGTAAGAGATCCTATCTCAACAGACAAGGTAGTTGGTGCCTGAGGTTGACCTCTAGCCTTTATGCACCTGCATACGTGTGCACAAGCAGCCCACAATACATACACCTACACACATATGAACACATATGAACACACACATATCTGTGCCCATACACACACACACACACACACACACACACACATACACACGCATGCACATCTTACAATATTCCCCACTACTGTGCTGTCATTTGTCCCTTTGTACTTGTCCCTCTTAGAGGATGCAGACCAAGATGTCCCTAACATGGGCCTGCTCCTCTCTGTGTCATCCAACTTCTGGTTCCTTGCCCTTTTTACCATATTCGTTTTCAATTTACAGCAGGAGTCTCCAGCAGAGTAAGTTACTGAATTAAAGCCTTAACATTTGCTACACAAGTGTGAGAATAATTTATCGAGACTCAAAGAAACCCATAACATTCTCTTCTATTTGGGAGGGAATCTCAGCCACATCGTTTAAAAGCCCATCCCGAGCCCTTGAAGAACATTCTTGTTTCTTAGTTTACCTTCCTGGTTTTCAAACTTATATTTCTGCTCATTAAATTATATAAGCCTATTATTAGGTCCACTCTTAATATATCTCAGGCATTCTGAATTGTACTGAACTCTCCTGCATTATTCCTTAACTTACTACAAAGCATAATTACCTTTGACTCTATTATGCGTGCAATAGTAGGTAATTGTCCGGTTCTCTTAAAGGACTTTCATTTATTTGGCTTCATTTTCTTTGCTATTTCAGAGAGTTTGGGTGGGGGTTTTTTTTCCCCTTCAAAATGTACTCTTTTAAAGAGGTCATTTCAGGGGCTGGAGAGATGGCCTAGCGGTTAAGAGTGCCGACCGCTCTTGCAGAGGACCCGGGTTCGATCCCCAGCACCCACATGGCGGCTGAGAACCGTCTGTAACTCCAATTCCAGGAGAACTCCAGTTCCAGGGGATTCCGAGACCCTCTTCTGACATCCGCGGCATTGCACGACACGGGTGCACAGACCTACATGCAAAAAACAGTACATTCATACACATAAATAAATAAAATTAAATAAAAAAATTATTAAAAAAAAATAAATAAAAATAAAAATAAAAAAATAAAGAGGTCATTTCATAATATTTTCCCAAAAGAGGTAATGAAACACATACTCTTTTTTTTTGGGAGGGGGGCAGGGTCTCCCTTTCATTCCAGTTGGCCTAGAGCTTGCTCTGTAGGCCAGGCTGGCCTTGAACTCACAGAGATCCACCTGCCTCTGCCTCTCAAGTGCTGGAATTAAAGACGTGCACCACCATGCCTGGCTACTCAGCTATTATAGAGCACTGGCTGCTCTTGCAGGGGACCCAGGTTGGGCTCCCAGCACCCACATGGGCTAGCTCACAACCACCTGAACTCCAGCTCTAGGGATCTGACACCCCTCAGGCCCTGCACTGTTGAGTATGGAGGCACACATACACGTAATTCACAAGAAACGCATACTCTTATACCCCATAAGGGCTTTTGCTTCAATCGTGGGAGGTAGGAGAAAATATTCAAGAGGTTCTTCCATTCTCTGAGTGTCTTCTGGTGACTTGGAAAAATGTGGTTTCTGTCATGGTGCCGCAGACCTATAATCTCAGTGTACTGAAGGCTGAGGCAGGAGGATTGCAAGTTCAAGGGCAGCCTAGGCTACGTAGTAAAACTCTGCCTTAAGAAATCCAATAGAAAGACTAGTGATGTAGCTCCATTGGCAGAATGCTTGCCTCGCATGCACAGAGGCCTATGCTCCACATGCCTGCTCCGCACCACATAAACCAGGCCATGATGATGCACACTGCAGTCCCAGAACTGGGGACGTAGAAGCGGGAAGATGAGGAATTCAAGGGTATATTCAGCAGCATTGCTAGTTAGAGGCCAGCCTGGGCTACATAGACCCTGAATGAAATAATAACAATCCTAATGGAGCTGACGCACGTACTCAAGAGCTCCCTCAGTTCCAGCTGTGTCCACATGCATTTTTCATAGACCAAGGCCTGCCATTTTATATTGCTTATGTTCCATCCTTCTACATCTCCAGAAAGAACCAAACACCAAGCAAACATGTTGCTTCATGCTAGATGCTAGATGCTAGGCAGAGTGGGACCTGGTAGCCTATTGCCAGCCTAAGTGGGGCAAAACACAGTGTATTAAGAACCCAGAGGCGCCAACAAAGCTATGGAGACCTTCTTGGGGGCCTGTTGAAACCTTTCTACGCGTAAGCCCTCTTACCTTTGTCCCCTAAAGAGAGCTTAGACCCATTTTTTTTTCTTCCTGGGTCTTGTCACACTTTGCCTCTAGGCCAGGGGTTAATTCCAGCTTGGTCTTTGCATTCCTCCTCACTTCCTGGCTCTTCTCTGCAAGGCTGAAAAGCCACATTTGAGTCTGTGCTCACCAGCTTGGTATCTGTGTTGAAGAACATAATCTATGCCTAGCATCTTTGGTTCCAATCTTCTTAAGCATGATTCCAAATGGTGGAACCCTATGCTTATCAGCGAATAGCAACAGTAAATAAGAATGCAAGGCTCAGAAGCCCTTCCTGATACGGTCACATCCAGACTCAGTCCTCACCTTTCCCCTCCAGCACTGTTAACTCCCTGCAACTTACTTAGCTCATCTATATAACACAGAGGCTATAGCACCTACCTCTTTGGGAGTCATTGTAGGAAAGAAATACATAATGGTTAATCGCAGCACTTGGTCCATGGCAAGCCTTCAATAAATGTTGGGTCCAGCTAGGGATGAAGCTCAGCAGGTAGAGTGTTTGTCTGGCATCAAAGCTGGGGAGTTCAATCTGCACCATCACATAGAGCAATAGTGGTGCTGCATGCCTTGGTCCTAGTACTTGAGAGGAGGAGACAGGACAATCAGAAGTTCAAAGTCATCCTTGGCTCCACAGAGGGTTCAAGGACAGCCTAGGATACATAAGACCCTGTCTCAAAAATGCATTTATATATCAGGCATACATAATAAATATTAGCTATAGCAAAATAAATGGATACCAAATTTCCTAAGGCATATCAGCTACATTATTTTTGGTTTGAGGTGAACTGATGCTTCAAAGATTTAAGCCACTCAAGTTGGGAGGGCTCATTGGGTAAAGTGCCTGCTGCACACACACGAGGATCTCAATGCCGATCCCCAGCACCATGCTAAAGCCAGGGGCAATCATTCACATCTTCAACCCCGTTACTGGGAGGTAGAGACTGGCATAATAGCCCCAAGGCTCACTGACGAGTCAGTCCATCTGAAACAGCACGCTCTCAAGGAAGACAATTAATGTTAATCTCTCTCTCTCTCACACACACACACACACACACACACACACACAGATGTAAGGTACTGAGGCCCTCCAGAGGATGAATGGTTATGTACTTGACAGGACTTAAACAGAACCTTACATCAACACTAACAGCTGACCCATGCATGACTCAAAATCCTCAGCCAGGATTATTTAAAGACATGGAGATCAGGAAACAGAATGCTGGTGAAAATTTTAATAAAAGGATTTAGATTGAGAACATCCCTTGTTTCACCTGCTACACACACACAAACACACACACACACGTGCGCACGCACACACACAGGGCACAGGGTTTGCAGACAGGCTCTCTGTGGAAACCAGAACTTCTCTGGATTTGCAGAATCAGCTCAGCAGCTCTCCAGTTTCCAACCAGACTTTCAGCCAACTTCCCTGACCTTCATCTGCCAAACAGGACAAACGCCATCATGCCTCCTTCCCAAGAATGCAGCCAGCAAACAAAAAGGTGAAAGTTTTTGGCAGTATAATCATCATTGTTATTAAACATCACTCTATTACATGATGCATAACCATATTTTATATTTATATAGGGTGATGCTAAATACACTTGGAAGACTTCAGTTCTCCATTTCCTTCTCTGAGTTCTACCCTTCTGTAGTGCCCACACCAAGGTTCATTATGTTAGACATGGAAACAAATACTCCCAACTCCAGCATTTGGGTTGAGGTAGGAGGATAGTGAGTTGGAAGCCAGCCTAGGCTACATGATGAGATCCTTTCAAAGAAGGAGGAGGAGGAGGAGGAAGAGGAGGAGGAGGAGGAGGAGGAGGAGGAGGAGGAGGAGGAGGAGGAAAGAAGAAACAAGGGGAGGGAGAAATTGCTCAGCAGTTAAGAGTCCTTACTGCTCTTGTAGAGAACCTGAGTTTGGTTCTCAGTACCCATGTCAGGTGGCTCATAATTATTGCCTGTAACTCCAGCTTTAGGGAATCTGGCCTCTGCAAGCACCTGTACTCACATGTACATACCCCCACACAAATATACATACATACACATAATTAAAATAAGGAACAAATTAAGCCTAAGTTCCTTTAACAAGACACCTACACACATATACTAGTGTAAACATCATTAAATTTTTACTCATCTGAACTGATAGTTCACTTAATTCTGTTATTTCCATTTGTTTCTACATTTAATCATCTCTTTCTAAGGGGCTAGACAGATGACTCGGTGGTTAAGAGTACATACCACTCTTACAAAGGACCCAAGTTCAGGTTCCACAAGTCACATGGGCAGCTCACAATCATCTGTAACTTCAGCTGTAGGGGAGTCCACCTCCTCTGGTCTCTGAGGGTATCAGCACTCACATGAACATGCACATATGCATATAATTAAAAATAATAAAAAATATATTGAAAAAAGAGTCAGCATACCTTCTCTGTAAAGACCTAAAAATAAAATAGTTGCGGTTTTGCAGAACATACAAATTCTGTCATAAGTCCTCAACTCTGCCATCATAGCATAGAAGTACCCAAGGCAGTATGTCAGTAAGTGGGCATGGCACAGTTCCAATAAAACTTTATTTATAAAAACATGTGGCATGTCAGACTTGGCCTGTGAACCATAGTTTGTGACAGCTAATCTATACAGTTAGATTGTCAGAACCCCAAGGACAAAAGCCACTCTTTGTTACTTAGGATGCCCTCTCCCCCATTTCTCTGGGTGCCAGCATCTGGCTTAGCACACACTTGCTTGATTCAAGAATGTATTTGTTGTGAATAGGTGAACTTGGGTGTTCAAATCAGACACAAGTTCCTTAAGAGTTAAGTCGGAAAGAAAGAACTGTGCCATCCCCAGTGAATGAAAAACAGCCATCTGAGTGTCAAAGACATGCGTGCAAAGAGTCCTGCCCACCAATCACTGTCAAATTCCAAGAAACATTA
Organism: Rhizomys pruinosus; assembly: GCA_009823505.1. Lineage (NCBI taxonomy): Eukaryota > Metazoa > Chordata > Mammalia > Rodentia > Spalacidae > Rhizomys > Rhizomys pruinosus. The sequence continues at coordinate 1,495,310 of VZQC01015175.1, forward strand.
TGGAAAACACCTGAGGACCACATGTCCATGGAATCTGAGCTCTGTGCATGAGTCATGCTATCTGAGACCAAGAACCTGGGTAGCCCAGTGCTTTCCTGAGACCCTGTTCTAACTCTAAATTCAAGATGACTACCATTCTGTACAAGAGCCCTTTTATCATTGCCCACGAATTTACAGAGATTTTCCTATTGCTTTTCCCACTTAGATTCATACAAAAATAAATAGTTCTTTTGTGAGAATGTGTAGTTTCCAGGGCAGTTAGAACAGCAGGGCCTAGAGTTAGACCTGAGTTCCAATCAGTGAGCTTTCTAGTAAGCTAGTAAACTTCTCTAAACTTCAGTCTTCCCGTCTATGAAATGGGAGTTTGTGTGGAGGCTAAATGGGACTGGATATATGAGGAACTTAGTATAGGGCTCAGAGCAGAGTAAATGCTCCATTGTTATTAGTATCCATTCATGGCAGGAGTAGCAAAATCACAGAAATAAAAACATTTCCTTAATTATAGAGCTATTATATGACCCCAAAATTCTACTTCCAGTAATATACCCAGGAAAAATGAAAGCTTGTGTCCATACAGAAACTTGTGTACAAACATTCATTGTATCATTATTCAAACTGGCCAAAATGTAGAAGCAAACAAATAGCAAACAGATAAATAAAATATGGCATATCCACACAGTAGAATATTATTCAACTATCAAAAGTAACAGAATGCTGATTCCTGTTATAATATGGGTGAAACTTGACAACACTGTGCTATGTAAAAGAAGCCAGGCATAGCCAGGCATGGTGGCACACGCCTTTAATCCTAGCACTTAGGAGGCAGAGGCAAGGGGATCTCTGTGAGTTCAAGGCCAGCCTGGTCTACATAGTGAGCTCCAGGCCAGCTGGGACTAAAGGGAGACCCTGTCTCAAAAAGACAAAAAAAAAAAAAAAAAAAAAGAAAAGAAAAGAAAAAGAAGCCAGGCATGCCAAAGACAGCATGGTATGAGCTTATTTATATAGACATTATGATATGAGTCCATTAATATAGATAGTATGGTGTGAATCCATTTATATAGACAGCATAATATGAGTCCATTTATAGACAACAGTATGATATGGGTCCATTTATATAGACAGTATATGAATCCATTTATACAGACAGTATGGTATAAGTCCTTTTATATAGATGTCCCGAATAGATAAACAGAGTCATAAGGTAGATGTGTGGGTGCCAGAAGCTAACGGAAGGAACAAGAACTGACTAATAATAATATAGTTTCTTTAGGGGATGATGACAGTGCTCTAAAAGTAGATAATGACTGTGTAACTTCATGAAATATTTAAATCTACCGAGTTATATACTTTAAAATGGTTAATTTTGGGCCGGGTGTGGTGGCGCATGCCTTTAATCCTAGCACTTGGGAGGCAGAGGCAGGTGGATCTTTGTGAGTTCAAGGCCAGCCTGGTCTACAGAGTGAGTTCCAGGACAGCTGGGGCTACAGGGAGACCCTGTCTCAAAAAGACCAAAAAAAAAAAAAGTTACTTTTAAAAAACATTGCCTTTTAAGAATATAAATTAAGTAACCATCCCCATCCAAACCCAATCTATAATATGTTTTTATCTTTGATATGGGCTACAAGTCTATAGTTTAAGAATTATATAGCTGGGTATATCGGTGTATGCCTTTAATGCCAGAACTGGGAAGGCAGAAGCAGATAGATCCCTGAGACCAAGGCCTGGTCTACATATCAAGTTCCAGGCCAGCTGAGGCCACAGGGAGACTCTGATTCAAAATAATAAAAAAAAAAAAAGAATTGCACACTTTCTTACACACACACACACACACACATACACACACACTATGCTATCTGGAGATATATTTTAGAGTCAGATTACTTATCAGTTAAACTGGGATTATGCATGTATAGTATTCTTTTATAAACCCCAGTAATGTGTAAGAATTGCTCTGAGTTTAAAAATATGTAGTGAAGGCCTCACTCCATGCTAACCATCACCTTGGACATGAATATGCAGGGGAGAATAAAGCCTTCTGCTCACAAAGTCTTTTCAGTGGTTCTTTGCAGATCAGATCAGCTGAGTTTGATCATATTTCACTTTTCTGTATTCTGTGTGTTATAGTTTGCTGTTGTGGGTGTATATATTGTAGTTTATGCTATATTAGAAGAACAATGTGGGTCCATTCCCAAATATAAATTTCATTATTATTATTATCTTAAATTTTTGAAAAGCACACTACCCCATTCCTAGTTGAAAATCATTGCTCTGGATTCTAGACGTTTCCTTTAGTCTAGAGTCCCTCGTTTTGCAGAAAGAAGTCAAAAGTCCACCTGGTCAGTTAGGAATTGCATTAGCTTACTGGAAGATCTGCAATAAAAGAAGGATTCTCACTTTTTAAGAAGTGTGTGTGTGTGTGTGTGTGTGTGTGTTTGTGTGTGTATGTGTGTGCTCCTTCACGTGTGAGTGCAGGCATGCACATACTATGGTGCAAATATGGAAGTCAGAAGACAATTTCCAGTGTTGGTCCTCACCTGTCACATTTCTTGAGACAGTGTGTCGTATTAATCATTCTATGTCCCAGGCTAGCTGACCTGAAAGCTTTGGGGGACTCTCCTGTTTCCGACCCCCATCTTGCCATAAGAGTACTAGGACTACAGATGCACACCATTACATCTGGCTTTCAGTCAACTCTGGGGGATCTAAACTCAGGTCCTCATGCTTATGTGGCAAGTGCCTTACCCACACAGCCATCTTCCTGGCCTTTATTCTCAAATTTTTAGGAACCTAAGTATTATCTGGGAAGCTTGTCCACTGTGCAGATTCCTGAGGCTTCTCAGCAGAAAAGCAAAGCCAGAAGTTGGAGATGTGTTGTTTACTGAGCTTCTCCAGTCACACTGGTGTAGCAATACCGGAGTCTCCTTTGAAAAATATTACTCTAGGGCTGGAGAGATAGCTCAGCAGTTAAGAGCACTGACTGTTCTTGCAGAGGACCCGGGTTCGATTCCCAGAACCCACATGGCAGTTAAAAACCATCTTTAACTCCAGTTCCAGGGGAATCCAACGCCCTCTTCTGACCTCTGTGGCATTGTACAACGTGGGTGCACAGACCTACATGCAGACAGTACACTCATACACATAAAAAATAATAAAATAAAATGAAAATTTAAAAAAAAACTTATAAAAGAAAAAATACTACTCTAGCCAGGCATGGTGGTGCACACCTTTAATCCCAGCATTCGGGAGGCAGAGCCAGGCAGATCTCTGAGTTCAAGGCCAGCCTGGTCAACAGAGCTCCGGGCCAGCTAAAGGGAAAAAGACGAAAGAAAGAAAGAAAGAACACCTTTAATCCCAGCATTCGGGAGGCAGAGCCAGGCAGATCTCTGAGTTCAAGGCCAGCCTGGTCAACAGAGCTCCGGGCCAGCTAAAGGGAAAAAGACGAAAGAAAGAAAGAAAGAAAGAAAGAAAGAAAGAAAGAAAGAAAGAAAGAAAGAAAGAAAGAAAGAGAGAGAGAGAGAGAGAGAGAGAGAGAGAGAGAGAGAAAGAAAGAAAGAAAGAAAGAAAGAAAGAAAGAAAGAGAGAAAGAAGGAAAGGAAGGAAGGAAGGAAAGAAAAAGAAAGAAAGAAGAAAGAAAGAAGAAAGAAAGGAGGGAGGGAGGGAGGAAGGAAGGAAGGAAGAAAAATACTACTCTCAAAGGCTAGAGAGCAGTGTGTCACCCAGCGTTCCTGACCATATGCACAGAACATTATCAATAATAGATGAGCAACAGGACCCTGTGGGTCACAAAAAACTCAGAAGAGCAAAGCAGCTCTGTGAGAGGTGCTTGAGAAGACCCGTATGGAGGAATTAGATATCCCATAGACCAAACCTTAATGGGTAACTGATAGTGAAGAGGAAAATGAAAGCTCTAGAACAGTGGCACTTGACTGTGGCATGTTTACATGTGGATTAAGAAGAGATCCCTTTGGTAAGTCAGAGTCAGGCCAATTGGGCAAGGCCCTCAGTGGCTGGCAAAGAGATTAGGGCTCTGTAGAATGTGGACCTCTGGGAACTTTTGAACGGGAACCAGATAGGCTGAGGCAAGGGATGCAGAGAGATGAATCTGGTAATAAGTCGTGATGGACATTTTTGGAATGAGATAACAGGCAAATAACAGAGCAAGAGGCCCAAGAAGTAGAACGGTGTTTTGAAAGATGAGATAAGGAAAGCAATTGGTGGGTCTAGGATCAGTCCCCCAGGATAGCCTTTCCCCCCAAAGAATGAACATGCCAGAACAGAGTTCTTAGTTTATTTAAAAGGCCAAAGATTTCTGGTGTTCTTTCTTATACTCATGATAAGAGAGATACTAACTTGAAAGAAGCAGTTAAGGAGGAAGATTATGATGACAGCCACAAGGGACACAGAGATGGAAGAAAAGACTCATTCAGACCCAGCTGGGGATCTGTGACTGTGGGGTAAGGAAGAGAAGATGACAGAGAAACCACATCTGCCATGCCCTGTTTGGATTCTTGGGGCTTGGTTCACCACTGCTAAAATGAGGAATTCTCCTGCAAAATAGGGTAACAGACGAGTCTCATGGTGAGCAGCTTTGCAAATACCACACTGGCGACTCCAGGATACCTGATAAGATTCTCAAGTAGACATTGTGTAACAGTTACAATCAGATATCCAAACAGTGCCTTGTGTTTAAAGGAAGATAGCCCTAGGAATAGAGTTAAGGGAAATAAATACAACTATTGCCATCTAGCAAGACACCCCCAAAGTGTAATTGCCAAAAGCAGGAAGTAGGTTCTCAACGTTCTGAGAGGAGGCTGGGTGATTTGCCAATTGAGTCGACTCGACCAAGACGGGTAGACAAGAATGGCCAAGAGTTCATAGCTGGCAATGGGCCTGATGCCAGCTGCAGAGGTGAGCCCTGTGCTTTGCCACATAGTGCAGACCGGGTGGAGCAAGAGCTAAGCCATACTACCTAAGCACGGCATTCTCTTTTACTGTCATCCCATGTCCAGACCAACCAGAATCATGAGAAGACACTACCCAAAGACAAAGAAAAGGAAAGGCAAACGAGTGACCATTTTTTCTCCTTCAGCATGGTCTGTGTGATACATACAGTGTGTACCTCCAAAGAAGTGGCCATTATCTGCTTCATTCTGCTTAGAAGGATCTAGAAGGATGATACCCAGTGTTGGAATAATGATGTATTTGTCTGAATGTGAAGCTTTGAATTTTTGTGGTAGAAATTCATAAATGTATATAACTGGTGAATTATTTATTTTATGTGTGTCTGTATGTATGGTATGCATGCATATATATGTGTGTATTCAAATGTTATGGCAAACCTACATATGTGCCTGGAGGCCAAAGGTAGACATCGGATGTCCTGTATTGCCCTCCATCTTTTCTTTAAGGCAGAGACTCTCTCTTGACCCCAGTGATCACTGATTCAGCTGGTCTAGTTAGCCGGCTTGCTCCGGAGAATCCTTCTCTGCTCCTTCAGAGCACTAGACTTACAGATAGGCTGCTAAGCCAGTCCCAAAAAGTATGTGAGTACTGGGGATCTGACCACTGACCCTCATACCTGCACAGGAAGTGCTTCACCCCTTGAGCCGTCTCCCCCACTTCTGAGGCATACATTTTTAAGGACCAAAGAGACAAAAGGAAGGAGAGGAAAAGGAAGATGTTTTTCTCAGCATATTCTACTTCATTACACAACATATGTCTGAGAGCCCACGTTTCCAGTCCACAGGTAGCAAATGCTTAGACAGGTGACCCAGCCTTGGAAAGACCTAAGATGCGGTGCAGCAACGCCCCATTCTTAGGACATAATTAATGCGCTGTTAGGTTTTTTTTCATCAACAAAGGATTACCAAAATACCGAATGATTTCCTTCCAAACTGTGACCCTCCCTTTCCCGTCTCACTTTTCTTTTCCTGGATCTGGTCATGCTTTCCATTGGCCTCACAAATACAGTTATTTCAACTGTTTTCCTCAACTCCTCTCAGTCCCTGAATCTCAAGAAGTTCAGAAAGGCTAAAACAAATGATGAGTGTAGGATTAAGGGGTTTCTTCTGATCAGGCCAGCTCTTCTCTACACTTCGTGTTCCTGTGAGGCCAATGGCTCAGAAGCAAACCTCACAGTGATATAAAAAAGCCAGCTAACTAAATAATGACATAGGAATCTTAATGACTAGGGTCATTTGGCCACTAACATGACACAGTTTTTTCCTCTCAGAATTCAAACATTCAAAATTACAAATATCCCTTCCAATTCGGATTTAATTATCACTGTTCAAACTTCAAGAACTTTCTCTGTCTCAATTATGGAAAATGAGAGACAATGAAGAATTGCTAAGGGATAGTGAGTTGACTCATTTTTTTTTTTTTTTAAGGGAAAGCAGGAAAAGTAGCACAATTGTCATCTCTTCCTGCTGACTGGCTATTTCTGTGACTGGCTGTTTCTTTGTCAAAGATCCTAAATCACCTGGGACAGATTTTGTCATCACAAGAATGGAATTAAGCTATGTTAAGTCCTGATGTCTGAGGGGGCCACGGAGAGCAGCATACTTCCTCCAGGAAAAGTCCTTGTTTGCTACCTGAGTGGATGCAGGCTTCCACTGGCCTGGAAATCCCAGGACTTAGCAGTCACCGACCACCCGAACTAACTTGGAGCTAATCTGCACCAGCTGCTGAGTGAGAAGAGGGAGCTGAGGAACAAGCACCCTTGGGATGTCCAAGTGACCCTCATCGTGACTTTCCCTCCTTCCTGTGGAAGGCCAGACTGCAGAACTGGCCACATCTGGCCTCTTATGACCAGCCCCAAGTCACTCGTCTCTTTCCATTCTGGTACCTCTTAGGGGGGTACTGAACAGTGAACATTACCAGGATAATAAAATCCTCAGCACAGACAGAGAGTGACAAGACAGACAAGGCCAAGGAGCAGGGTCTGCGTGAAGGCTCCTCCTATCTGTTTCGGAGATGTCTCCTTGAAATGCTGGTGAGCTCCTGGAAGCAATTCTTTGCCAATCCATTTCCTGCTGCCTCACCTTCCAGGTCATTTTTATTTTCTTAATGTAGCCCACGTTGGCCTTGATCTCCCAGTTCTGCTTCCTGGTTTATGCAATCAGTGCTGGGCGTCCAACTCGGGCCCTTCTGTATCAAAGGCAAGCACAGTTGCATCCCTAGCACAAACATTGCCTTTAATAGTCATACTTAAAAAAAAAAAAAAAACTATGTGGTTTTCTTTTAGTACCCAAAACTCTTTGGTTAAATGGAAACTACCCATCTATTTATCAGGTAGTTCTTATAATGAGCCCGACTTTTGTGTTACCAGAAAAGAAAGTTTTGTGCACACACACACACACACACACTTTCCCGAAATGCTTAGATCAGAAGTATTTGCACACACACTTTCCCGAAATGCTTAGATCAGAAGTATTTGATATTTTTTCCCTCAATTTTGGAATATTTGCATATGCTTAATGAGATATTGTGGGCATGTGATCTGTTTTAACATGAAATTTATTTACCTTTCACACTGCACCTATCCACATAGCCTGAGGGATTTTATACAGTATTCTTAGAGCACCTGCATTTTGATTGCAATCTGTCATTTGAGGCCAGGTGTGGCGTTTTCTACACAGTGTCAGGTTGACACTCAAAAAGTTTAGGATTTTGGAGCATTTTGGATTTCAAATTTTTTGGAGTTGAGATCCTCAGAGTGTGTGTGTGTGTGTGTGTGTGTGTGTGTGTGTGTGTACACATCCATGTGAGTAGTCACTCCTGGGGCAATTGATTCCAAAACCCTCTCCAGATACCAGAGTCTGTGAATGCTCAGGCTCTTCATGTAAAGTGGCATAATTTTGATGTAACCTCCAAACATCCTCCTCCACACTTTAAGTTACTTTTAGGCCATGTAAATGCTATGTAAATCATTGTTCTACTGTACTGTTTAGGGAAGAAGAAAAGTCTGTGTGTGTTGTGTAAAAATGTAATGTTTCACATATTTTTCATTTGCATTTGACTAAATCCACAGATAGGGGACTGGCAGATATGGAAAGCTGAAAAAAAATATATGCATGCATATATGTACCACATACAATGACATTTATCTAAACTATATGTGTAGATAATTATGTCTCAGCGTATCAGTAGCATCCACTTGTCACGTGCTGTGCTCCACGTGGTTACTATTGAGCCATCGGCAGTTCTGTTGGAGTGCCGAGGAGTTATCTCTCAGCATCCATTTTGCCCCATTCAGACACCAGTTATATGTAAGCAACATTTCTTTTTTTTTTTTTTTTTTTTTTTTTATTAATTTATTTCTGTATGTGTTTGAATGTACTGTCTGCATGCAAGTTTGTGCACCCGTGTCGTGCAACGCCGCGGAGGTCAGAAGAGGGTATCGGATTCCCCTGGAACTGGGGTTCTCCTGGAATTGGAGTTTCAGACGGTTCTTAGCCGCCATGTGGGTGCTGGGGATCGAACCGGCGTCCTCTGTAAGAGCGGTCGGCGCTCTTAACCGCTAGGCTATCTCTCCAGCCCGTAAGACAACATTTCTATGTTGACCTCTAAAGCCCCAAACCCTAAAGATTGATTAGCATTAATGGTATATTGTTGGGGCTTTGTGTATTATATGGGGTTGTTTGGAAGCGTACAAAAAAAAATCTGTTTTTAGGCTGGAATTCACTTCATGTTTCTCCAGGTCTCCCCTTCCCTTCACCCATCGTTAGTATAGTGAGCTTTGCTGAACGTTAAACCTTTGACTTACACTTATTCCCCAGAATATACTTTTATTTACCCAAATCTCAAATTACTATGGTAACTGTCAAGAGTCCACTGCTCAACCACAAATGGCCACAGATACTGCGAAAAGCCACCCAGCCCCCACCGCTCGTTTCTTTCCTTTCTGGTGCCTCTCTGGGCAGAGTGACCGGCAAACCTACAAGAATAATAAATTCGTCAGCACCGGGTGTTCAGCGCTCTGTGTATCCCGTCAGTGCTGCAGGAGACAGAAGAAGTGCTGAAAAAACGGAACAGGAAACAGATGGGAGACACGATTTCTCAAAATTCAAAAAATTCCAGAAAAGCTCAGGCCAGCCTGGCTGCTGGAAGGTCAGGAAGAAACAAGAGACCTGTGAGTTCACCAAAGAGAAGCCAACTGAAGCAGGCACCGGAGCGGTCACACAGCATTCAGCAGTCCCACAGGGAGGAAGCCAGACCATCTCTTTGGGCCAACATGGCGAAGGTTGACTGCTTGCAAAGTTTGCCTTCTCTCCTACTTCACATCCGCCGGCCGCGGTTATCTCTACAGCCGCGTGGGTCTAGGAGGAGAATGCTACTTTTAGAGCTAAAATTAGAGGCTCTTCTCTGTTTACTAAGAATGAAGCCTGGAAAGGTGATCAAAAGAAACAAACTCGGTCTACCTCATCTGTAGCCCCTTTAGGGCTCCTGTAAAGGGAAGGAAAAGGGCACGTGATTCCTTCCACGTGTTAGGGACACTTTTTTTTTTTTTTTTTTTTTTTTTTTTTTTTTGTCATTTTGAGACAGGGTCTCCCTGTAGCCCCAGCTGTCCTGGAACTCACTCTGTGGACCAGGCTGGCCTTGAACTCACAAAGATCCACCTGCCTCTGCCTCCTGAGTGCTAGGATTAAAGGCGTGCACCACCACGACCCAAACTTATTTGTCCAAAAAAGAAATTATTCTTATGCCTTGTTTCATTGCTCCTGAAGGAACTTTTCAAATGGGAACAAACATTCAGGCTTGGGTTTTTTTGCCTCTCTATAGCTTGGGCAAGTTGGGGGTGGAATGGTTCCCCCGACAACCAGAGAATTGGACCTGTTTCCTGAGATGCTTCATGCGGATCATCCAGCAGGCCTGCCCTAAGGAAGTCGGGTTGCAGAGCCATCCCCAAATCCCAGACACCCCTCCCCCTCCCACCAACTGAATTTCACTTGTGACCTCGCTCAGCCTGTGGTCAGGAAAGAGCCTTTGAACCCATCTCCAGAGCTGCTGGGATTAGAAGGGCTTTGATTACCCAGCTCAGCTGGTTCTCCCTTCTTGCTCTTCCCCCTCCCCCAACTCGCTTCTACGCCTCCTCTCCCCATCCCTGGGTCCAAGCAGTTTAGATTTTTTTTTAAGCAACCTTCTTTTCTCTCTCTCTCTCTCTTTTCATTTTCCTATTGCATCCTAAACCTCAAGACGTGGTTAACACTAATCCTGATTTGTTTAGGGTTTATCTACATTATTAATTCCAATCATGCAAAGAAGAAGGAGGAGAAAAAAGTGCCAGGCCCTAGTTTGTATACAAAGTTTGGGTGTCTGTGAAAGGAGCCAGCAATCCCTGGGAAACATATTTTCTTTAGATATCTTTTTAATCCAAACAACTTTCTTTTCTAGTCTGAAAATATTCCTTGTGATGGGACCCGTCCTGAACCATTTCATTTATTATTATTTCTCCCTCAGTCCATATCCTTTGAAGCTGCTGCCTGCATTAATCTGGACTTAATATGGATTTAAACATTTACAATGGAAAATAATTTGGGTTAAAAAATAATCTCCCTCGATAAAGCTAGAAAAACCTCCTACAACTGTCACCATCTCTGACAGCTAGGAATGGAATGAGATTCTTGAATATGCATGTTGGGCAAAATACGAACCAAGACTCACAGGGTATATGTTATATTTTATACTTGGCAGCTGTTATGACTGGCTATAGTTGAGTGATACCCAGGGTCCTGACTTGTTGTTTGAATGAATTCATCATCTTCTAGGATATATGAGCAGTTATTTGGTACCCAAGATGTTCTAAAAATATCTTCTGTTGGATTTGAGGCAAGCTGTCTTTTAAGGAGAGTAGTCTGCTTCCAGCCATCGCAGGTGGTGTTTTCACTAACTCAGAGCTGGGGAAGCTGAAGCTCCAACCTGGTTCTCTGCTCTCCATTCTACCCCTCTTCATTTTCTACATTCTTCATTCTCTTAACTGGTACAATGCTGGAAATAGAAAGTTTGCATATCACTGAGTAGCCCCAGGCAAGACCAGTGCTATCAAGTGGGATAGAGAATGTGTGGATTGGAATAGGTTCATGGGAATTTGGAGAAATTCAGATTAGACTTCCAAGTCTACTTTGTCAGCTCAGCACATAAAGCAAAGACCTAAACATAGTCTGATTTCTCAAGGATCTACAGAATGAAACTAGGCTGTGTCAAAATAATGCCCATTCAGTGGTGGAGAGTAGAGGCTTGTATGCCATTACCCCCCCACTTTTTTTTTTTTTTTTTTGGTCTTTTTGAGACAGGATCTCACTGTAGCCCCAGCTGTCCTGGAACTCACTCTGTAAACCAGGCTGGCCTTGAACTCACAAAGATCCGCCTGCCTCTGCCTCCCAAGTGCTAGGATTAAAGGCATGTGCCACCACACCCAGCTTTATGTCCATGACAGACATTACTAATCAACTGCAGCATTCTTTCTCATTAAGCAGGACACAGTCTTTGTATCTCTGCATCCTATTATCTGACTCCAAGATTTTCACAGTCCCTCAAGGCATTCCTCCAACTTGCTTCTGACTGGTTCAGCTCAAACATCTCTCTTTGGACTGCTGGGCAGTCTCAACATCTACCACTTCCATCTACTTAATGCCGACCTTTGTTTTCTTCTCTAAAATATCTGCCCTGCTTAACCAGCTTCTCAATCACTTCTTGTGTTGTAGGTTTTTTCATAATACTATTAACCTGAATTTAAGAAAAATGGTTTTATTATTTTTATCTTATGTGAATGAGTGTATAGCCTGCATTTGTTTTAAGTGCATCTGCGTTGTACAATGCCTGCAGAGGTAGAAGTGGGTGTCAGATCCCCTGGAGCTGGAGTTAAGGTCGTTAGTCACTATGTGGGTGCTGGGAATTGAACCCAGGTCTTCTGTAAAAGCGTCCAGTGCTCTCAGCTGCTTAGCCAGCTCTCCAGCCTCCATAGTATCATTTAATTATTTCCAAGATAACATAATTGATTTGTAAATTTTATAAAATATAATTATGCAGAAAATTATAATTCCAGTAAGATGTAGTTGTGCATGCCATTAATCCCAGCACTCAAGAGGCAGAGTTGATCTCTGTGAGTTCAAAGCCAGCCTGGTCTACTTAGCAAGTTCCAAGCTAGGGCTATAGGGAGACCTGTCTCAAAAGGACCACAAGAAATTATAATTCCCTTAGATAAACATACTGCTATATAAACTTTCAACCCTTTATATGAATATTTCTTGGTTTATAGTGAAAAAGAGATGCACAGAGGCTCAGGATGTCAGTGGTAGAGCACATTCTTGCCTAGCATATACCAGGCCCTACGTTCAAATCGCACCACCTCCGAAATTAAAATGGCAAATAAACTTACATTACTTATGATTGAAATAAATATATCTAAGTATATCTAAGGTGGGTGGATTTGTAATATTTAATAAGTAAGTTATACTTCAATAAAATGACCATTTGTCTATCGACACATGGAGAATGGTATACAGAGTATGCATCTCAACAACAAAAAAGGCTTCCTATTTGATATACCTTGTAAAAGTCTGGAAACCTTATAGTTGCATCAGCCGAACAGTCTCAGAATATTTACTTATGTTTATTTTTCTTTTTATTTATTTGTATGAATGTACTGTCTGCATGCAGTTTTGTGCACCCATGTCGTGCAATGCCGCGGAGGTCAGAAGAGGGTGTCGGACTCCCCTGGAACTGGAATTCTCCTGGAATTGGAGTTACGGACGGTTCTCAGCCGCCATGTGGGTGCTGGGGATCGAACCCGGGTCCTCTGCAAGAGCAGTCGGCACTCTCAACCGCTAGGCCATCTCTCCAGCCCCCCTTATGTTTATTTTTCTAATGAGTGTGCCTCTTTGTGTGTGTGTGCGTGTGTGTGTGTGTGTGTGTGTGTGTGTGTGTGTGTGCATGTGTGTGTGTGTGTAGTATGTGCTTGTGGGTAGCCTCAGAAGCCAAAGAAGGGCATCAATCCCCTGGAGCTGGAGTCTCAGGCCATAGTGAGCCACTTGACTTTGATACTGGGAACTGAACCCAGGTCTTCTGTAAGAGCAGCAAGTGCTCTTAACTGCCGAGCCATCTCCCCAGCCCTTGTATTTCCATGACTCCAACGATACCTCTGCATGTTTACTCCTTTTTTAAAAAAGCACTAAACCATGATTCTATATCAAACAACGCATCTGGTTAAATAAAATATACTATTGGATGAAGTTTTTTTTTAAGCATGTTCACAAGGCTGTGCGAATATCACTACATTTACTGTTCAAATATTCTCATCATCTGAAAGGGAAATCTCATTCTTGTCTCCTTAGGCAACCACTAATCTTCCTGCACTTGCAACTATCTTTTTTTATTTAGCCTAATGTTCTCAAGGGCCTTACAGCCTTCCTTCATTCATGTTTATTGCCAAGTAATATACTTGTCCATCCTATGTAAGAATTTCTGTTTTGTCTTGGTTCTCGTGATGCTGATTTCAATATTTCACTGAATTGGCTGGCATTCATGTTTCCCACTGTGCACATGTTAGTTGTGCTCTTGATTACTTTTGATAGACTGATAATGAGATGTGATGAGTTTTGATAGATGTGATGAGTTTACAAAGAAATCCAGTTCAATTCTGTTCCATTGGTCAAAGATATTTTAAAAATATTTTAAAAAAAATTGTTTTTTTTTTGTTTTTTTTTTTTGGTCTTTTCGAACAGGTCTCCCTGTGCCCCAGCTGTCCTGGAACTCACTCTGTAGACCAGGCTGGCCTTGAACTCACAAAGATTCTGCCTGCCTCTGCCTCCCAAGTGCTAGGATTAAAAGCGTGCACCACCACACCCGGCTCACCTGTTGAATGTTAAAATGTGCACAGGTCTCTGCTAGAAAATGCTAAAGATATGAAGGTCAGTGGGTCCAGCCTTCTTTACCAGGAGTTCATAGTTTATGTACATCAAATTATACCATTAAGCCAATCTAATGCTCCCAACCTTTTACTCTAACTTATAGCATCTGGATGTAAATATGTACATGTTTTTCAAATTTGCTTCATGAAATCCTGCTTATTTCATGTTGTTCTTTAAGTCACCCCAAAATAAGAATGGGAGATTCTATTTCTTTTCTAGTATATCAATACAATGAAAATTAGAGCAGGTACCACTTGCTATGCATTTTTCATATTTGAAATGAAAAACAGCTTCTTAGTTAGCTGTGATTTTCATTACTGATGAGGAAAGCAAGGGCCAGAGTGTTACAAGGCGATCTGATGGGAGGGTGGGGGACGGAGGGGCAAGACTGGAACCTAAGCTCACACAGTACACAACTGAAACAGAATACCCCCCAACTATAGAGGACGTTCTTTGCTGGCCCTTGGTCATATTGTCCAACTGAAACTCTGGCCAGAAGCTCTGTGTCTCAATCTGGGTGACCTGAGCCAATGGAAGTAGAAAGGTAAAGTAAAAACAAAAACAAGACAAAAAAACCCTCAGCCCCTCATTTGGAGGCTTCTGTAGTTGTGTTCATTTTGTATTCTAGTCACAGTGGTGGTAAACAAGGCTCCCTAAAGAGCTCTCTCCACCTGGGAAGGAGATCATCTTTGGAAGTGACCATTTTGGAGTCCCACTGTAGAAAAGGCACAGAGGGGAAAAAATAATTAGGAACTGTTGACCTAACAGGTTTCAGTTGACAGAACAGCTGGCAGTCTGAAGGACTGAGAATCAGGTTCCTACCACTGTCCAACTACTTTTCTTTTCTTTCTTTCTTTTTTTTTTTTTTCTTTTTGTCTTTTCGAGGCAGAGTCTCCCTGTAGCCCCAGCTGTCCTGGAACTCGCTCTGTAGACCAGGCTGGCCTTGAACTCACAAAGATCCACCTGCCTCTGCCTCCCAAGTGCTGGGATTAAAGGCGTGTGCCACCACACCCGGCTTCTGTCCAACTTCTTTTCTAAGACATTCTTAACTGCGGTATGATACGACCTGCAACACTGCAGCAGATTACATCTGTGGCTACACTTATCACAATAAAGACATTTGATAAATATTAAATAATAATTATTATTTCTTTCCTACTCACTGACAGGATAAAATCTTGGTAGAGAACCTTTTATACCTAATTAATTCATTGGCACTGAAATCAAACTGCTAGCTGAAAACTTAATTGTGGATCAGTCAAAGATGGGATGGTAGGAAGTTGTTTTGAGCAGTGGTGTCACTCTGACTTCCACAGAAGATGTAGGGTAATAAACACCAGCCAGGAAGGATACCCCGAGCCTGTAACTCCAGCACGAAGGAGATAGAGGTGGAAGGATCAGAGATTCAAGGTTATCCTTAGCTACATAGCAAGTCTGAGGCCAACCTGGTCTACATGAGATTTTGTCTTAAAATAAATGTAAACAAATGAATTTAAAAATCAGCACCCCCAGGCATGGCAGCACATGCCTTTATTGTAGCACTCAGGAGGCTGAGTTCAAGGACAGCCTGGTCTACATATGGAGTTCCAGGCTAGCTGGAGCTATAGGGAGACCTTATCTCAAAAAGACAAAAAAAAGAAAGAAAGAAAGAAAGAAAGAAAGAAAGAAAGAAAGAAAGAAAGAAAGAAAGAAAGAAAGGAAAGACCAAAAATAGAAGATAATAGATAGATAGATAGATAGATAGATAGATAGATAGATAATTAAAAGTCAGCACCGATACTAGCTGCTGAAATAGCCAAACAAGAGAGGCTAGCAGTGCAGCTGGCATTCAATGGACTTCATTCACTCATTGGCTACCTCAGCACATAACAGATGTGTCCATCCATAGAGTGACCAGCTGCATTCATTAACTAATAAGCCTTAATGTGGCTGGGGATCATTATTCAGGTTGGGTTTTGTCAGTACTTGGAAACCCAGAGCTTTGCATATGCTAAGCAAGTACTTTCTCACTGAACTACATCCCCAACCCTGGTGAGGGAAATTTAGAACAGTATGCAAATTATAGGTACAGCAATGAATGAAATCCCTGATATTAATAATGATTGTTCTAAGGTTATAGATATATGTATTCATGTTAATATGTTAATCTAATTAAAGCTAAATAATGTTAATAAAATTGATATTAACTGGCAAATGTTATAAGAATAGGATAGTATGAGCCTCTGTACTCATTACGATATAGTAATATAAATATAATAAACTATATTGATGCAGTTAAAATAATTGTGACGCAGGCTTTATATCAAGTCACACATATGCATGCAAACACACACACATACATACATACAAACATATAAAATCTCATTTAATCGTTAGATTACAAAGCAAGGACATTTGCCTCATTTTTTGATATTGGTTTGTTAGGGTACAGTCTTCCATCATAGCATCTTCATTCGTACGTATGTGTCATTATCCTTTGTCTGCAGTTGTCCCCCTAATACCAGCTGTGCTCTTTCCTCCCTGTCAACCCCCACTTCAGCTTTCTTTAATGTACTCCACCTTCTCTATATTTCTCCATCCTTAGGATCTCTTCTTTTCATGATCTCCTTTCTAGTTTCATGACCTACAAGTACACATACATACATACATAAATATATAATTTTTTTTAATTTAGTTTCCAAATATGAGGGGAAAAAAAAACCAATTTGCCTTTCTGAGTCTAGCTTATTTTGCTTCACATAAAGATATCCACTTTCCTGTAAACATCATGATTTTATTTTTCTTCACGAAAGCTGCATGAAATCCCATTGTGCCTTTGTAGCACATTTTCCTTATCCATGCACCTGTTGATGGACGTCTAGGTTGATTCCATTTCCCGGCTACTGTGAATAGGGCAGCAATGAACATGGACGTGCTGTGTCCTTCTGATGTGTTGACTTCGCCAGTCCTTAATTTTTAAATTAGGAAATAGAAGCATAGAGAAGGCAAATAACTTGCCTAACCTCCCATACTTAGAAGTAATGAAAAGTCCAGAGTTTTCCAAGCACAGACCGGCCACACCATTAGCATAATCTCTTAGGAGACCACTGAGCATCCAGGACGATAAGAAGTGTCCATCCCAGTCCATAGTACTCAGATTGCACCATGAAAGCAGGGAAGTTGTTTCACAAGTTCTACCAGTAACAAAATGCTTGTAACAAACAGGGGAAAGGTCAGCTCCCCAGGGAAATATTTGTTCCTCGGCTCTGTTTTGTATACTGGAATGCCTCATAAAATTACAAACTAGGGCCCAAAGAGATGGCTCAGAGGGAAAAAAAAAAAAGTACTTACAGTCAAGCCTAACTAAGAATCTCCATTCCATCCTTGGGTCCCACATGGTGGAAGATGAGACCAACTCCTGTAAGTTGATTTTTTTTTTTTTTTTTTTTTTTTTTTGGTCTTTTCAAGACAGGGTCTCCTGTAGCACCCAAGCTGTCTGGAAACTCACTCTGTTAGACCAGCCTGACCTTGAAACTCACAAGATCGCCTGCCTCTGCCTCCCTAGTGCTGGATCAAAGATGTGCACCCGCCCGGCTGTGAAGTTGGTTTCTATAACCGTGGTTTACTCATATTCTCTTCCCAAACAGCACAATAATAAGATAAATAGAAAATATAATACTAATAAAACTTAACAGATGTACACAAAGTTAGAGAAAGAATATTCCCCTGCTAAAAACACATTTTCTATAAAAGTGTTTATATAAAAATTCTACAAAATTATGACCTAATAGAGGTCATAATTTTTGTATGTATGTAACATATTTACAGGCATATTTTGGAGCAATACAAATGGGAGGGAACAACAACGACAAAAGGAATGGGTCGCCGGGCGTGGTAGCGCACGCCTTTAATCCTACACTCAGGAGGCAGAGGCAGGCAGATCTTTATGAGTTCAAGGCCAGCCTGGTCACGTAGTGAGTTCCAGGACAGCTGGA